>OX451737.1:1289551156-1290008677 GCA_948472305.1 Vicia faba
CATGTCGGTATACCCCGCACAGTTTCCATAATCTATTGCTACTTACCTAATGGTGTTCCCCGATCCGGGTAGAGGATCAATACAAACCCAAACAAGGACCCATAAATGTAAATCAAACAAATCATACAATGAAAGCATGTAAATGTGATCTAACTCTAAGATAACCCCACTTTTAAGTCTTCCCCAACAGAGTCGCCAGTTCTGTAATACTGTGGAAGAACTGACTTGGTAGTTTTGCATTGGATCGCGGTTGTTGCGGATAGCAAGATTCGCCACTAACTTTTCTTTTATCCAATAAGGAAAGGGTGAAAAGAACAGAAAAGACCTTTGAGATGTTTTCTTGAGCTCGGTGGTCAGATTATGAAAACGGAAGGTGTTAGCACCCTTTTCATCCATAGTTATCTATGGGCTCTTAGTTTCTTGCTAGATCACTTTTGAAATTGCTTTGTTTTAAATGAGTTTGTGGTGGTTTTTGAAAGTATTTTTGAAAAGCGCCTTTGTTTAGGCAAACTTTGTAATGATTCTTGTCTCTATAAGAATGCATACAAAGTGTTGGACTTTTTGAAAATATTTCATGTTTTGAAAGTGTTTGGTGTATTTGAAAAGATGTTTGTTTTTTGAAGATGGATTGTGCGCAAGCAACTAAGAACATTCTACCTACTCAAAAGTATCTTGTTCATTTATTCCCTCCTTTGATATTTTTATCTTACCATTAATTGGTAAGAAGCCTTATCTTTGGAGGTAAAGGGACGGACGTGGGTCATCGTATAGTCATGAATAGCTATGTTGTGAGATATGTTAGCATTTCTCTTGAGGGACTAAGATCATTTTAATGAAACATTCGAAGCGTCATCGAGGGACTATGATCTTGTATTTTTTTATTGTTTTTGCTAATACGTCTCACATGCATATTATGACTATTTTCTTAAGATAACAAGTGGAGTTCACCCTAGAGGTGCAAGTGTGCAAAGTGTTTGTTTTTCATGCTTGATTTTATCTTGAATTAGGATTTTCTAAGTATTGTTTTTATCATTCCATGCAAACCCTAATTACTAGCATTTATATGAAAGCGATAAATTGTGGAAAGTAAATTTACTACACTATTAAATCACTTGGGGATGGGGTGTCCAAATTTACAAATGGGAATTGCAAGAAATTAAATCCTAATTATCTATTATAACCATATTGAACTTGAATAATGTACAGGAATAAAAATGTATATGACGTACAAGGATAGAAATGGAAAGGGAATGGATTTTGGTTTTGACAAAATAAATATGAAAATAAAATAATTTTTTTGTGATATTTTTATATATTCATAAAATAGACATTGTAAATAAATAGTGTGAAAAAAATCAACTCAAAAGGAGTTATTTTGATTGGTTGGAAAAAATGTTGAAGTTTGTTAAAAGAAATGAAAACAAAAAAATGATAAAAGTTTGCTTTGGTCCTGCAAAGGTTTGAACCTAGGTTCTCCACACCTTCCATTCAAAATAGCCAATACTTAAATGTTATAAACATGCATGTTAGTTTGGAAAAAATAACAGAATAAAAACAAAAGGTCTCGCTGGGGCTTAAACCCAGGACCTTATACATGGCAAGGTTTTAGCGCGCGCTGTTTGTACCACTAGGGTGGTCTGTTTCATCAAAAGTTAGTTATACAACTTGCACTAAATATAAAATGAACTCATTTCTGAAAAATTGAACACGGCTTCATCTTCTTCGTCCGCGTGCACTGGGAATCATAACTCCAATGTTAAGCTTCGAAAGGCTTCATTTCTCAGCCAAACCGAAAGATGTAAATATCAAACCTGCCTAAAATTTGAATTCGAATCCAACCATGTAATTTTTGAAAGCTATGGATCATAGGTTAACATGAATTTTGTTCAGTACCAAAGCTAAAACCTAACTGATCAGATATGAAATTCTCAATGTATAAGCAATGATAATAAAAACTAAAAGTATGGTCAACTTCCTAGATATGATATCTACATCTTTTCTTTTATTTGTATGTACTAAAAATGCTTATATCAAGATATCACAGTTAAGAAGTCTTCCCTCTTGAAGTGCAATTCGAATGAGCTCTGTATGACTTCCAAAAATGGTTCGAATCAGGATTAAGCTTGCTTGGACTTCCTTGAAGCTAGTGGAATCACTACTTTGCTTTAAAAGTCACTGAATCGAAAGGCTGGTATATGGAAGCTGGGAGCGAATCGAAAGGCTGGTATATGGAAGTTGAGAGTGAATCGAAAGGATCACTAACGCATGAAGGGATTTGATATTTTTGTGTGTAAAGTCAGGATGTGCCAAGTTTTGTGCTTGTGTGTAGGTTTTGAGTTTTTTTTAGAGTTTGGGAGTGTTTGAGGATTTTTCAACACAACAAGAATTTGGCCTCTTTAGCTTACAAATGGCCTCTCTATTTATAGAGAAAAGGTTTTGGAAGTTGGAGTAACCAGATTTGTAAGATAACAAAAAAATGGTTTGGTTCGAATGCAAATGCCAAGTTATGTCAAGTTTTCCATGATCCGAAGATGAAGTACCAAAGTTGTTGGTACAGAAGGGCTACTTTCCATGATCAGAAGTAAGCAATGTATGGGCTCAAGACAAGTTTTGTACCAACAAGATTACTTTATGGAAAGATCTTTTGGACAATGGCTTAATAACTTGGGTAAGAGCTTAATTCATTATTTAAACAATTAATTATGGATTGAAACAAAAGTTTGAGGCCTGCAAAGCAAGATCATGTAGCATGGCCTATGGATTTGATCTTTATCTTTACTTTGGTCGAATACTCATTACCTTCATTTTGATCACATAGATCCACCACTTTCGACTAGACTCATCAATAGACAAAGCAATATTCATTTCCACCAATTGTGTGTCATTAGAATGGACCAACAATTGTATGTTTTTCGAATCCATCAATTGTATGCTCTTCGAATGGACCACCAATTGTATGTTCTTTGAATTCACCAATTATACGTTTTTCAAATCCACCAATTGTATGTTATTTGAATGGACCATCAAATGTATGTTCTTCGAATGGACCATATTCATTTGAATGTACCACTTTGAGCATGCAAGATGATCTCATTGGCATAGTCAAAACGAAAGAAATTCTGGATTGCTTTCCTACTTCATAAAGTTTTTTCAGGCATCTCAAGACTTGGAAAACCGTATCTTGAGTAATCAGTTAAAAGTTCAAATGTCTAAACTTCAAATACCACAACCAACTATCCTTGTGGTTCGAAGCAAGTATGAAGATAGACTTGTAATTCATAGTGTGAAAACTATGGGTATCGAAGGGTTTAGTATGTGGATTGAAGCAGGTTGAGAGGTGGATCGAAGCAAGCATGAAGGAAGCCACTGCTTTATGGATCGAAGCAAGCATGAAGGAAGTCATTGCTTTGTGGATCGAAGCAAGCATGAAGGAAGTCATTACTTTATGGACCGAAGAAAGCATGAAGGAAGCCATTTCTTTGTGGATCGAAGAAAGCATGAAGGAAGTCATTTCTTTATGGATAGAAGCAACCATGAAGGAAGTCATTGCTTTTTGGATCGAAGAAAGCATGAAGGAAGTCATTTCTTTGTGGATCGAAGCAAGCATGAAGGAAACCATTGCCTTATGGATCTAAGTAAGCATGAAGGAAGTCATTGCTTTGTGGATCGAAGTGGGTTTAGAGGTGGATCGAAGAACATTTCTCAAAGGAAACCATTTCCTAATTGAAGCTTGTGGATCGAAGCAAGCTTGCTCTTCTTTGATTTTTCAAAATTTGTCCACCACTCCTTTTCAATCTGCTTTGCCCTTTCGACAGTTTCCTATTCCTCCTTTCTTCGACCGGATGCTTGAGAGCCTAATATGATTCATGGAAACTATATGGGGCATTAAAAATCCAATTTTACTTGTCCAAACCTAAACCTTAATTTGAGCCATCAGTGTTGAGGAAGTATCTTGAGCTTATCCAACCTTGTGTAGTCTTGACCCAATAGATATCTTGTGAGAAAGTCTTTGAGAAATGAGAGGGAAAATTTTGGGGTATAACACCCTTGGTGCACTTCGACATTGTACGAACCCTTTGCATGGTTGAACACCACCTTTGGATTCTTCTCTTGAAGGTTTTTTTTTCTTCAACGCCTCAAATTTATTTGCAGCATTTTCATCATAGACTACTGTAGCAGTAGAAATGTTATGACTAAGCCATTAAATTGACTAGGCTTATACAAATTAAAATAAAAATCGCCACCGCGCTTTATTGTTTCCAAAGGATGTGGTGAAAAGCGAATAACCCAAAACAGGGGGAAAGATTCAAGGTAAGGGGGTTGGTTATACAAAGGGAAGGTATTAGCATCCTAAACATCTACGGTACTCCGCAAGAACCTCTTTGTAAAATCTATATATTTTGGCTATAAAATGTTGTGTAAAAATAGATGGTGGAGGTGAGAAAAGAAATATTTTTTATGATTTTTGCACCCGCCGCGGTTGTGAACCTTTAGTGCCTACTTACCACCTTTTGTGCAATAGAGATCAGGGTACACGTAGTTCCTCTTTAAAAATTTTAAAAACACAAGTGTGTTGGTTAATTTTATGAGATAAGACATCCTCGTCATTGTCCATGTGAAAAATATACTTACTACCCACAATCATGAGAAATGAGTATTTGAATCATCTCAAAGTAGAGGATATGGCTTGGATTTTAAAATCAACAATGCCTCACTCAACACCTAAGTGGAAAATATATCACTTCACTACATATTGTAGAAGTATAGTTATTTTCATCACCATAAGGATTGACAAGAGTCTAATATTTTGAGAAATTTTTTAAAGCAAAAGCAAAAGTGGCAAAATGATTTGAATGATATTGATTGACTTTTAGTCTTCTCACAAAAATGTCATGGTATGATTAAGTTGATTAAAGTTTGTTTAAGAAAATGTTTTGAAAATGCATGGACTTAAGTCCAAGTTTATTATGAAAGTGGTTCAAGTTTAGAAACAATAGGATTTTTCAAAAGGAGGGAGAAGATTTTTGAAATTAAAGAAGATGGGAGGAGATGAAGGTACTATCCTAAAGCATAAGGTAAAATCTAGGGAAGAGAACCATATAACCAAAAAGAAGCAAACACTTGACATTATGAGTCAAGATAAAATTCTCATTCTTTGGATTGAAACCAAGCAAGGATACTAAACCTTTTGAGAAGACCAAACTTCAAATGTACTAAGTCTTCACAAAAATTGGGCATAGTAACGGCTGTATACAGATGAATTCTATATTACAGATAAAGTATGTAATCGCAATAACCTGCACACAAAGCAAACAAACAAACAACCCAATCTCTTGAGGTAAACCTCAAGAACCTTAGAAAAATCTCAATTAAGGTCACAAGGTCTCCAACATAAGATTAAGGTTTCTATTCCTAGGTCCAAGAAGTCCAATACTACATAATGCCAAGGATAGTAACCAAATAGTCTAAGTATCATTAATGTTTTTTATGGTTCATATTGATTATTAAGTATCTTCAAAAGGAAAAGAAAAGCTCAAGTGAGCAAAATAAAAATGGCATAAAAGTAAATGCTCAAGTGAGCAAAGATGAAAATAGCATGAAATGTAAATGTTAAAGTAAATGGGGCATAAAGTAAAAGCATAAAATAAAAGAATGAAGTAAATTCAATTGTTAGAAGTTAATGGTTAGATGGATGACCATCTTGAAACTTTCATTTGGAACTGATTAGAGGATTTATAGAACCAAAGCCTCTCAACAACAAGTTGAATTTGCTTTTTGTTAAGTGTATCATCCATTTAAGAATCCTCAAGGTAACATTTAGTGATCAATAATGTTTAAGTGATCCGCATTAAAGAAAATTGATGAAGATCCATTGGAGGATTGGTAGAACCAAAGCCTCCTAACAATGAGTCTCAAGGTTATTGGATCAAAGGGTTCAAATTAACATACTTGGACTTTAAAACATAGGTTTGGGCCACGAATGATCATTTTCTCAAATCGGGACAAAATTTAGCGCTACGTTAAGAAATTGTAAGTGGACTTATGTAGAAGTCGCGCCTATTTTGAGGTTAGTCAATAGCAATCTATACACTTCATGTTTGGATAAATGATATAGACGTCATCATCCCTTAACATGTAGTACAATAAGAAAGATGGATAAGATGAAGAGGGAGGGGAATGATAAGCTAATTTGGGTCGCTACCTCAATTTTCTTTCATCTTTAAATTCAATCACTCATCTCGATGGATTAAAGTATTAAACATATCATTAATCCAAAGCACCAAAAATGAACTAAATAATTCACTCTTAGGTAGATTTGAATTAATGAACATTTATCCAACTTCATCTACACCCAAAGTCCATTGAATTTAAAGAGAAATTGGACATTTAAAATTGCAATCCAAATCAAAAATCAAAAGGAATGAGTAGAAAAAGATATACGGATCAAAATAGCCCAAAAACCAGGCAGAAAATACATTTTGTCTTTGTTACAATCGATTGCACTCTGGGAGAAATTTATTGCATCAACGTTTTTTTTCAAAAAATACATAAAATTCATTCTGTGACAATCGATTACGCTATAGGAGAAATCGATTGCACCCTGTAAAAAATAGAAAATAAGCATTTTAAAAGGCCAAATTCTTGTTCAAACCTTCCATCAAACACCTTATGATCATGAATTTAATTGAGCACGGAAATTCCATCAAATTATGAGAAAATAACACCAATAGAATCAAAAAATAATGCTCAATGAATCAAATCCAAAGATCAACAAGAGATCACATTGTGAAAGATGAAGATCCAACTTATAAAAGATAGATCTAGAGAATTATCAAAATAACTTCAAGAATTTGCTTCAATTCAACCCCAAGAATCAATTTCGCAAGCTTGGATGTAGAGAATTGGTAGAGAGAAAGTGTTTGGATGAAGGTTTAGCTCAAAGATTAGTAAGCTTCAATGTAAAGCTTACTAACTTTTTTTTATTTAAAATGGAGCTTTGAGAGAATTTGGTAGATGGAGGAAATTGAGAGATTTTTTAGCAAAGTGAATTTGGCTATCAAAAGCTTGAGAATTGAATGAAATGAAGGCTCTATTTATAAAGTTTAGGCTTGGGATTAATGGTAGTTTGGAGTTTGGTTTGGGAAATGAAATTAGGCTTGGTAATTGATTCTTGGAGCCAAAATTTGAATTAATGATATATCTTTCAAAAATGAAGAAAAATTATAGCCAAAAGAATGACAAGCTTGAAATTGCTGATTTTTTTCAAAAATTCACACTGTGCAATCGATTGCACTCTGGGAGCAATCGATTGTACGTTGAGTTTTTATCAAATATTGCGTAAAATGCACTATGTGCAATCGATTGTACTCTGGGAGAAATCGATTGTACAGTGAAAACCAATGAAAATTTTTAATTATTTTTTCTTTGCAAACAGATATTTTAGAGAAATAATACCGAAAAACCTTATTTGTCAGATGCTTTGACTCGGTACCTACAAAACACATATATACAAAGATAAAGACAAATATTTTTTTTTTGTATTTTGATTAGAAGTTAGTCAACAACACAGATACAAAATATACAACTAAGGTGCTTGGAGATCCCTCAAGAGAAAACTTAAAGATAGGAGATATAAAAAGAGGAAGAACCAAACCTAATGTGATATTGTCATGATCGAGTTGATATGATATAATAGGGGAATCTTAGGGGCAAAAATTGGGGTACAACAGCTGCCCTTATTTAAGTGTGTTATATCCGGAGATGCGAAGATTAAAAATCTTCGTGTTGACGCGATTGAAGATACTTCAATATAAAACAAGCCCTATTTTTGTTCCTAAGATACCATGCAATGATTATGAATATGAATGCAGATGAATAAGTCTAAAGGGACGCAAGACACCACTGGGGATATAGCAAAGGAAACAAGGATCAAAAGAGAAAATCGAACAGGAAAATAAATCACTGGTGAACAAAAAACCTAACTCTATTGGGGTAAAGCCCAAAGAGGGAATAAGGTGTTATCAACTCAAAGATTAAGGAGATACAGTAAAGGATAAAAGTGGTCGACAGATAACTGTGAACTACGAACTCAAAAGTCGAAGGTAGAAGATCAAAAAGATACAGACTCACAGATGAAGGTAAACTACCAACTCAATAGTTAGAGGTAGAAGATCAAAAAGATACCGGCTCATAGATGACAGTAAACTACCAACTCAATAGTTGAAGGTAGAAGATCAAAAATATACTGACTCACAGATGACGGTAAACTACCAACTCAATAGTTAAATGTAGAAGATAAAAAGATACCAGCTCATAGATGACGGTAAACTACCAAGTCAATAGTTAAAGGTAGAAGATCAAAAAGATACCGACTCACAGATGATGGTAAACTAAAAACTCAATAGTTGAAGGTAGAAGATCAAAAATATATCGTCTCATAGATGACGGTAAACTACCAACTCAATAGTTGAAGGTAGAAGATCAAAAAGATACCGACTCATAGATGGCGGTAACTACCAACTCAATAAAAGAAGGTAGAAGATAAAAAAGATACCGACTCACAGATGACGGTAAACTACCAACTTGTTGTACCCCAAAAGTTTCCCTCTCATTCCTCAGAGGATCATCCTGGACCCTCGGGTTTGCTTCTATCAAGTTTCAAGTCTTGGATTACAATTTTCCAAGAGAGTCATTCACAAGGGCAAAATGGTCAAAAGCATACTGAAAAGTCAAACTTTGACTTTTTGATCAAAATCAAGTTTCAATAATCATATTCCATCAAGACAAGAGGTTGGTTCATCAAGAAATCAAAAGTCTGAAATTTCTTTGAAAAAATAAAATTTTCTAAACATTTAGAAAATTTTCTAAGTGTTAAGAAAATATGGAAATTTCAAAACTTTTCGGCTAGATTTCACGTAAGCACAATCAGAATTTGCAAAGACGGCTCAGAACATGACTCTTCAATCAGAAGATGACTCTTCAGCATATGGAGGCTACGTTCTACGCTTCAATCAGAGCCTCACCCTTCAAATCTCATTTTGCTCTTCTGCAATCAGAACATCACCAAATCCCAAAACCTCGTTTGAGCAGCCTGCTGCACTGCTATAGCACAGTCCTACAACCAGCTGCCACAACACTCCAAATTGCTGTTGATCTAGCCCACGCATGTGTCTTTCTCAAACCCCATATTAGCACCAAATTAGCATAAAAAATCTGTGATTAAAAAGCAATGGAACAGTATGCCAAAAAGGTTTAAATCCCATTTGTTTTTCCCCCAAAAGCACAACAAACCCATCTATAAATAAGTTGCTCCATCACACGTTCAAGGGGCTGGCTTTAGAAAGAGAGAATTATCAAATACAAAAAAAAGAGAGAAGAGAAAACAGTCAAACATTCGTAAACTAAGAATTCCCAAACAAAACCAAACCTTTGTTCTTCCCTTTGAATCAAAGAATATAACATTTTGTTCCATTTCTCGCTAGCCCCAGAACATCTGAAGACAGTAGCTCAAGTCCCAAACACACGCTTCAGATTCAAGGTAAGTCTTTCTGATTTTGAATTATTTCATTCAGAACATCATTAAATATGTAAATATCATAGTATTGATGTTGTCCATATCATTGCATAAGTAGAAAAAGTGTGGATGAAACTTCTTGAATAAAGCTAGACTCAGAATTAGGATTAGAATTTCTATAAACTGTCGTGCTTTTATCATTCTATTTTGTTGTTGTTGAGAACTGAATAGGTTACATATTCTCTGGTTAATGTAAGGGAGGAAGTGAAGCGTAACACAAAACTTATGCGTTTTTCTTTCTACTGTTTTGACACAGTATTAGAACTTCTGATTTTTGCTCATTGTTTAACACAACAAAGAACTTCTGATTTTTGCTCACTGCTTAACACAATATAGAACTTCTAAGTTCTCTTCACTATTTCAGCACCAGAATTTCTAGACTGTCTTACTGTTTTAACACACAAAACTTCTAGGCTTTTTCATTATTTTAACATACACATAACTTCTAGGTTTTCACACTGTTACGAAAAAATTTCTAGGCTTCTCACTATTTTAACACACAGAACTTTTAGGATTTTTCTCACTGTTTTAACACTCAGAACTTCAGCACGTAGCAACCCAGAACTTCTATTTTTCCCTCTAACATTTCTTTCAGGACTCCAGCATGCATCAACCTAGAACTTTTGATTTTCTCTGACATTTCTTTCTGAACCACATCATGCCAAGCATCAGAACTTCCGGTCCCTGGCATTTTATTTTCAGCAATGTGTTGATCCCGTTTTCATTATTTTTTCCTTTTCCTTTCTTACTCTTATTATTTTCAGCATTAATACTTTTTTTATTAATATTAAAAAGACTTAAAATAATTTTCCTTTTATTAATTAATTATTCTTTTTTTTTCTTTTAAATTCATTAAGAAAAAAAAACCATTTTCAAAACAAGTCCTTTCTTTTTCTTATATTGTAAAATTCAATATGGTTGTAATAGATAATTAGGATTTCAATTCTTGTAAATCCCATTTGTAAATATGTACCCCCATCCCTAAATGATGTAATAGCTTAGGAATTTACATTTCCGCAATTTATCGCTTTCAAATATAAATGCTAGTAATTAGGGTTTATATGGTAAGACATAAAATCAACAAATAGATAACCCTAATCAAGACTAAATGCATGTAAATCAAACACACCGTTCACACTTGCACCCTTAGGGTAATCCCGCTTTGTGGCCTTTCGGAAAATAGTCATGTCCCTCAAATATGGGTGTTTTAGCAAAGACCTTTGATAAAATATCATAGTCCCTCGATGACCCTTAATGTTGCCTTCGGTAAATGATCTAGTCCTTAAACGACATTGCTAAAACGTCCCATAGGTTGCCTTTTATGACTATACAAAAACGTCCTGTGCCCGTCCCTTCACATCCAACGATGGGGTTTCTTACCAAAAAATGGTGAGATAACAACATCTAAAGGAGGAGGAAAAGAACATTTAAGACCTTTTGATTATGTAGGTTTCCCTTAGTTTCTCGCTTGCTCAAAACAAAAACATTTTATACACCAACACTTCACTTTGAAACATTTTTTAAAAGACAAAACACTTTGTACGCGTTCTTATAGAGACGAGAACCATTACAAAGACGTTCTTTTTTTTAAAATACTTTCAAAAACCACATCACAAACACACTTTCAAACAAAAAGCAAGTGATCTAGCAAGCAACTAAGAGTCAGTAGATAACTACAGATGAAAAGGGTGCTAACACCTTTCCTTTTCATAATCTACCCCCCAAACTCAAGAAAATATCTCGAAAGGTCTTTCTTGTTCTTTTCATCCTTTCCTTATTGGATAAAAGAAAAGTCGGTAGAGACTCTTGCTAACCGCGACAATTGCGATCAAACGCAAAACATCCCAAGTCAGTTCTCCCACCGTGTTACAGAACTGGCGACTCTGCTGGGGATTTATTTAAAAGTGGGGTTACCTTAGGGCTAGATCACCTTTACTTGCTTTCCTTTGTTTGATTTTGTTTGCTTTATATTATGGTTCCTTGTTTGGGTTTTTTTTAATCCTCTACCCGAATCTGGGGCACCTTTTTAGGTAAGTAGCAATAGATTGTGGAAATTGTACGGCATAGACCGATATGGTTGAAACAATGGCTACGTTAGTGTGACGCATTTGTTGGTACCAGTATCCCTTGTGTTGAATCGAGGAGAATACAGGGCCGCTGAGTAGCGTCATAAAGCACTAATTGACCTTAGAACCTTAATTCAACAACTTGGCCATTAGGACGTAGTGAGATAACCAGTTTTGGTGGAAAGCTGAAAATTGGTTGATACTCGATACTACACTCATTGAGATTGGACTTTTGGGATATCTCGGCCGCAAGAAAAGATTGATTATGCTGAGACAATTCCTAAAATAAAGGTCAGTGATATTGAGATCCTTTAGAACCCGATTACTCTTACTATGAAAAGTTGATCCAACTAAAGTTCAAGAGGGTACTTACCTACAAATCCCATGCAAGCCTAAACCTAAGAACTTGTTTGCTTTGTGTGTACTTAATAACTTGCTTACTTGTACATAACATCATAAACATCATAACATCATAAGCATTATCACTAACCATTTCAAGGATTTAGGAATTTTTCTTTTCTTTGTTTTGCAGGCCATGAATCCCGTCCGAAGGAACACCATCCGAATCAGCTTCGTGAAAGCACACCCTCAGCTCCAAGAGTTAGCATCAAGGGTGCGCAGAGATTCTCATTTTACCAGGAAATATGGTCGACTCCTCAGTTTGGCTACCTCCAATTTCCAAGAGGAAATGATGTGTGTGCTCTTCCAATTCTTTGATCTCATACATCATTGCTTCACCTTTCCTGACTATCAGTTGGTACCTACACTAGAAGAGTTCTCTCTACTATTAGGAGTGCTCGTGCTTGATCAAATACCATTCACCGGTCTAGAATGGATTCTGAAACCTGAAGTCATTGCCGAAGCTTTGCATCTGAAAAGAGCCGACATTATAGAAAATTGGGAGGCAAGAAGTGGAGTCAAAGGGTTCCTAACCAAGTTCCTATTGGAGAAGGCTCGTTCATTCTGGGAAGATATGGATTTTCAAGCCTTTGAAGACGTCCTGGCCCTTCTCATCTATGGTTTGGTTCTATTCCCCAACTCGGACCAATTCATAGATGTAAATGCCATCAAAGTCTTTCTCTCTCGCAATCATATACCTACCTTGCTGGGAGACATCTTACATTGCTTCCATACCTGCACCATGAAGAAAAGAGGTACGCTCTTGTGTTGTATTCCCCTACTCGCCAAGTGGTTCACTTTACACCTCCCCGATCAACATTGTAGAACGAGCAAAGATTGACATGGTCTCAAAGGATGATGTCCCTCACCCACTGTAATATTCATTGGTGTTCGAGATCCTTGGAAGATATTTCTATCATTGACCGTTGTGGGGAATTCCCTAATGTACCTCTGCTTGGCATTAGGGGAGGTATCACTTACAACCCTTGCTTAGCTTTACGACAGTCTGGGTATGCCCGAAGAGATGGTCCTCATGAGATGCTCCTCCAAGGTTTGGTGTTCGACTATGAAAGCGACGATCAAGGCTACCGTCAAAGGTTTATACAAGCTTGGAGGATGGTAAACAAGGTGGATAGCAGGACATTAGGACACAAAAATTCCATTCCCCTTGAGCCTTACCTTAGGTGGGTGTGAGCTCGTGCTCAGAGTATCGTAATACCTTACCCCTCCATCCTCCCTATTATCATAAAGCCTGTTGTTGAAGGAGATGTCCCGTATACAGTCCTTCATCCCAAAATGCCTACCTCTCTCGAAGACTTGCAAAGGGATTGGGTTCATCTAAAGGAAGAACGAGACGATTTCGAAGCCCAATTATACGCCAGTGAGAAGAAAGTTTTGGAACTCACCAAGCAACTTCATGAAGAGCGGAGTCTGAACGCCTATATCGCGCCAAAAAGGATGCGTTCAACCCTTTTGTCTTAGGAGTTTTTGTATTTTATTTCTTTCATTGTAAGCTCAAAAGGACATAATGTACTCAAACTTGGATTTATTAATATAACGTGTGTTTCCTTTTTGGTATGAACAAATTTAAATCTCTAATTTCCTTAAAATCATTTGCATATGCATTTTCATTCATCATAACACAAACAAGTTTCTTACAACAGGTCTCCTTATCTTTCTACTGTTTATTTCAGTGAGATGGATATTGAACAAACAGTAAAAGATCTTCAGGCGCATATCGCTCAATTTCAACAAATGTTCTTGACTCTTGCAAAAGGACAAGAGGATTTGAAAACTTTGTTGATCTAAGAAAAGAAGAATAAAGCGAAGAAATCATCCGGTGTTTTAAATCTGGGAAGAAGGTTCAAAAGACCAGCCAGGCGAAATCTAGATTTCGTAACCTCATATGGTGAAGGAGATAATCAAGAAGGGAAAAACAAGGAAGTGAATGACCATCCAGAGTCTGAAGAAGAAGAAGAAGAGGTTGATTACTCTGAAGAGAAGTAACCTCCAGCTGACGATAAATACAAGCAGTTGGAGGATCGACTCAATGCTATGGAAATCCAAAGGGTACTCGGATTGGATTTTGAAGAGCTAGGACTTGTCTCAGGGGTTGTCATCCCACAAAAATTCAAGGTCCCCACTTTTGCCAAATATGACGGTGTCTCTTGTCCAAAACTGTATTTAAGGTCATACGTCAGGAAAATTCAACCCCATATTGCCGATAGGGACCTATGGGTACATTTCTTCCAAGAAAGCTTGTCAGGGATGCCGTTGGACTGGTTCTATCAGTTGGAAGGGACCAATATTCACAATTAGGAAGATTTGGCTGCCACTTTTTACAAGCAATACTAGTATAATGCAGACTTAGCTTCAACTCGGAAACAGTTGCAAGGCATGTCTATGGGTGCAGGTGAAGGTTTCAAAACCTATGCTCAAAAATGGAGAGCTCTCGTGGGAAGAGTCCAACCCTCTCTATCTGACAGAGAATTGGTGGATATGTTCTTAGGCACGTTATCTGGTCCATTCTTCAACCACTTGGTCGGAAGTTCTTAGGCTAGATTTGCTGAACTAATCATGACCGGTGAATGAGTAGAAGCGGGTACAAAAAGTGGCAAAATTCATAGAGATGCATCCTCGAACACGGTGAAGAAACCCTTTACTGGAAAGAAGGAGGTCAGTGTTGCATATGACCATAGGAATCAAAACAAAACTGAACGTCGCCCGACGTTAGGAGCTGTTATGATTTCTAATCCTACACCAAATCAGCAGAGAAATTATCAATGCAGGCCAGAGGCGCCCATGAGACGATTCACCCGAATCAACATGACCTTGTCCCAAGTTCTGTCGCATCTTTTAAATTCCAATCTGGTGACCCTAAAGGAAGCTCCCAAGAACCCCAACACAGCTTCTCCTCGCTACAACCCGAATGCTCGATGTGCCTATCCTTCTGAAAGCCTGGGGCATGATACCAACGATTATTGGGCCTTGAAGAATAAGATACAAGACCTTATCGAGGCGAAATTGATTGAGTTTGAACCCCCAAAAACACCTAATGTGATAACGGCGCCAATGCGCAAACACGGTCAAGGTGTCAATGTTGTTGATGATGAGTATTTTGTTTCCTCTGTGAATGATTTAACTACTCCTCTTTTAACCATTAAATAGAACCTATTGCAAGCCAGTCTGTTCCCAGGCTGTGATGAAAGTTGTCAATTATGCATGTCTCTACCAAATGACTATTTGTTACTGAAGATGGGCATCCATAGTTTGATGGATAACAAAGAAATCATGTTTAAAAAAGTTCCTCTTATCAGAAATTCCTATGAAGATGTCTCGATAATCGCCATTTCCGATAATCCTCCTAGGGTCTCCACCAAAAGACCCGTTAGGATTACATCTGTTCCAAAGGCTTCTCCCCTAATCATCACCATGCCAAGGCCAAAACCATATTCTTCGGATAAAGTTGTTCCCTGGAACTACGGGGATGACATCTATTACTACGGCGTCAAGCAAGATCTGTTGACTATCCAAGACAAAGTTGAGAAAGACAATGATCCCAACGTCGTCAATATCATTGGGACCAGTAAAATAACAAGAATTGGAAGAATCTTCTCACCTGATATCTCTCCAAAGACCATTGCTACTCCTGGAATTATTCTCGCTACCGCTCCTACCAGCATTCCCAGTAATACTCCTGTTGGAAATCCTACTGACATCTCTACGACTAAGACAAAGGGCAAGAAGGTGTTATATGAGCCTGTCCAGACGAAGGGGAATCCAGAGGATATTCTTGAAGCTTCTAGAAAGGAGATAGAAGAGATACTAAAAATAATCAGGAAAAGTGACTACAACATCGTGGAACAGTTGGGGCAAACCCCCTCGAAAATATCAATGTTGGCCTTACTCTTGTGTTCTGAGGCCCATGCCAAAGCCTTGGTAAAGTTTCTCAAGACCACCCACGTGCCCCAAGAGACTTCCATTGACCAATTTGAGAATTGTGTGGCCAGTTTAACTGCTGGTAACGAATTGGGCTTTTCTGACACCGACTTGACTCCTAAAGGAAGGAAACACAACGATGCCTTGCACGTCTCCATTGAGTGCAGGGGCACTATGCTAGCCCACGTTCTATGGATACGGGCTCATCGCTGAATGTCTTGCCCAAAAATGCTCTTGACCGATTGGATTGCGAGGGACTCACTTTAAAGCCTAGCAATATTATGGTAAGGGCCTTTGATGGTTCTAAGAGGATAGTGCATGGAGAAGTTAACATCCCTATAAAAGTTGGAACTCAGACCTTTGGTTCAACTTTCTATGTGATGGATATATGCCCTTCTTATTCCTGTTTATTGGGACGACCTTGGGTTCATGGCACTGGTGTCGTCACCTCTACATTACATCAGATGTTGAAGTACCTAATCAAGGGAAAAATCATCACTGTCCATGGAGAGGAGGAATATATGGTCAACCACCTGAACTCTTTCAGGTACGTGGAAATGGATGGTGAGTTCATCTAAACTCCATGTCAGCATTTCGAGGAGGTCGCACAAACAGTTGTGGCGTCCAAGACTACTACCAAGACTCCAAAAGTTACCAGACCGCCATTAAAAATGGCCTCTTTGAAGGATGCTAGAGCAGTGATCGAAGAAGGTGGATGCACTATCTGGGGTCAACTTCCGAATATTCCTTACAAATCCAACAAATTTGGTTTGGGTTTTACCTCGGAAGCACAAAGGGTTATTCGACGAACTCGCACTGGGGGACCACCTTTATGTATCAGTAATCAGGGAGTCAACACAGTGGAATACAGTGATGGCAGTTATGACCTGGACGAGTGGATTTTTCCAACTGTCAGCGGAGGACTCAACAACTGGAAGGCCAAAGAATTTGTCCCTATTACTTTTATCCAAGAGTAATTGTCTTTAAATTTTTTTCGTACTTGTAATAATTAAACAATTTAACTTTAAAACCTTGTGTCTTACCCAAGGCACAACGGTCCATTTGTGAGGATTGTTACTTCATCTTCATATGTCATCAATAAATCATGGGCATTTTTTGCATACAAATTTTACGCTCTTTGCTCTTCTTTTTCTCCCTTTTATTTTATCAAAGATATATATGCTCTTACACACACTCACATATCAAAATGTAGATCCACATCCACTCAAGATCCCATGGGTAACGATTTTGCTATGGCCTATCATGATTTTGAAAATCCGATCTACCAAGCCGAAGATGAAGGTGAGGAAGATTATGAGGTACCAGGAGAACTAGCCAGGTTATTGCAACAGGAAGAAAGGACCATACAACCCCACGAAGAGCCAGTGGAAACAGTTAACTTAGGTACTAAAGAGGACAAGAAAGAATTCAAGGTAGGTGCCAACCTGGAGCCTAGCGTCAAGAAGCGCCTAACTTAGTTACTACATGACAACGTTGAGGTCTTTGCCTGTTCATACAAAGACATTCCAGGACTCGACACTGAAATCGTGGTCTATCGTTTGCCAACAAAAGAAAATTGCCCTCTGGTAAAACAAAAAGTCTGTCGCATGAGGCCAAAAATGTCAGAGAAAATCAAGACTGAAGCCATGAAGCAGTTCAACACCGAATTCTTAGCTGTCACCTCCTATCCACAATGGGTAGCCAATGTTGTTCCAGTGCATAAAAAGGACGGTAAGGTACGTGTGTGTGTGGACTACAGATACTTGAATAGGGAGATCCCCAAGGATGACTTCCCGCTTCCCCACATCGATATTCTGGTTGACAACACCGCACAACACAAAGTATTTTCCTTCATGGATGGTTTCTCTGGATACAACTAGATAAAAATGGTCCCTGAGGACATGAAAAAAACGACCTTCGTCACACAGTTGGGTACACTTTGTTACAAAGTTATGCCATTCGGGTTGAAGAACGCTGGGGCAACCTATCACCATGCCATGGTAGCTTTGTTTCACGACATGATCCATCACGAGATAGAAGTCTGCGTGGATGACATGATAGCCAGATCTCAAACTAAAGAGGAACACCTGGACCATCTGCATAAATTGTTTGAAAGACTGAAGAAATACAAACTAAGGCTGAACCCGAATAAATGCACTTTTGGAGCGAGGTCCGGTAAACTCCTAGGATTCATTATCAGCGGCAAAGGTATCGAAGTGGACCCTGCAAAGGTAAAAGAAATACAATAAATGCATGATCCTTGCACTTAGAAGGAAGTTAGGGGATTCTTAGAATGGCTGAACTATATCGCCCGGTTCATTTCCCATCTAACCGCTACTTGTGAACCAATCTTCAAATTACTAAAGAAAGATCAAGTGGTGGAATGGAACGACAACTTCCAGGATGCCTTTGACAGGATCAAAGAGTACCTTCAAGAGCCTCCTATTTTGATGCCGCCAGTCGAGGGAATACCTTTGATCATGTATCTAGCTGTCTTGAAAAATTCAATGGGGTGTGTGCTGGGGCAACATGACGAGTCTGGCCGAAAAGAGCACGCAATATACTACCTGAGCAAAAAGTTTACCGACTGTGAAACCAGATATTCACTGCTTGAGAAAACTTGTTACGCTCTAGCATGGGCTGCTCGCCGTCTAAGACAGTATATGTTGACCCATACTACCTTATTGATATCCAAGATGGACCCAATTAAATACATATTCGAGAAACCTGCCCTCTCTGGGAGAATAGCAAGATGGCAGATGGTCCTGACTGAATACGGCATTCAATACACTACCCAGAAAGCAATAAAGTGAAGTGTGTTAGCCGATCACCTTGCTCATCAGGCTATGGATGACTATCAATCCATGAATTTCGAATTTCCGAACGAAGACATCATGTTGTTAAACAATTGCGAAGAACTGAGACCATATGACGGACCTGAACAAGGATCCCGATGGACCTTGGTTTTTGACGGAGCTTCCAACGCACTCGACAATGGCATAGGCGTTGTGATCATATCCCCTGAAGGATGCCATTCTCCCTTCACTGCTAGATTGTGTTTCAACTATACCAATAATATGGCAGAATATGAAGCGTGTATTATGGGTCTCAAGTCTGCCATAGATTTGGGATTCAAGTCCTTAAGTGTATTTGGAGAATCAACCTTAGTCATCAGTTAGATCAAAGGAGAATGGGACACGAAGCACCCTAATCTCATCCCTTACAAAGAACATGTGTTGACATTAATCCCACATTTTGAGGAAATTACCTTTGAGCATTTTCCACGAGAGGAAAATCAACTAGAGGACGCGCTAGCAACTATGTCATCCATGTTCAAAATTAAGTGGGATAATTAGGCTCCTCAGATCACCATCGAGAGAATAGACGAACCAAATTACTGTCACGAGATTGATACCGAAGAAGTAGTGGTCAAGCCTTGGTTCCATGAAATTAAGAGATATCTCGAGACCCAAGAGTATCCGGAGGGAGCTTCAGTAAATTACAAGAAATTCCTGAGAAGATTCTCTACTAAGTTCTTCCTTGGTAATTGAGTTCTCTATAAGCACAACCACGACTCTACATTGCTTCGGTGCGTAGACAAGACTGAAGCAGACAAGATCATGGTTGATCTATATGAAGGCACCTTTGGCACACATTCTAGTGGGCACACGATGGATAAAAAGATCCTACGGGCATGATATTATTGGTCCACCATGGAAGCGGATTGTCATCAACATTCACGAACCTGTCACAACTCTAGTTCCTCTAAACGTCCTAACTACTCCTTGGCCATTCACGATGTGGGACATTGACATGATCGGTGAAATCAAACCTACAGCTTCTAATGGACACCGCTTCATCTTGGTTTCCATTGATTACTTCACGAAGTGGGTTGAGGCAGCTTCCTTCGCTTCTGTCACCAAGAATGTTGTGGCCCGATTTATCAAACAGAATCTTATCTGTAGGTACAGTATTCTAGAAAGAATCATCACAAATAATGGTACCAATATCAATAATACTATGATCACTGCATTATGCTCACAATTCAAGATCCAGCATCATAAATCTTCTCCTTACCGGCTGAAGGTGAATGGCGATGTAGAAGCCGCTAATAAAAACATCAAGAAGATCATACAAAAAATGACAGTTACCTATAAGGAATGGCATGAGATGTTACCATTTTCTTTCCACGATTACCGTACCACGACGCGCACATCAACATGGGAAACTCCTTTATCCTTAGTATACATCATGGAAGTTATCCTACCAATTGAAGTCCAAATACCTTCATTAAGGATCATAAAGGATGCGGGGTTGAATGAAGATGGATGGATTCAAACTCGACTTGATCAACTGAACTTGATTGATGAGAAGAGGCTTACGGTTGTCTGCCATGGCCAGATGTACCAAAAACATATGATTAAAGCCTTTAATAGGAAGGTCAGACGTCAGGCATATCAAGTTGGTGACCTTGTAATTAAAGGTATCATATTGCCATAAGGTGATCCCAGGGGAAAATGTACTCCTACATACGAAGGACCGTTTATGATTAAAAAAACCTATTTTCTGGTGGAGCAATGATCTTAACCACTATGGACGGCGACGACCTTCCGCACCCTATAAACGCGGATATAGTCAAAATATACTATGCATAAACAAAGACCCGCTAGGTCGACTGACCTAGGAAAAAATTAGGGCACCCCAGCAAACCAAAAGGGTTCGGGTAAAAATTTGAGATAAAATACAAAAAAATATGTACACCTGGAAATAACGACTCAATGGTTGAAGGTAGAAGATAAAAAATATACTGATTCATAGATGACGGCGAACTACCAACTCAATAGTTGAAGGTAGAAGATCAAAAAGATATCGGCTCATAGATAACGGTAAACTACTAACTCAATAGTTGAAGGTCGAAGATAAAAAAGATACTGACTCACATATGACGGTGAACTACCAACTCAATAGTTGGAGGTATAAGATCAAAAAGATATCGGCTCACAGATGACGGTAAACTACCAACTCAATGGTTGGAGGTAGAAGATCAAAAAGATACCGACTCACAGATGACGGTAAACTACCAACTCAATGGTTAAAGGTAGAAATCAAAGAATAACACCAACATTCGCTGAAGGTGAACTACCAACGTTCACTGAAGGTAGAGAGAAAAGAATAACACCAACTTTCATTGAAGGTGAACTACCAACATTCACTGAAGGTAGAAAGAAAAGAATAACATCAAGGTTCACTGAAGGTGAACTACCAACATTCACTGAAGGTAGAAAAAACGTATTGACATTAACAAGTTTCCCAAAACTATGGCGTTTCACCTCGAACAGGTCTCAACTTCTTCTTTAACCAAGGCATTCCGCCTGGAAAGGGTAATATATAAGTTGTCTCAAATAAATAGACTGCCACTTGTAAAGATCTCTCAACGAACTGTCTCTTCCATATTGAAAGGAGTTGCCATCCATTGGAGTAATTTGACAACGAACTGTAAACTATCCACTCATAGAGAAGATAACAAAAAAGTAACATCGACTTTTACGGGGAAGTATAAGTTGCTCAAATAAAGAGACCTGCTACTTGCTGTTATGGGAAGGATTGTAAAAATGACTTCCTGGGGAAAGAAATATGGCTTCCGAGGGAAAGAAATATGGCTTCCTGGGGAAATGCCAACATACTCATGTTGAGAAGCTAAAGTCTTCTCGTGCCAAAATAAATGCACATTCTCAAACCAGGGCTCGAAGCTTGCAGAAATCCAAAGTAATAATATTGTTGGGGATCATAGATTCAAACCAAAAATAAACCGGAATGAATCAGTCAACCAAAATAACACCTCATGAGAAATAAACTCAAAGGGGATTCACATTCTATCCAAACAAAGAGCTGTACAGGAAGGCTAAAGCAAAAATCTTCCACGAGGGATAACTCAGTGGGGAAATTGAAAGAATATACAATTTCTGCTTAAGGTTGACACTTTATTGGAGAGAGGATAACACAACTCTACAAAACAAGGTAATATGCTAACAAAAATTAATGAATGCAAATGAGCAATGATTTGATAAATTCAACTATGCATGATGTATGTATGAATATATGAGTGTTATTATGTATATGCTGACAAAACAGACATATAACACTAGGGATAACCAGACAAAACCAACTCGGGTACAATCAATACTCGGCTAAATCACATCCAAGATGAAAATTCCATAAGAAAATAAGCACCAACTGAGGAGAGAGATTCCTATTTTGCAGTTTAACATCAGTGGGAAGGAACATAATCCCAAAGTGTAAGTGTTTAGTTATTGGCATGTATTTTTGGTAAAACCATGTGTGTAAATGTCATGACTGATGTCATAACGTTCTGGATTATTAGGTACTTTATGCAGAAAAAGTATGGCATACAGTAGCTACTGTTTATGAGTGTGTATATGAGCATTTTGCAATGATCACATTTATTGCCTTGTACCAAAATCAGTAAACAGGAATTCTGATGTCATAACAAATGTTAAGACATCCTGTATTGATCTAACAGATATGCAGTTTGGTTAATTCTGAGATTTTTCAGGAAGATGGCTCTTTCCTTCCAGAACAGAATCTCACGAGGACTTTGGGTTAACCTAGCTCAACCCTAATCTGGTTGATAAAGTCTTGTGACCAAGTCTTAAGGTTAAACCTAATTAACCCTAGCTTTTTGTGGAAACCCTAACTGAAGAAACAACTGCATATATTCAACAGGGATGCTGGTTACAAAGTAACTCTTTTGACTGAAGATCAATTAGGAGCTGTATAGTTTTAACTGCTGTAATCCAAGCAAGTATCATTGTGATAAGTGACTTGGAATAGGTTTTGATTGTAAGGGTTTTTGTATCACTCAAAGCTTTGAAGCAAAAGTGTTTTGTGTCTCTTGACTAAAGCTTTGAAGCAAAGTCAAGTTAGGTTTATGTATCACTCAAAGCTGTGAAGCACGAGTGTTTGTGTTACTTGATTAAAAAACTGTGAAGCATAATCAAGTGTATGTTCTGAAGAGTGTCTTCATTATTTCATTAGTCAATTGTTTTAAGTATCACTGCTGTGATTGAGGGGGAGTGAGTAGGAACTCAGGTTTAAGTTGAACTTAGATTGAAGTTGCATTGGGTAGGTCTTAAGTGAAGGAGATAAACTGGTTAGTTTATTCCTGAATTAATATCTCTTATAGTGGATTTCCTCCCTGGCTTGGTAGCCCCAGAGTAGGTGTTGTTTCACACTGAACTGGGTAAACAATTGACTGTGTTCTTTACTGTTTTTATTTACTATCTTATAGAAAGTCAGATACGGTGTCATAACATTCACTGTGACATTGAGTATCTGCTGCCAAAATTTCAATTGGCATCAGAGCAGGCACCCTGCCTGTATTACTGGGTGAGATCTAGGGATATCACTTTCTGGCACTATGGACAAAGAAGGAGTTTTTGGAAATAGACCACCCATTCTGGATGGAACAAATTATGACTACTGGAAACCTCGTATGATTGCCTTCTTAAAATCACTGGACAAAAAGGCTTGGAGAGCTGCTGACAACGGATAGAACCATCCCACTATAACTGAGAAAGATGGGACAATCAGTCTGAAGCCTGAGGAAGAATGGAGCAAAGAAGAAGATGAGTTAGCCCTGGGTAATTCCAAAGCTTTAAATGCCTTGTTCAATGGAATTGATAGAAACATATTCAGACTAGTACATCAATGTGAACTGGCCAAGGAAGTGTGGGACACTCTCAAAACTACCCATGAGGGCACATCCAAAGTAAAAATGTCAAGGCTTCAGATGCTGACTACCAAGTTTGAGAACCTAAGGATGAAGGAAGATGAAACCATTCATGAGTTTCACATGAACATCTTGGAGATTGCCAACACCTCAGGAGCATTGGGAGAAAAGATGTCTGAAGAAAAACTGGTGAGAAAGATTCTCAGATCCCTGCCTAAAAGATTTGCAATGAAGGTAACTGCTATAGAGGAAGCCCAGGATATCAGCAAGTTAAAGGTGGATGAACTCATTGGGTCTCTTCAGACTTTTGAGATGGGGATCAGTGACAATGTTGACAAGAAAAACAAGAGCATAGCACTTGTATCCAACTCTGAAGATAAAAACAAGGAGGATGAAGAAGAAAATATTTCAGAAGCTATAGCCATGCTTGGAAGACAATTCAACAAACTCATCAAGAGAATGGATCTAAAGTCAAGGTCAAATGTTAAGAACATCCCCTCTGACATTAACAGATCTTATGACTCCAGCAGAAGACCAAGGTCTGAAGAGAAGGGAAATCAAGGCAGAGGAATTCAATTCCATAGTTGTGAAGGATATGGGCATATTCGAGCTGAATGTCCTACCTTTCTTAAGAAACAAAAGAAAGGAATGACTGCTACCTGGTCTGACTGTGATTCAGAAAGTAATTCTGAAGAAGAATCTGCCAAACTAGTTACTGCACTAACTGGTGTTTGTACCTCTGAAAGTGACACTAGTGATGAGGAAGTGACATTTGAAGAACTGGTTGATACTTACAAGAAATTGTGTATCAGAAGTGCTGAAGTCTGTGTGCAAAATGAGAGACAAACAAAACTCATCATAAAGTTGGAGGCTGAAAAAAGGGCAGACCTTGAAACTATAAGTCATCTAGAAGGGGAAGTTCAAATGCTGAACTCAAAACTGAACCAGATGACCAAATCTGTCAAGATGCTGACAAATGGAACTGACAAATTGGAAGAAATCCTTCAGGTTGGACAAAATGTGAGAAACAAGTCTGGTCTAGGATTTGTGGCAGCAAAGAAATCTGGTGCAGACAAGAAGATCAGGTCTGATAAACAAATGTCAAAGCAGATGTCACAACATAACACTCAACATCGGGAACAGAGAAATATGAAGAAAAAGTACCAAAGATGGAGATGTCATCATTGTGGGAGGTTTGGTCACATAAAGCCTTTCTGCTTTAGATTGTATGGATACCCTAATCAGAACCCAGGTGTCAAACCTAAGTCTAACAGGGTACCACATACTCCTCAATGGAAGAAAAAGGCTACTGCCCTGATAGCCCACACTTCCCTGAGAGTCTCTGCAAAGGAAGACTGGTACTTTGACAGTGGGTGTTCTAAGCACATGACTGGAATCAAGAACCTTCTCAATAATGTTAAACCTCACACCACTAGTTATGTGACCTTTGGAGATGGTGCTAGAGGTGAAATCAAAGGAGTTGGAAATTTGGACTTCCCTGGAGTTCCAAATCCGAATGAAGTACTATTGGTAAAAGGCCTGACTACTAATCTCATTAGTATCAGTCAATTATGTGATCTAGGATTCAAGTTCAACTTCTCAAAATCTGAATGTCTTGTAATTAATGAAAAACAAGAAGTTGTAATGAAAGGAGTCAGATCTAAAGACAACTGTTACTTGTGGGAGCCTGAGAACACCAATTACTCCACTGTGTGTTCTATTGCCAAAGAAGAAAAAGAGGTGAAACTGTGGCACCAAAAACTTGGCCATCTTCATCTAAGAGGAATGAAAAGGATTATCTCCATGGAGGCAGTCAGAGGAATTCCAAGACTGCAAATTGATAAAGGGAGAGTTTGTGGTGAATGTCAGGTTGGTAAGCAGACTAGGATGTCACATCCAAAGTCAAGACATCTGACCACCTCTAAGGTTCTAGAACTTCTTCATATGGGACCAATGCAGGTGGAAAGTCTTGGTGGAAAGAGATATGCCTATGTTGTGGTGGATGACTTTTCCAGATTCACCTGGATTAACTTCATTAGGGAAGAATCTGATGTGTTTGAAGTTTTTAAAGAACTGTGCAAAAGAATTCAAAGAGAAAAAGAAGGGTGTATTGTCAGATTCAGAAGTGATCATGACAAGGAATTTGAAAACAGTAAGTTTAATGAGTTCTGTTCCTCAGAAGGAATTAGTCATGAATTCTATTCTCCTATAACTCCTCAACAAAATGGATTTGAAGAAAGGAAAAATAGGACCATACAGGAATCTGCCAGAGCTATGATACATGCCAAAAGACTTCGTTTACATTTTTATGCTGAAGCTGAATACATTGCAGCTGGTAGTAGCTGTTCTCAAATTATCTGGATGACACAGATGCTCACTGAGTATAATGTCACACAAGATGTTATGACATTGTACTGTGACAATCTGAGTACAATCAACATTTCCAAGAACCCTATTCAGTATAGCAGGACCAAGCACATTGACATTAGACATCACTTAATCAGAGACCTTGTAGAAGAGAAAACAATTAATCTGGAACATGTTGCCCCTGAGCTACAACTGGCTGACATTTTTACCAAGTCACTTGATGCAAATCAATTTGAAAACTTGAGGGGCAAGTTGGTTATTTGCCAACATGAGAAATTGTAGCAATTAATTTTGCTTAAAACAAGGGTTGAAGGAGTTATTTTTGTTAAGTCTATTTTGAGTGGGTTAATCATATGTTTTCCCAATTCTTTCAAAATTATTAAGAAGTTGAATAGACACTCATTTGCCTCCTTCCTCTCTCGACTTTGCAACAAATCCCTTTCTCTCAATCAAAGTTTTCTCTCTAGTTGCTACTGGTTTTCTAAGTCAATCAAAATGTCTCAAACATCATCCTCATCCAAGACGACCGTTTCATCTTCATCATCTGATCAAGATTCTCGGGCAATCACCTCTTGCATGGATTCTGAAGTCCTGGAGATTACTCCTCTTAGAGAAATGGCAACTAACCCCTCCAAGGTCAAAAAGCTGAGAACAAGGCATGCAGGAAGGTCTCAAGCTACTTCATCCGGTAATCCCTCTCAACCTTCATCTTCTGTACCAAATAGGGAAGGATCAGCTTATGTACATCAAGCAATAGCTAGGCTTGTTACAAGAATACTGAGTGAGAACCACTCTGTACCGGGGATTTCTGTTCCATTAAATCAAGAATCAGCAAGCCCAAATGTTGAAGCAAATCCAGATGTCTCTGAGAATGTTGAGACACCAAATGACAACATTCAGAAATCATCTGAAAACCTTGATGATATTCAGAACCATTCAGAGAAGAATGTTGAACCACCTGTTATTGATGTGGATGAGGAATACTCAGACAATGACCTAATTGAAAATATCAACCCTAGCATTGCTAGGAGAATGATGAACATAAAGGGTAATTAGGATGCTGCAAAATGTCTGACCAAAGAGAAACCTGCTGATAAGAAAACCAGGTCTGAAGGCAAGACTGGTGTAGAAACTGTGAAGACTGGACTGTCCAAAGGGAAGGTGAAAGCCCAAGTGCATACTGGGAGTCTCTCAAAGCCTGCGAGACAACCAATAACAAAGAAGAGAAAAGAACCTGAGCCTTCTGATTCTGATGAGGAATCAGAATTTGAAATTGATGCTGAAGACATTCCTCTCAGAAGGAAACTCCCTTCCAGCAAAATGGCTAGAGTTCCTGAAGTCCCCACTGACAACATTTCATTTCACCACCCTGAAAATGCCAACAGATGGAAGTATGTTTGCTTGAAGAGAATAGCCTTGGAAAGAGAACTAAACAATAGTGCCATGGATTGCAAGGAAATCATGGACCTGATCAAAGCTGCTGGACTAATGAAGACTGTGGTGAAATTTACCAAATGATATGAAAATCTGGTCAAGGAATTCATAGTGAATTTGTCTGATGAATGTGCTGATGGAAGGTCAGCTGACTTTGAATGTGTCTATGTGAGAGGAAGAAGGGTTAATTTCTCTCTATCTGAAATTAAAAAATTTCTTGGAAGATCAAATGAGGCTTGCCCTGAACTAGAAGTCACTGACAATAAAGTATGCCAAACCATCACAGCAAGACAAGTCAAGTGCTAGCCCTTAAAAGGCAAGCTGAATGCCAGCAAACTAAGCATGAAATTTTCCATCCTGCACAAGATTGGTGCAGCCAATTGGGTCCCTACCAACCATAAATCAACCATCTCCACAGGATTGGGGAGATTCATTTATGCTGTTGGAACCAAGACTGAATTTGACTATGGCAGGTATATTTTTGATCAAACTTTAAAACATGCTGGTAGCTACGCTGTTAAAGGCCCTATTGCCTTTCCCTCCCTCCTATGTGGAATTATCCTTGCTCAGTACCCTGATATCCTGGTGGAAAGAGATACTACTTGCAAAAGAGCTCCTGCTCTTGGGTTACACTACAATCTATTTCAGGGATCTCATGTTCCTGACATTGTCATAACATTAGCTGAGATATCATCTGTAAAAACTCAGTCCAAGACATCTGATGTTATAGCTGTATTGAAAGAGACCTGCAAAGAGCTGGAGACAAGGAAAAAGACTCTAGAAAACCTAATTGCCAGCTTAGAACAGGAGGAGACTGAAGGAAACAGAAGGGAAGAGGGTGCTGCTGAAGATCAGCTCAATGCTGAAGAAAGTAGCTCCTCTGAAGATGACAATGCTTAAAGTTTGGTGGAGTTGACAAGCCTGATGCTGGTTCCTGTTGATGCAAGTGTTTTCAGATTTTATTTGTTGTTTTTATTACTTATTTTGGATGACTGTATAACATATAAGTACATGTATCTTTGGCCTATTTATGGCTAAAGAGGGGGAGATATTTTGTGTTAATTACTTGGTAGACATCATATTTTTTCTGTAGTCATATTCATTCTGCTGCTCTCTATTCTCTGATTGCTTAGGGGTTTTAGCCAAAAATCTGCCAAAGGGGGAGTTTGTAAGTGTTTAGTTATTGGCATGTATTTTTGGTAAAACCAGGTGTGTAAATGTCATGACTGATGTCATAACATTCTGGATTATTAGGTACTTTATGCAGAAAAAGTATGGCATACAGTAGCTACAGTTTATGAGTGTGTATCTGAGCATTTTGCAATGATCACATTTATTGCCTTCTACCAAAATTAGTAAACAGGAATTCTAATGTCATAACAAATGTTAAGACATCCTGTACTGATCTAACAGATATGCAGTTTGGTTAATTCTGAGATTTTTCAGGAAGATGGCTCTTTCCTTCCAGAACAGAATCTCACGAGGACTTTGGGTTAACCTAGCTCAACCCTAATCTGGTTGATAAAGTCTTGTGACCAAGTCTTAAGGTTAAACCTAATTAACCCTAGCTTTTTGTGGAAACCCTAACTGAAGAAACAGCTGCATATATATTCAACAGGGATGCTGGTTGCAAAGTAACTCTTTTGACTTAAGATCAATTAGGAGCTGTGTAGTTTTAACTGCTGTAATCCAAGCAAGTATCATTGTGATAAGTGACTTGGAATAGGTTTTGATTGTAAGGGTTTTTGTATCACTCAAAGCTTTGAAGCAAGAGTGTTTTGTGTCTCTTGACTAAAGCTTTGAAGCAAAGTCAAGTTAGGTTTATGTATCACTCAAAGCCGTGAAGCACGAGTGTTTGTGTTACTTGATTAAAAAGCTGTGAAGCATAATCAAGTGTATGTTCTGAAGAGTGTCTTCATTATTTCATTAGTCAATTGTTTTAAGTATCACTGCTGTGATTGAGGGGGAGTGAGTAGGAACTCAGGTTTAAGTTGAACTTAGATTGAAGTTGCATTGGGTAGGTCTTAAGTGAAGGAGATAAACTGGTTGGTTTATTCTTGAATTAATATCTCTTATAGTGGATTTCCTCCCTGGCTTGGTAGCCCCCAGAGTAGGTGTTGTTTCACACTGAACTGGGTAAACAATTGACTGTGTTCTTTACTGTTTTTATTTACTGTCTTATAGAAAGTCAGATACGGTGTCATAACATTCATTGTGACATTGAGTATCTGTTGCCAGAATTTCACAAAGTAATCGCATCACAACAATAAATCAATACAGATACAGGGATATAACATCCTCCTCCAGGCTTCACTAGGGAATAACACACAAACTTCAATGGGGAAAACAAATGCTTCATGGTCTGTACTTCTACTGGGGATTGCAATACTAATTTCAATAAGGCAGATGAAAACCATATCATTAAAACATCAACTGAGGATCTCGTGTTGTCTTCATTGGGGAGGACAACACCACATCATCGAGGGGAAACCAAGATACATTCTTCAATATTGAGAGCGAGTATTGCTCCCACTTCTCTGGGGAGAAAGTATGAAACCTCACGGGGATAACAACTTGGGGAGCTAAGAAGTCAAATGTTACAGCAAGAAATCAAACTTATGGGGATTTTAAATCAAACCCAGCACCTGGCGGGGGAAAATCCAAAACGTTGACAAACGTCTCAACACTTCTTAGAAAAGATACTGCCCTGGTCTAGTTGTCTGGGAAACAAACAACAAATAATAATGCCAAAACTGCAAAAAGAGCGTCATTTTACAAATAGTTCTATCTCAGCACGCAAGGGGAGAAGGAACTTTCATCATATGAGTGAAGCCTTCATTGGGGAATCTAGGATAGAGGTTTCATACCATGTAAACCCGAAATTAAAATGAACCAAGACCTGACTGGGGAAAACGGGATCACAAACCCGATACCGCACCATACATCAATTGGTATCATCTCTAACTATCTGAAAAACACAAGAAGATTGTACATATATCAGCAAAAACGACCTGAGAGAATCTTCCTAGGGAATCAAGAAGTTAACATTACAGTAACAAGTCAAAATTATGGGGATTTTAAATCAAACTCAACACTTGGTGAGAGAAAACCCGAAAAGTTGACAACTGTCTCAACACTTCTTAGAAAAGATAATACCCTTGTCTAGCTACTTAGGGAGCACATAACAACAATAATGTCTTAACTAGAGGGGGAAGTACTCTACAAGAGATTTCATATCAATTCTAAATACACAAAAGGGAGAAAGAACTCCATCAAATGAGCAAAGGCTCCATAGCTCTTTTTAAACTCTGTTTGATCACCACCTGGCTGGGCAAAAAATCACACTCAATTGGAGAAGTCTGCAACAAGACTGGAAAAATGGGATTATAAACCCAACACAATAAGACAACCTATATGAAGCCCTTTAATTTATCAACAACTGTTAGAGGAAGCCAGACACACATCTACAAAATAGATCACAAGAAACAATCCTTCTTGAGGAAGATTCTCGGCTTGGGGTAGACATAGCAGCTATCTTGACGAAATTTGGACATGCCCTTGGAAACCAATCTGGTGTTCCAAGCAGGAAAATATACAATACTCTACAGGAACCTCTTTGTAAAATATGTATATTTTGGCTATAAATGTTGTATAAAAATAGATGATGGAGGTGAGAAAAAAATTTTTTTTAATGATTTTTGCACCCGTCACGGTTGTGAACCTTTAGTGCCTACGTACCACCTTTCATGCAATAGGGGATCAGGGTACACATAGTTCCTCTTTAAAACTTGTAAAAAACACAAGTATTTTGGTTAATTTTATGAGATAAGACATCATCGTCATTGTCTGTGTAGAAAACATACTTACTACCCACAATCATGAGAAAGAAGTATTTACATCATCTCAAAGTGGAGGATATGGCTTGGATTTTAAAATCAACAATGTCGCACTCAACACCCAAGTGGAAAATATCTCACTTCACTATATATTGTAGAAGTATAGTTGTTTGCATCACTACAAGGATTGACAAGAGTCTAATCTTTTGAGAAAAATTTTAAAGCAAAAGCCAAAGTGGCAAAATGGTTTGAATGAGATTGATTGACTTTTAGTCTTCTCACAAAAATTTCAAGGTATGATTAAGTTGATTAAAGTTTGTTTAAGAAAATGTTTTGAAAATGCATGGACCTAAGTCAAAGTTTATTATGAAAGTGGTTCAAGTTTAGAAACAAGAAGAGTTTTCAAAAGGAGGGAGAAGATTTTTGAAATTAAAGAAGATGGGAGAAGATGAAGGGACTACCCTAAAGCATAAGATAAAAGCTAGGTAAGAGAACCATCTAACCAACAAGAAGCCAACACTTGACATTATAAGTCAAGATAAAATTCCCATTATTAGGATTGAAACCAAGCAAGGATACTAAACCTTTTGAGAAGACCAAACTTCAAATTTATTAAGTCTTTAAAAAAATTGGATACAGTAAAGGTTGTATACAGATGGATTCTAGATTACATAAAAAGTATGTAATCGCAATAACTTGCACACAAAGAAAAAAAACAAACAAACCAATGTCTTGAGGTTAATCTTAAGAACTCTAGACAAAATATCAATTAAGGTCACAAGATCTCCAACATAAGATCCAGGTTTCTATTCCTAAGTCCAAGAAGTCCAATACTCCATAATTCCAAGGATAGTAACCAAATAGTCCAAGTATCATTAATGTTTTTTATGGTTCATGTTGATTATTAAGTATCTTCAAAAGGAAAAGAAAAGCTCAAGTGAGCAAAATAAAAATGGCATAAAAGTAAATGCTCAAGTGAGCAAAGATGAAAATAACATGAAATGTAAATTCTAAAGTAAACGGGGCATAAAGTAAAAGCATAAAATAAAAGTATGAAGTAAAGTCAATTGTTAGAAGTTAATGGTTATTTAGATGACCATCTTGAAACTTGCATTTGGAACTCATTAGAGGATTGGTAGAACAAAAGCCTCTCAACAACAAGTTGAATTTGCAACATTTAATGATCAATGATGTTTAAGTGATCTGCATTGACCAAAATTGATGAAGATCTATTAGAGGATTGGTAGAACCAAAGCCTCATAATAATGAATCTCAAGCTTATTGGATCAAAGGGTTCAAATTAACATACTTGGGCTTGGAAACATAGGTTTGGCCCACGAATGATCATTTTCTCAAATCGAGACAAAATTTAGCGCTATGTTAAGCAATTGTAACTGGACTTATGTAGAAGTCGCACCTATTTTGAGGCCGGTCAATAGTAATCTATGCACTTCATGTTTGGATAAATGATATAAAGACCATCATCCCTTAGCATGTAGTACAATAAGAAAGGGGGATAAGATGAAGAGGGAGGGGACTGATAAGCTAATTTGGGTCACTACCTCAAATTTCTTTCATCTTTAAATTCAATCACTCATCTCGATGAATTAAAGTACTAAACATATCATTAATCCAAAGAACGAAAAATGAATTAAATAATTCACTCTTCGGTAGATTTGAATTAATGAGCATTTATCCAACTTCATCTACACCAAAGTCCATTGAATTTAAAGAGAAATTGGAAATTTAAAATTGCAATCCAAATCAACAATAAAAAGGAGTGAGTAGAAAAAGAGAGATGGATCAAAATAGCCCTAAAACAAGGCAGAAAATACATTTTGTCTCTGTTACAATCGATTTCACTCTGGGAGAAATCGATTTCACTCTGGATGCAATCAATTGCATCAATGTTTTTTTTTCAAAAAATACGTAAAATTCATTTTGTGACAGTCGATTGCGCTATGGGAGAAATCGATTGCACCCTGTAAAAAACAGCAAATCAGCATTTCAAAAGGCCAAATTCTTGTTCAAACTTTCCATCAAACACCTTATGATTGTGGATTTAATTGAGCATGAAAATTCCATCAAATTATGAGAAAATAGCACCAATGGAATCACACGAAAAAATTCTCAATGAATCGAAATCCAAAGATCAACAAGACATCGCATTGTGAAAGATGAAGATCCAACTTACCAAAGGCATGTCTAGAGAATTATCAAAACAACTTCAGGACTTTGCTCTAATTCAACCCCAAGAATCAATTTCCCAAGCTTGGATGTAGAGAATTGGTAGAGAGAAAGTGTTTGGATGAAGGTTTAGCTCAAAGATTAGTAAGCTTCAATGCAAAGCTTACTAACTTTTTTTTTTGAAATTGGAGCTTTGAGTGAATTTGGTAGATGGAGGGAATTGAGAGATTTTGTAGAAAAGTGAATTTGGCTATCAAATGCTTGAGATTTGAATGAAATGAAGGCTCTATTTATAGAGTTTAGGCTTGGGATTATTGGTGGTTTGGCGTTTGGTTTATGAAATGAAATCAGGCTTGGTAATTGATTCTTGGAGCCAAAATTTTAATTAATGATATATCTTTCAAAAAATGAAGAAAAATTGGAGCCAAAAGAATGACAAGCTTGAAATTGCTGATTTTTTCAAAAATTCACTATGTGCAATAGATTGCACTCTGGGAGAAATCGATTGTACAGTGATTTTTTTTTCAAATATTGCACAAAATGCAATCTGCGCAATTGATTGCACTCTGGGAGAAATAGATTGCACAGTGAAAAAAATGAAAATTTTTAATTATTTTTTCTTTGCAAATAGAGATTTTAGGGAAATAATACCGGAAAACCTTATTTGTCAGATGCTTTGACTCAGTACCTATAAAACACAAATATACAAAGATAAAGACAAATATTTTTTTTTGTATCTTGATTAGAAGTTAGTCAATAACACATATATAAAATATACAACTAAGGTGCTTGGAGATCCCTCAAGAGCAAATTTAAAGATAGGAGATAGAAAAAGAGGAAGAACCAACCCTAATGTGATCTTGTTATGATCAAGTTGATATGATATGATAGGGGAATCTTAGGAGAAAAAAATTGGGATACAACAACTATGTTACAATTTGGGCATAACATAGACTGGGAATTACCCAGCTTTCACCTATTCAGAAAACCCACCAACTCCTCTTCAAGATTGGAAAAAGAAACCTTCATTAATTCAGAAACTGTTTCTTCAGACAATTCCTCATTCTTAGTTTCACAATCCATTTTTTCATTGTCACCTTGATTACCTTTAGGATCTTCATCAATATCAACTACCATCACTTATTGTGTCTTAGAGAAATTTCCATTGCCACTTTTGAGACCTTTAATAGTCTCAATTGTTGCAGCTACCATTGGATAAGTGGTCACAGCTTGTTCATTCTCAAAATAATCAACAGTCTTGATTGTCGATGTTGCGAGTGAGTCGACAAGATCCACATGATTTCATTCGAAACCATCAGTAGTCTCGATTATCAGCACTTCCAATGGTTCGACAAAGTGCACATCAACTACATGTAAATGATCTGAGTCGACCCTCATGGAACTTTTTGGGTTTTCACCAAATTTCATTCGACCATCTTTCAGAGCCTTCTGAATCAAATCCCTGAAAAGAAAACATTGAGAAGTATTTTGATCCAAAAAATTATGATACTTGCAGAAACCTCTTTTTTGTTTCTACTCTAATGGTGGATTTTTACTGCCTAGAAGCACTATAATCTGACCATATGAAACTAAAACATCAAATATTTCATCATATTTTGACACATCAAAAGTTTATGTTTTAGTACTAAATATATCATTTTTTGGTTCTTTGACCGTCTTTCCTTTTGACGGTCTTATAGGTTTACATGCATACGGAGGCCCTACTTTTAATTCAGCCACATTAACTTCTTCTTCTTCCATGTATTCATCCTCAGACTCTATGGAATAATATTTTGTGTCTACATAGGCCACTTTGCCTTTTCTATGATCCTTTGACACCCTAGCTTTCTCTATTTTCAAACGTTTGACATATTGAACCTTATCAGCTAGTTGAGACATGTCTGTAATAGATTAGGAATCAAACTTTTTCCTAATACAATAATCTAAGCCCCCAGTAGCCATTTCGACCAGCTCATGTTTAGGACTCTAGTGAAGCATCTAGACTTTAGGACCCTAAACCTATTCAAATATTCTTCCATTGACTCATACAACCTCCTCTTGATTAAAGATAACTCTTTCAAACTTATCTTAGGCTGACCAATATAAAATTGCTCATAAAATATACCCTCAAGTTGTTCCCAAGTGCGTATGGAATTTGGAGTCAATGTCGTAAACTAAGTAAAAGCATTTTTGGTCAATGAATTAGGAAAATATCTTAATTTTAAACCCTCGTCGTTGGCGATATCTCCAGCTTCGTTTCGTACTTAGTAATGTGTTTAATGGTCGACTCATTGGTATCACCAGCAAACTTGGTAAATTTAGGTACCTTACATCTCCTAGGTAATTCTGCCTGTCGAATGTAATTAGGTAAGGGCAAATAGTAATTGTGCCTCCGAAGGCCAACATTTACCCCAGATCATGTTAATACTTCTTCTACTACATTTACTATGTCGTTATGCATGACAGTGACATTTCCTAATACTCGATCAGCATCTTGGTTTCTCCTAACTACAATCGGCCTAGGTTCATATTGTTCAACGAATTATTTCTCTTCATAAGTGGGTGATTCCACTCTTTGAGGTCTAAAAGGACGCTCATTGGTGTCCCTCTAGTTCTTTAAAAACTCTTAACGATCTGTGACGCGTTTGAGTTGGTTGAACTCTGAATGAGTCGATCAATCTACTTATTTGGTCAACTACATGATTAAGGGAAACTCTCATTTGTTGAGTTAAGACATTTACTAACTCTAAATTACTCTCATCCATTTGTTGCCTTAAAGCCATAACAGAAGTAGTATTCAGAGATGGTGTCGACTGAGGGACATAACTAACACCACCTGGTAGACCACTTGGGACATAACTGCCTTGGTTTCCAGTGACCACTGTGTTTTCTGTATATGTAGCCGGGTTCGACTGCAAACCAACCACCATAAAATAAGGCATACCATATTGGTAAGGGACAAATAGTGACACTAGACCCCCAGGAAAGAGTGGTCTATTTGGGTCAAATGGTGATATCCCATGCCTAAGTTCTGTCATTGTGACTGTTGTCACTGAACCATGAACAACGATCGATCTCACAGGAGATAAAACGGTCACACTCTGAGTTATGGTACCCACTGGTATGACGTCCATATTTTGTGTAGAAATCTCCGTATGTACAGTTTTTGTGTCAGAGCGTGAAATTCTAGACTTGGACAAAAGTTTACCACTTCTTAAATTCATACACACAAACTAACTACAAGAAACTTTGTAAAATCCAACACAAAATACGAAATTATTAGCACTGTCCCACCGGGTGTGCCAATTTGTTTACGTCTAGTTTTAGCAAACAACGCTGGTCTCTTAATAAAAAGTTTACTGGAGAGATCGACCAGGGAATCTCAATACATTGCTTCAGTTTTCGAGTGTTTTCACAAAGTATGTTCAAAAAGGTTCGTTTGACTAAGGCGAAACGAATTTAAAAGCAATAAAGTAGGAATCGTAAAATAAAACAAAAGACGTTTTAAACTATAAAAATATATGACATGACATTAAAATAGTTGAACATGGGTTGATTCAAGTGTACATTGCCCTTGCTTGACTCATTTCGCTCATTCGCTTGGATGCTCTGAGTGACTAACGTGTAGGAATATGAAAGTTTGAACCTCTGACACTATGCACTAAGTGCTTTATTTATAATACACAAAAATAACTACTTTTAAGCGGGTTTCACTTCTTTATAAGCCACGTGTCTCTTGTATCTTCCCTTCATGAACTAACGTTCACCATCCTTGCTATCGAACCCACGTTCTCCATTCATACCACTTTGCTTTGCTAGTTATGCACTCTTTGGGCCTTTTTAACCTTTCTGGGCCCAATCCATTCCTCATGAGGCCTTTTTTCGGTCGACTGCATCCACAAGTCCAATTAATTATTTGTGAAATATCTCTCGGTCGACTGCTTCTGTAGTCGACTTCTTATAATTCAAAATTCTCAAAAAACCTTTTTTTGACTTTTGAGTTCGTTTCAGATCTGAAAATAATATTTTATTATTTTCTATAATTTTAACAATTTATATTTTATTTTTTTTATTTAATTCTGTTTTGGATTAAAGACCTATTAGGATTATTTTATTTTGTGTAACCATAAAGATTATCTTTTATTATAATAAAATTATAGTTATTTTCTCTTTCTGATAGATTCCAGAGTTTATCTGACGAGTTTTATACTTACAACTCTGTATTTTATTTTAAATTTAGTATTTGATATTCGCTAAGGTTTCTGACTCCGTCAAAATATATCCTTTTAAATACTCTTAATTTGCTATCAATTAGTTTTGAAAACTCCTCTTTATTGACTCATTCTAAACATATTATAATTGATGTTATTATTAATGGAATGATGGTAATATTATCGGAAAATAAAAATAGAAGAATAATCTTGATATTCATATTCTACTAAATAAAAGTAATGATTATAAGAGCATAGTAAGCTTTAGAGATACTTTGGGATTCTGAACATCTTTGATTATTTGAACCATATATGTGATATCACATGTTATTTTGTGCATACTGAATATGTCGATCTTAGTCAATGAAGATTCTCTAATAAAAAATAACTTAAGACACTAACTAAAGGGAAATTAAGTGATAAGATTTGTGATCCAATATTTATGTGAAGGACTAAATACCACGAGCGACCATACAATACAACTAACTCTCATTTATCTTAATCAATCACCTAAATTGATCTCATTTTAAGTCGAGTGGCTCTATGAATTCTTGAATGTGCTAGAGAACATATGTGTTAAATGTTGTGTATAGAATCTCTAAGATAAGTTACCTTGTAAAAATTTCTTGTATAAGTATTTGATGTTGGTGAGTTATTAAGAGTATTGATACATAGTGTAGGACTAGATATCTTTGTGAGAGACACATCACTTATCCACCTAAAACTTTAAGGTGATAGGTGAGTGAATTCTCCCACTTATATATGCTTAAGTTTCCACATTCATATCTAATTTGAGACTATTTCTCCACTTACTCACACTTACTATATTATTCCAACACCCCCCTCAAGTGTGAGTTCACAATGCTCCCTCACTTGTACCACTCACTTGTACCGTCATTGACATCTTGCAACGGAACACCACTTTCTGAACGTATTTCGATACAAGTCTTTTTCGGTCTCTTTCTCAAACCAAAGACTCTGATACCATGTTGGGGGAGTTATAGGTGTAGGACTAGACACCTTTGTGAGAGACACACCACTTATTCACCTTAAACCTTAAGGTGATAGATAAGTGACTTCTCTTACTTATATATACTTAAGTCTCCACATTTCTATTCAATATAAAATTATTTTCTCACTTACTCACATTTGCTATATTATTCCAACATTTAATATTTATATAGTTACAAAAATTTTCTTATTTTTCATGAATGGTTTAAAAGAAGCCATATATGATGCCTACATGTTTATGTTATTTGTGAGAGACACATCACTTATCCACCTAAAACTTTAAGGTGATAGGTGAGTGAATTCTCCCACTTATATATGCTTAAGTTTCCACATTCATATCTAATTTGAGACTATTTCTCCACTTACTCACACTTACTATATTATTCCAACACCCCCCTCAAGTGTGAGTTCACAATGCTCCCTCACTTGTACCACTCACTTGTACCGTCATTGACATCTTGCAACGGAACACCACTTTCTGAACGTATTTCGATACAAGTCTTTTTCGGTCTCTTTCTCGAACCAAAGACTCTGATACCATGTTGGGGGAGTTATAGGTGTAGGACTAGACACCTTTGTGAGAGACACACCACTTATTCACCTTAAACCTTAAGGTGATAGATAAGTGACTTCTCTTACTTATATATACTTAAGTCTCCACATTTCTATTCAATATAAAATTATTTTCTCACTTACTCACATTTGCTATATTATTCCAACATTTAATATCTATATAGTTACAAAAATTTTCTTATTTTTCATGAATGGTTTAAAAGAAGCCATATATGATGCCTACATGTTTATTTTATTTGTATTTTCATCAACATGCATTTGTTATCGTGTAGTATGTGTTTGAAAAATAAATAATTCTAGAGTTTTGACATCCGCACAAAAGAAGAAGGAGTTGTGACGTTGATGCTCCATAGTGATAGTGGACATAATGACATATGTGTTCGTTGTATATAAATTGAACAGTTTAAATTTAAACATAAAATTTAATTTGTTTTAAGTAAAAAACATAATGGATGACTTTTTTAAAAATGTAAATGCCATAATGGATGACTTTAGAAACAATGATCCGATATTAAAAAAAAATTCCACTAATTATTGTCGTTATAGTAGTTATAAAACCTACTTCACTATCTTCTCCATGAAAACCTAAATCAAACACCAAGAATTCCACTCCTCCATCGATTGAAGACAGTTATGCGGTGGAGAAGCTTTTCAACATTGGCTTCTCTTATACTTACGATGACCTAATCTTTCTCACTCATTACATCGACTTTACCGTCAATGTCGTCAACCTCTCCACCAATATCAGTCACAATATCCCTCTTCCCACTCCCTTTGTTGCCTCTCCCATGGACATTATTTTCGAATCTTCCATGGTTTCTGCTATGGTCGTACTCTGATGCATCACTATTGTTCATCCTAACAACACTCCCTTGTGTCAGGATCTGTTGTACCCTAAAATTTGCCCTCTCATTTATCAAGATTTTCCTCACAAGACTTCTTAGACTCAAGACAAGATTAGGGTTTGGTCAGCTCAAGATACCTCACCTTGCATTGATAACCTAAAATTAGGTTTTGAGTTTGCACAAGGATTTTTGGACCATCAATACTTCATGTGACTTTCATACATCATCTTGGACCCCTAAGATTGCTCATGTTAAGTTTCAAGCCTTGAATCACATTTTTACTCAGTCAATTGGACAGTTGACCTAAAAATCAACTGTATTGGGGAAAATGTCAACTATGGCCAATTTACAGTCAAACTTCATAATTTTTGATCCAAAACAACATTTTAGACTCATATGTACCATTTGATCAAGTTTGGATCACAACTCCTCAAGAAATTTAATCAAATCATCAAAACGGCAAAATGGACAAAATTAGGGTTTTGACTGAGAAAGGGCAATTTCTAATTTTTAACCTAGCCAATGACCAATTGAGTTCAAACATGATTTCAAGGGTTCAATGGAATCATCTTGACCTAATTACATGGTTCAAAAGATCTCAAGTTCATTGGATTGACAGATGAATTTTGCAGTCAACTGATCAAAAGTCAACTGTACACTGAAAAGTCAAAACTTTGACTTTTTGGTCAAAATCAAGTGCCAAGGGTCATAATTCATCAAGATGTGTCAAAATATGAAACTTGTTCACCAAGAAAACCAATTTTGGAAATTAGGATTTTAAATTTGAAAATTTTCATAACTTAGAATTTTTCTAAGTATGAAAATTTTCTTATTTTTTCCCAACTTTCCACGACTTTTTCACCACGATTCAATTTGATTCAAATAAAACTTCAAACATGAAAGTTGTAGTCCTCCATGAAATCTACAACTTTGATTCACAAACTTTTCCCAAAAGATGCTTGGATCTCAATTTATGAATTTGTGAACATAGGTCCATGAACTAAATAACTTAGTAAAAATTTGCCATAATTTAGGCAGTTTTTTGACCCAACTTCATGGACATTTTTCACCTAGTTACAAGAGGTATCTCAAAATGCATTTCAAAGATGGATTATAGAGAACATTGCAAGCTTTCCAAAATGTCCAAGAACTATCCAAGATCATTTTTGGTTATGGAGAATCGAAGAGGAGAAGTTGGCATTTTATCACTTTTGTTCAAGCCATTTTTACAAGGCATCAAGTTGCAAATCCAATCCATGTTGTTTGTACATTGCTTTACAGGTCCTAAAATCATTCTACACTCCATAATTAAATGAAAATTCAGAAGACAAAGGCATTATCTTGGCTTTTGGAGCATTGTACAAGAGATAATTCCATTAATGACATAAAGGTTACAATGCCATTTTCATAAAGGTGAAATTTTGCAACTTTACAAATCTTGAGCCTTGGACCTGTCCCTTTGGTGAAAAAAACATCCACAGGTCCCAAGCAATGTATACCAACTCTCTGCAGCTCACAAACTATCCAAGTACAAGCTTGTTGCATAAGTCATTTCACTTTTCTTAAAATGCAAGAAAAGTTGCAAAAGGTGCTAGAACTTGTACAGCTAGTAAGAGTGGACTTTGTATCCATTCTATACAGATTCACAAACTGGTTACAAACTAGGACACAAATGCTTTGCATATGAAACACTCCAAAACTCCAAAACTTCATTTTTTTGCCCAAACATCCAGTTTCTGCAAAACCATAGCAAACTCATTTTTTGCTCGTGCGTTTTGTGGCTTGGCACTTGAAACATCTTATCCACATCATAACAAAGTTATCCAAGCCCTTACCCTGTATCTGTAAGCCCTGTTTCAGCCATTGCCATTTTCAAATTTGGAGCTTGCAACTTGACTTGTGCAGAGACTTCTGGCCATCCACAAAGCAAGCTAGGCATTGGAATAGCTTGAAGGAAGTTCAAGGAAGCTCACACGATCCTCATGCCTCCCTCAAAGTCCCCATATTGTCATATCCAAATCCAGCTGAAGGTGATTTTTTCTCAAACTCTATCTCTATATTTAGGCATCCTCAAGCCACGATTTGTGAAGCAAAAAGGTAGTCCTTAACATGGTGAAGCTGTACATATGCATACTTTCCATTTATATTAACTATGTTGTGAGAATTTGAAGCTTGAAGTTCATAAAAAAATTAGGTCACGAATTAGGGGCATTAAAATTCTCCTTGATCTTTTAGAGTTAGATTACAAATTTTATATGGTTGGAATCGTGAGATTAAATGCTACATTTTTTGTGTTATAAGATTTTGTTTTTGTGCAAGCATCTGAGAGTTACAGATTTGAACATAACACACGCGAAGGAGAAGAAGTTGGAGGACAGGGATGACTGTCTTGGGCCTTTGGCACCTTGGGCCCGTTGTTTCTGATTTTCACACCCCCCTGACCACTATTTGCACCCCCTGATTTGTTTTGTATATTTTTTCATATTTTCTTCATATTTTTACATTTATGGCTTTTAATTATTTTTTCTGAGCATTAAAAAATCTTAAAAAATAATTAATTTTTTTTTCATTTTTTATTATTTTTTTATTATTTTTTTCATATAAAAATAGTTTGTAGAACTTATTTTCATAAATAAAATTGTAAATACATTTAAAAATATTATACATTTTTATTATATTATTTATAGTCATAAATAATTATTTTCTATACATATTTAATTTTTAATATTTGTACATAATATTATTTATTATTTTCTTGTACAAAAATGGACAAAATATTAATATAAAACATATATTTTCTTTAATAAAAAAATTAGGGTTTCCCCCTTTAAAAAATAATAATATTATTTTTCCTTATTTTTTAGGGTTAGTTAATCTATTTTCTCATACAAAAGATTAAATACAAAATATTTTTAGCATAAATACATTTGCATTGCATTTTTAATATTTGTATATTTATTTAATGCGCACAATATTCAATTGGGTTGTAATAGTATTTTTAGGGTTTATTTTATGCAATATCCCCATTCAAAAACTTGTATCCCCCCTCCCATAATAATTGTTGTAATAGCTTAATTTACATTTACGCAATTTATTGCTTTCATATACCATGTTAGTAAAATTAGGGTTTGCATGACAAGACCAAAAATAAAACAAATAGAAAAGACTTAATCCAAGACAAATCAAATGCATGAAAAATGACACACTTTGCACACAAACACCCTTAGGGTTTCACCCACTTGGTTGCCTAAAATAAAATGGCCATGTTACGCACGTGAAGTATCTTGGCAAAACTAAACAAAAATAAGATCATAGTCCCTCAATGACGCTATACAAAGGTTTCCTAAACAAATGATCTTGGTCCCTCAAAAAATGCTAAGATACTTGGCAACATTGCTACCATGGTCATACGCTGACCCAGTCCGTCCCGTTTACATCCAAAGATAGGGTTGCTTACCAAATCAATAGTAAGTCAACAATGTCAAAGGAATAAAAATGCACAAGAAAGATATTTGAGTAGGTAGATAGCTTCTAAGTTACTTGCTCCATTTCAAAACAATCCTTGCTATTTTCAAAAACAAACACACACATTTCAAAACATTTCCAAACAACTTACAAAATATTGAAACATTTTTCAAAAGACAAACATCTTTGTATACATTCTTACGAACAAGAATCATTACAAAGATTGCCTAAATGAATGACATCTTTTCAAAATACTTTCAAAACCATACAAAGCACCATTTCAAACAATTTCAAAGCAAAGCAAGTGATCTAAGCAAGTAACTAAGAGCCCATGGAAAACAATGGATGAAAAGGGTGCTAGCACCTTCCCTTTTCATAATCTACCCCCCAAACTCAAGAAAACATCTCAAAGGTCTTTCCTGTGCTTTTTTACCTTTCCTTTTGGATAAAATAAAAGTCGATGGCGACTCTTGCTAAACCGTGAAATTTGCGACGAAACGTAAAACCTCAAGTTAGTTCTCCCACCATATCACAAAACTGGTGACTCTGCTGGGGAAAATTATAAAAGTGGGGTTACCTTAGGGTTTTAGATCACATTTACATGCTTACCTTGTTTGACTTGTTTGCTTTACAATTTTGGTTCTATTGTTTGGGTTTGAATCCTCTACCCGGATTTGGGAAACATTATAGGTAAATAGCAATACATTGTGGAAACTGTGCGGGGTATACCGACATGGTCTAAGCAATAGCTATGTTAGTGCGAAATATTTGTGGGTACCGGTAGCCTTTGATTCAATCAAAGAGAATACGGGGCCGCTGGGTGATGTCATGAAGCACTAACGAACTTCTAGAACCTTTACTTGACCAGCTTGGCCTTTTAGGATGTAGTGAGATGACCGGCTTTGGTGCAGTCCGAAGTTGGTAGATACTCGATACTACACTCATTGAGGGTTGGTTCCTTGGAATATTTTAGTGGCCAGTAAAGAGGTTTGAATTGAAACAATGAACAAGGAAACAATCCAGTGATATTGAGCTCCTTAGAACCCGGTTACTATTTCTAGGACAGGTTGAGCCAACTAAACTTCAAGAGGGTACTTACCTATGAAACCCTATGCAAGCCTAAACTAGGAACTTGTGTGATTTGCTTGTACATATATACTTGTGCATAACATCATGGACATCATGAACATCATATATATTCACTAACCATTTCAAGGATTTTGGAAATTCATCTTTGTTCTTGTTTTGTAGGATATGGATTCACTTTGCAGGAAAACTATCCAAGTCAACCTTGTAAGAATTCCTCCACAACTCAAGGAGCTAGCTTCAAGGATTCCTGAGAATTCTCCATTCACCGAGAGACATGGTCGTCTACTCAACCTAGTCACCTCCAACACAGAGGAGGATATGATGAAAGTTCTCTTCCAGTTCTTTGACCCTTTTCATCATTGCTTCACATTTCCTGACTATCAACTTGTGCCCACTTTGGAAGAATTCTCTCAACTTCTAAGGATTCCTATTCTCAATCAACTACCCTTCAACGGTACGGAAAGATATCCAAATCCATAAGAGATTGCTCAAGCCTTGAACTTGCACTCATCTAATGTCATAATTCATTAGGAAACTAGAAGTGGTGTCAAAGGCTTCTTGTCAAAGTTTCTGTTTGAGAAGGCCCAAAGTTGTTGGAATTCCCTAGACTTGCAAGCTTTTGAGGAGATTGTAGCTCTTCTCATCTATGGGATGGTCTTGTTCCCTAATCTTGACCAACTTATAGATGTAAGTGCTGTCAAAATCTTCATGTCTCGCAACCCGGTGCCTACATTGCTTGGGGACATCCTACACTCTTTTCACACTCGTACAATGAGGAAAAGAGGTGTTCTTATGTTTTGCATTCCACTCCTGGCAAGATGGTTTATTTATCATCTTCCCCAATCAGTCTTGAAGAATGGGTAAGGTTTGAGGTGGTCACAAAGGTTGATGACACTTAAACATTCAGATATTCATTGGAGTTCTCGATCCAAAGAGAATGTTATCATCGTCGAACGTTGTGGGGAATTACCTAATGTCCCTTTACTTGTCATTAGGGGAGGCATCACCTACAACCCGTGCTTGGATCTAAGATAGTTTGGTTATGCCCGAAGGGATGGACCACATGACTTGCTGATTCAAGGCTTGGTTTTCGACTTCGACAACGACGATCAAGGACTTCGCCAAAGGTTCATCCGAGCTTGAAGGATGCTAAACAAGGTAGATAGTAAGACTCTGGGACACAAGAATTCCATCCCTCTTAAGCCTTACCTCAAGTGGATACGAACCCGCGCCCAAAGTCTTATGATGCCTTACCCTTCCATTCTCCCAGTGATTATAGAGCATGTTAAGGAAAGAGAGGTTCCATACACCATCCTACATCCTGACATGCCGACATCACTCGAAGACCTACAAAGGAGTTGGATACATCTCAATGGCGAACATGATACTTTCGAAGCCCAATTCTACGCAAGCGAGAAGAAGGTTTTGGAACTCACTCAGTTACTTCAGGAATATCAGACTCTCAACACCTATATTGCACCAAAGAGGATGCGCAACGGTCTTTTACCTTAGAGTGTTGTACTATTTTTCCCTAGGGGCATTGATGTACTCACAATTCTATCTTATTAATATGACGTGTGTTTCTTTTTTGTTTTAAACATATTTGAATTTTCAAATCCTTGAAAACATTGCATGCATACATATCATTCATCATGAGCATAAATAGGTCTTTGCAACAAGTTTCCTCATCCTTCTACTGTTTATTTCAGCAAGATGGATCTTGAACAAACGGTCAAAGACTTACAAGCTCAGAATTCACAATTTCAACAGTTACTCTTGACCTTAGCCAAGGGGCAGGAGGAACTAAAGAATCTGCTAGAGAAAGAGAAAAAGAAGAAAGGGAAGAAGCCAACTGGTGTGGTTATCATGGGCAGGAGGTTTCAGGGACAAGCCAGAAGGACCTTAGAATTCCCAGCAACATCTGAAGAAGCAGGAATAAAAGGAAAAGAAACGGCAGTACCATCAGATTCTAAAGCAGAAGGAGAGGAAGAAGAGGACTACTCTGAACAACAATACCCTCCGACTGATGACAAATACAAACACTTGGAAGAGCGCCTAACTGCTATGGAAATACAGAGAGTACTGGGTCTGGATTTTGAGGAATTATGGCTGGTGTCAGGAATTGTAATCCCTCCAAAGTTTAAAGTGCCAGTATTTTCCAAGTATGATGGGGTGTCTTGTCCCAAAATGCACCTATGATCCTATGTCAGGAAAATTCAACCGTGTTCTGCTGACAAAGACTTGTGGGTCCACTTTTTCCAGGACAGTTTATCAGGAATGCAACTTGATTGGTTCTATCAGTTGGAGAGGACCGATGTTCATAATTGGAAAGACTTGGCAGCCGCCTTCTATAAACAATATCAACACAACACCGATTTGGAACTAACCCGTACTCAACTCCAGAGTATGGCCATGGTATCGAATGAAGGCTTCAAAGACTACGACAAAAATGGAGGGATCTAGCCGGAAGGGTACAACCCCTTTTATCTGAAAGGGAGCTAGTGGACATGTTCCTGGGAACTCTATCAGGTCCTTTATTTAATCATCTGATTGGGAGCTCCTCTGCAGGGTTTACCGAATTGATTTTAACTGGCGAGAGGGTGGAAGCCGGTATAAGAAGTGGGAAAATTCAGAAAGACGCGTCTGCCTCTGGTGCTGTGAAAAAGCCCTTCACTGGAAAGAAGGAAGTATCTGTTGTCTATTCACAGAGGAATCAGGGAAGAACTTTGCGCAACCAACGGTGGGGGCCATTATGATTCAAAAGCCTGCATCAGACCAGCCAAGAAACCACCAGCCGAGAAATAACCAGCAAAGGGTAGAAAGGCCAGTTCGGAAATTCACCAAGATTAACATGTCTCCAGCCCAAGTCCTACCATATATTCTGAAGTTGAATCTGGCCATGCTAAAAGAGGCCCCTAAAAATCCCAATAATGCGTCTCCTCACTACCATCCCAACGCCAGATGCGCGTACCATTCTGAAAGTCCAGGGCACGACACCGACAACTGTTGGGCTCTGAAGAACAAGATTCAAGATCTGATAGATGCGAAGGAAGTTGAGTTTGAAGCGCCTGAGAAACCGAATGTTATCTCCGCTCTGATGCCTAGGCATGGACACAATGCCAACGTTATTGAGGAAGATCTGTTTGTTTCTACCATGGATGAACTGTTAACTCCGCTCCCGATTCTTAAGTTAAATTTGTTGAAAGCTGGTATTTTCCCAGGATGTGACAAAGACTGCCATGTTTTCCTGACCTCATCATTTGACTGCCCTCTGTTGAAAAAAGGTATCCAACAACTGATTGATAACCAGAAAATTTTGTTTGAGAAAGCTCCTGTTTCACCCGTTCTAGTTAAAGAAGTTTCTATAATAACCATCTACGCCAATCCTTCCAGGGTCCCTAAAAGACCTGTTAGGATTACATCTGCTCCAGTGACTACTCCACTTAAGATAAAAATGCCCGGGCCAACCCTATACAAATCAGATAAAACGGTACCATGGAACTATGGTGGAGAAATCTACTACCATGGTGTTAAACATATTGAACATACTGCCGAAGAAGAGAGCTCCAAAGAGGACGATGCCGACATCAGTAACATTGCTGGAACAAGCAAAATTACCCATAGTGGGAGAGTTTTCTCTCCAGAGATTTCCCCTCCAAAGGCAATCTTTGGACCCGTGGCCGTTCCGAAGATTACATTTGTACCAGTGATTGTACCTACAAGCGTACCTACCAATAAAGACAATGAAATTCCTATCCCTACTTCCACTACTGAGAATAAAGGAAAGAATGTTCAAGAGGAGCCTGTCCTGACGAAGGCTCAATCACTAGCTATTCCTGAAACATCCAAGAAGGAGATGGAAGAAATCCTGAGGATAATTAAGAAGAGTGATTATGATGTGGTTGAACAACTGGGGCATACCCCTTCCAAGATATCTATGCTAGCCTTGCTGCTGTGCTCTGAGGCATATGCTAAAGCTTTGGTAAAATTTCCGAAGACAGCTCATGTACCGCAAGAGACGTCTGCGGATTAATTCCAAGAGTGTGTGGCCAGTTTGACAGTTGACAATGGCATGGGTTTCTCTGATGCTGACTTGACGCCCAAAGGGAGAAAACACAACGATGCACTACATGTATCGGTGGAGTGTAGAGGAACAACCCTAGCCCATGTATTGGTTGATACTGGATCATCTTTAAATGTCTTGCCGAAGAAAGCCCTTGATAGGTTGGATTGCGAGGGGCTGACTTTAAAACCCAACAACATAGTGGTTAGAGCTTTTGATGGTTCTAAGAGGATGGTCCACGGGGAGGTGGACATCCCAATCAAGGTGGGAACTCAGGTCTTCAACTCAACATTCTATGTGATGGACATCCGTCCTTCTTATTCCTGTCAGTTGGGACGCCCCTGGATCCACTATGCCGGAGCTGTCACCTCCACCTTGCATCAGATGCTCAAGTACCCCGTCCAAGGGAAGATCATAATTGTCCATGGGGAGGAGGAGTATATGATTAGTCATCTAAATTCTTTCCGATACATGGAATTGGATGGCGAGTTCATAGAGACCTGTGATACAGTGGGAGAACTGACTTGAGGTTTTGTGTTTGTGTTCGCAAATGTTTCGATTTAGCAAGAGTCGCCACCGACTTTTTATTTTATCCAAAGGAAAGGTCAAAAAGCACAGGAAAGACTTTTGAGATGTTTTCTTGAGTTCGGGGGGTAGATTATGAAAAGGGAAGGTGCAAGGACCCTTTTCATCCATGGTTATCCATGGGCTCTTAGTTACTTGTTTAGATCACTTGCTTTTGCTTTTCAATTGTTTGAAATGGTGCTTTGTGTGTGGTTTTGAAAGTATTTTGAAAAGAGGCCCGTTGTGGAAACCTTTGTAATGATTCTTGTTTGAATGTATACAAAGGTGTTTTGTCTTTTGAAAAATGTTCAATGTTTGAAAGTTTGTTTTGGGAAATGTTTTGAAATTGTGTTGTGATGTGTTTTTGAAAATAGCAAGGATGTTTACAAGTTTTGTTCAAGTAACTAAGAGCATCTACCCTATCTACTCAAAGATCTTTCCTACACATTTTTAACCCTTTTAAATTGTTGTTTTACCATTGTATTTGGTAAACAACCTTGTATTTTGATGTTAAACGGGACAGGCGCGGGTCATCGTTTTGACCATGATAGCAATTGTGCTAAGTATCTTTAGCAAGTTTTTTGAAAGACTAGATCATTTTGTATAGGCAACCAAGATAGCATCATTGAGGGACTATGATCTTTTGTTTTGTTTTTGTTTTGCCAAGATACTCAACATGCATACCATGGCCATTTTAAAGACAACAAGTGGATGAAATCCTAGGGGTGCATGTGTGCATTGTGTTGTCAATTTACATGTTTTTATGTCTTGTATTAGGTCTAGCTATTTGTTTTGATTTTGGATATTGCATACAAACCCTAATCTCTATCATGACATATTTGAAAGCAATAAATGCGTAAAAGTAATCTAAGCTATTACAACATTGATATGGGGAGGGGGATACAATTTTGAATAGGGGATTATTTGCAAGAAATTAAAAACCCTAAGATTATTATAACTAAATTGAATTCTTTGTTCAAATAATAAATAACAAATATTTAAATGGACAATTAAATAAATATGCAATATATTATAAATATGCAAAAAATATTTTTGTATTATTTTTATGTATGTAAAAAATAAAATATTTAATGCATTAAAAAATAAGAAAATAAAAGGTTATTTTTATTAAGGGTGGAAACCCTAATTTGTTTTAAGAAAATATATATATATATATATATATATATATATATATATATATATATATATATATATATATATATATATATATATATATATATATATATATATATATATATATATATATATATATATATATATATATATATATATATATATATATATATATATATATATATATATATATATATATATATATATATATATATATATATATATATATATATATATATATATATATATATATATATATATATATATATATATATATATATATTATATATATTATTTATTTATGCACAATAAAATAAATAAAAATATATACATATGTCAAAAAAATAAAAATATGTTAGAAAAATATTATTTAAGTATATAAATAATAAAAATAAAAATAAAATATTTTTTTGTAGTATTTACAAGTTTTTTTATTAAGAAAATAAATGTGTATATTATTTAATAATTATTTCTATGTCCAAAAAATAATAAAATAAAATATGAAAATTTATGAAAATATTTTTAGTAATTTTTTATGTTTAGAAAAATAAAATAAAGTCAGAAATTAAAAGGGAAATGAAAAAAAATATGAAAGTAAATTAAATGGGCCAAGGGGTGTGAGAAGCAAGCCCAGGGGTGCAAACAGCATGGAATAGCCAGGCCCAGCCCACATGTCCAGCTTCGTCTTCAACCTTTGAACAAAAGAAACGCGCGTTATGTACAAACCTGGAAATCCTGCATACGTGCTCTAAAGCAAAACTCACAACACAAAAGTTATAGCATTTTCCAACATGATTCCAACCATGTAAAGAACTTAATCTAACTCTCAAAGACCAGAGAGAATTTCTTTGGCCCTAATTTCTAACCTAACTTTTTTAGAAAGTTCATCAATCAAATTCTCCCAACTCAGTTAACTTAAATAAAATTTGCATATGTACAGCTTAAGGGCAGTGAGTACTACATTTTTTTATTCACAAACCTAAGCTTAATGATTCCTAAATAGAGAGATAGAAAGTTGGAAAATACCTGCTTCAGTTGAACACGAGTATGGCAATGTAGAGATTTTCAATAAGGCCTGAGATACTTGTGAGCTTGTCTGAACTTCCTCTGACCTTCCCCAATGCTTAGTTGGCTTTGTACTTGCTTGAATAAGCTTGTAGAAGTCAACCTGCACAAACAAAATTCAGAAATGGTGAAGGGTTTAAATGGAGTTACAGTCACTGGCCAATGGTCGGGAGAGCTTAGGTGGGTTGTATGGAGTATGTTGGAAGAGGTTTGGGGCAAAACGCACGAGTGGTTTGTGAGATGGAGGTGAAACTGCAGAAGTTGCCCTGTTTTGCAAGAAGATGGTGTTTTGGAAGGCTTGAGAAGTGGTTAGCTCGTGCTTCCAACTTAAGGCAATATGCAAAACTTGTTTTGAATGGTTACAAGAATTGGTTTTATCAGATACAAGAGTTCTCTTGTTTTTGCAAGTTGACTTGGCTTTTAAGAAAAGTGTGAAATGACAATTCAAAGGGTTTTACCATCTAACTTAGGGTCTGCCAAGAGTTGGTATACTTTTCCCTATCTTTGTGTACTTTGTTTGCTGTTAAAGAATGGTCCAATGCTCAAGAGAAACAAAAATGCATAAAGTTGTGCTTTATGAAAATGGCAATGTTGCCTTTTTGCCATTTTTAGATTAATTCAATGTGTAATCTTCCATTGATCAGAATAATGCCTTAAACCATTGAGTTTGAATTCAATTTTTGAGTGTGGAAGAGTTTAAAGACCTGTGATCAAGTACAAGTGAGGCTGGATAGAATTTGCAATTTGTAGCAACATGAAAAATGCCATGGATCAAAGTGACTTTTCGCCAAATTCAAACCTTCGATTCTCCCTAACCATAAATGATTTTGGAGAGTTCTTGGACATTTTGTAAAGCTTGTAACATGCTCTACAATCCATATTTGAAATGAATTATGAAATTCCAATGGGAACTAGGTGAAAATTTTCCATGAAGATAGGTCAAAATCCTTCCTAAACTAGGGCAAAATTTCACTAAGTTAAAAGTTTCATGGGCCCTTGTTCCAAAAATCATAACTTGATATCCAAGCTTCTTTTGGGAAAACTTTGTGAATAAAAGTTGTAGATTTTGTGGAGGACTACAACTTTCATGTTGGGAGTTTTCTTTGAATCCAATTTCATCATAGTGAAAATGTTGGGCAAAGTTGGGAAAAAATAAGAAAATTTCATAACTTAGAAAAATTCTAAGTTATGAAATTTTTAAATCTTAAACCCTAATTTGCAAAATTAGGTTTCTTGGTGAACAAGTTTCATGTTTTGACACATCTTGATGAAAAATGACCCTTGGCACTTGATTTTGACCAAAAAAGTCAAAGTTTGACTTTTCAGTGTATAGTTGACTTTTGATCAGTTGATTGGAAAATTCATCTGTCAATCCAATGCAATTGAGATCTTTTGAACCTTGTGATTAGGTCAAGATTATTCCATTGAGTCCTTGAAACCATGCTTGAACCCAATTTGCCATTGGCTAGGTGAAAAATCAGAAATTGCCCTTCTACAATCAAAACCCTAAAAATGACCATTTTGCCCTTTTGAAGATCTGATCAAATTTTTTGAGGAGTTGTGGTCCAAACTTGATCAAATGGTTCATATGAGTCTATAATGTTGATATGGATAAAAAATTATAAGGTTTAACTGTAAATTGGCCACAGTTGACTTTTTCCCCAATATAGTTGATTTCTAGGTCAATTGTCCAATTGACTGGGCAAAAATTTAATTCAAGGCTTGAAACTTGGTATGGGCAATCTTGTAAGTCCAACATGAAGTATGAAAGTCACATTGAGCATTGAAAGTCCAAAAATACTTGTGCAAACTCAAACCCTAATTTCAGGTCATCAGTGCAAGGAGATGTCTTGAGCAGAGCAAACCCTAGCTTGGTCTTGAGTCCAAAGAGTCTTGTGAGGAAAATCTTGATAAAATGAGAGGGAAAATTTTGGGGTACAACAAGACCCCTTTCCAACATTTTGAAGAAGTCTCTGAAGAAATAGCGGCAACCAAGGCGGTATCCTCAGTTCCTGTGATCACAAGACCTCCACCTCGGATGTCCTCTCTAAAGGATGCAAAGGTGGTAGTGGAAGAAGGGGGGTGCATAATCTGGGGGTAGCTTCCATAAATTCCTTACAAATCATACTAGTTTGGCTTGGGATTTACTTCAACTGCTTAGAAGGCTGTGCGTCGCGCCCGTGCCGGAGGGCCACCTGTGAAGATCAGCCACCAAGGGGTCAATGCACTAGAGGACAGTGAAGAAGATGGAAGCTTAGAAGATTGGATATTTCCTACTATCAGCGGAGGACTTCGCAATTGGGAAGCCAAAGACTTCATCCCAATTAATTTCATACCGCAATAATTTATCTTTTACATTTCTGTTGGACTTGTAATAATTCACAAACAATTCGTACTTTAAAAAAATTGTGTCTTACCCGAGACACAATGGTCCATTTGTAAGGGTTTTTATTTCATCTACATATATCATTCAATGAATCATGGATGCTTTTTTATATATAAACCTTTTATGCTCATTCTCTTTCTTTTACATTTTATTGTTTTAAGATGGCTATACCCTTACACACACACACACACACAAATGCAGGTACCCTTCCATTCCGGATCCCATGGGTAACGATACTGCTATAGCCTTCAGTGACTCTGAAGATCTGATCTACCAAGCCGAATACGAAGGTGAGGAAGATTATGAGGTGCCAGGGGAATTGGCCAGATTATTACAGCAAGAGAAAAGAGCAATTCAGCCTCATGAGGAGTAGTTGGATACAATTAACTTGGGTACAAAGAAAGATAAAAAGGAAATCAGAGTGGGTGCCAATCTAGAGCCGAGTGTCAAGGAGCGCCTAATTTAGCTATTGCATGATTATGTTGAGATCTTTTTCTGGTCATACGAAGACATGCCGGGACTCGATATAGACATTGTGGTACATCGTCTGCAACAAGAGAAGACTGTCCACCAGTGAAGAAAAAAGTCTGCCGCATGAGACCTGACATGTCAGAGAAGATCAAAGAAGAAGTTATGAAACAGTTCAATGCTGGATTTCTGGCTGTTACTTCTTATCCTCAATGGGTGGCCGACATTGTTCCCGTGCCTAAAAAGGACGACAAACTGAGAATGTGCATGGACTATAGAGATTTAAACAGGGCCAGCCCTAAAGATGATTTTCCACTTCCACACATCGACATCCTGGACGACAATACAGCCCAGCACAAAGTATTTTCCTTCATGGACGGATTCTCAGGCTATAACCAGATCAAAATGGCACCTGAGGACATGGAGAAAACTACATTTGTCACATAGTGGGGTACGTTCTACTACAAAGTGATGCCATTCAGACTGAAGAATGTCGGGGCAACCTATCAACGCACCATGGTAGCTTTGTTTCATGATATGATACATCATGAGATGGAGGTCTACGTATATGACATGATAGCCTGATCACAAACTGAAGAAGAACACCTTGATCACTTGCAAAAGCTGTTTGTCAGGTTGAAGGAGTACAAGCTAAGATTGAACCCAAACAAGTGCACATTCAGAGTCCGGTCCGGTAAGCTCTTAGGTTTCATTGTCAGCAACAAAGGCATCGAGGTTGATCCTGCCAAAGTCAAAGCGATACAAGAAATGCCTGCTCCTCGCACTAAGAAGGAGGTCATAGGTTTTTTGGGACGCCTAAACTACATTTCTAGGTTCATTTCTCACCTAACATCTACTTGTGAACCAATCTTCAAGTTGTTGAAGAAATATCAGGTAGTTAGATGGAATGATGACTGTCAAGTTGCTTTCGATAAAATCAAGGAGTATTTACTAGAACCTCCTGTCTTGATGCTACCCGTCGAGGGAAGACCGCTAATCATGTATCTGACCATCTTAGAGAATTCAATGGGGTGCGTACTGGGGCAGCATGACGAGTCTGGCCGAAAAGAGCATGCCATTTATTACCTAAGCAAAAATTTTACCGACTTTGAAACCAGATATTCACTCCTCGAGAAAACTTGATGCACTTTGGTATGGGCTGCTCGCCGGCTGAGAGAGTATATGTTGACTCATACCACTTTGCTGATATCTAAGATGGATCCGATAAAGTACATCTTTGAGAAGCCTGCTTTGTCTGGAAGGATAGCTAGATGGCAGATGATCCTAACAGAATACAACATGCAGTACACTACCCATAAAGTTATAAAGGGCAGTGTGATGGATGATCATCTGGCCCATCAAGCTGTAGAAGATTATCAATCCATGAAGTTTGACTTCCCTAACGAAGACATCATGACATTGGACAATGTTGAAGAATTCAGACCATGTGAAGGACCTGAACAAGGATCCCGATCGACCCTGTACTTTTATGGGACCTCCAATGCGCTTGGTAACAGTATCAGTGTTGTACTTATATCTCTGGAAGGATGCCATACTCCTTTCACTGCCAAACTTTGCTTCAACTATACGAACAACATGGCAGAGTACGAAGCATGCATCTTTGGACTCAAGGCTGCCATAGAATTGAGAATCAAATCTTTGATTGTGTTTGGGGATTCAGCTTTGGTCATCAGTCAGATCAAAGGAGAATGGGGCACTAAGCATCCAAACCTCATCCCTTACAAAGAACATGTCTTGACATTGTTACCACATTTCGAGCAGATTACTTTTGAGCATTTCCCGCGAGAAGAAAATCAGCTGGCAGATGCTCTAGCTACAATGTCATCCATGTTTAAACTTAATTGGGATAACGAGGCTCCCCAAATCACCATTGAAAGAATGGACGAACATGCACACTATCACGAGATTAATACCGAAGAAGTAGTGGACCAACCTTGGTTTCATGAAGGCAAAAGGTATCTCGAGGCTCAGGAATATCCAGAAGGAGCTTCAGTCAATGACAAAAAGTTCTTAAGGAGATTCTCGACTAAGTTCTTCCTAAGTAATGGCATCATGTACAAACGCAATCATGATTCTATTCTGCTACATTGTGTGGACAAGATTGAAGCTGAAAGGATTATGGCTGAATTGCATGAAGGTACCTTTGGCACTCACTCTAGCGGGCATACGATGGCAAAGAAGATTCTACGGGCAGGCTATTACTGGTCTACCATGGAAGCAGACTGCTATCAACACTCCCGGACCTTCCATAAATGTCAAATCTATGCAGACAAGGTGCACGTGCCCCCAGTTCCTCTAAATGTATTAACAGCTCCTTGTCCCTTTGCTATGTGGGGAATAGATATGATTGGGGAGATCAAGCCTACAGCTTCCAATGGACACCGCTTCATTCTGGTGGCCATTAATTACTTCACAAAGTGGGTCGAAGCAACTTCCTTCGCATCCGTTACTAAGAATGTTGCTGCCCGCTTCATCAAGCAGAATCTTATTTGCCGGTACGGTATCCCCGAAAGGATCATCACTAATAACGGTACAAACCTTAAAAATACTATGATCACCGCCTTGTGCGAGCAGTTCAAGATTCAACATCACAATTCATCCCCCTATCGGCCAAAGATGAATGGTGTTGTCGAAGCTGCGAACAAAAACATCAAAAAGATCATACAGAAAATGACAGTCACCTACAAGGACTAGCACGAGATGCTATCGTTTGCTCTCCACGGGTACCGTACCACGGCTCGCACATCAACTGGGGCAACACCCTATTCCTTAGTTTATGGCATGGAGGCTGTTTTTCCTATTGAGGTTCAGATTCCCTCTTTGAGAATCATGAAGGATGCAGGTTTAAGTGAAGACGATTGGATTCAGACCCGGCTTGATCAACTAAACTTAATTGATGAAAAGAGACTTACTATTGTTTGCCATGGTCAGACGTATCAAAAGCGGATGATCAAGACTTTCAACAAGAAAGTCAGACGCCAAGTGTATCAAGTTGGAGATCTAGTGATCAAGCGCATCATTTTGCCACAAAGTGATCCCAGGGGCAAATGGACTCCTACTTATGAAGGACCATTTGTAATCAAGAATATCTTTTCTGGTGGGGTAATGATCTTAACCACCATGGACGGTAACGACCTGCCACACCCTATGAACGCAGACATTGTCAAAAGATACTACACATAAGAGACCCGCTAGGTTGACACACCTAGGCAAAACAAGGTCATCCCGGCGAACCAAAAAGTTTCGGGAAAAAATTAGGGATAAAATAAAAAAATTTGTACACCCGGCGAGTTGAAAACCCGAAAGGGCGACTTGGGCAAAAAAGGGTTTCCAGGTGGACTGAAAACCTGAAAGGACTGTCCAGGAAAAAGTTAGGGAATTAAAGTGTATGACTATGTCTCGTCGGATCACTTTAAGGACAATCTCTTCACTGAAAAACTCTGAACTTCTGATCAATCCAATCATCTTCGGACAAAGCAACGAATGGACAAAATATTCGGAGATACGAAGGCTATAGCAGAATGGGAACCCAATGGGATTTTTTTACACATAGCCATCTTTATTTGTATAAATTTTTCTCATTTTTATGAAACCATCCTCTTACTAGGATGTCTGTCTCCTTTGTACATAAATACTTATTCAAAATAAATACCAAGATATCTCTTTAAAGTGCAGAAAACCATTTGTCTTTTTCTTGTGTTTTATTTGCAAAAGCGTCCAATAATTCATTAATGAACATACGCATTTGAACATAATTATTGTTTACAAATAAACAGGATGAAAAAGAACAATTACTGGCAGATTGAAAGGATAGGAAAACGTCTTTAGGCTATTCCATGAGCAATCCCTGCAGCACATCATCTAGATCCCCAGCGGAGCTAAAATTTCAAACCCTTAATCCCCATCAGAGTTAAAACTTCAAACTCCCAATCCCCAGCGGAGCCAAAACTTCTAACTATTAATCCCCAACAGAAACCATCCAGTTTCTCTAAATTCCCCAGCAAGTTGTCTTGAAGTCTGAAAGCAACCGGATAACAGTTAACTTTTGTCTATCACCAACCTAGGATAATTCCCCAGTAGAATGGCAGACAACCCAAACTCCTGAACCTACTCCCCAGCAGTATGGATTTCTTCCCCATAGAGTTTTCATTGCTCCCCAACAGAATGAAGATTCTCTTTATTAATTCCCCACATAAGTCATCAGAGTTTTCTTTATTCTCCAGCAGAATAAGGATTCCCATTGTGTAATCCCCAGTAGAAGTCATCAAAATTCTCTGGATTCCCCAAGCATATTACTCAGGTAGTACATGACATTACTCTCACAACGGAATTTTTTGTCAATACTCCAACTTCGAGACATAAAGGATCCCTATATCCCCAGTGAAGTCGCCAAGGATTTTTAATCCCCAACAGTGGTCAAGGATTTATTTTCCTCAGCAATACATCGAATCAACTTACATGCACACACATTACATCCATATATCATAAACATTGATAAAGCACATATGTGGCATCATACATTTCATGCATCATAACTTTGTGTTTCAGCTAACATTTTACCCTTTTCAGGATAAGATTAACAACTATCATTAACAATATTCAAAAATTCTAGATACAGTACAGATACACTCCAGACATAGAAGTCATTCTGTTTCTCATTCAGATTCAGATCAGATACGCTCCAGATACGGATTCCATCCTGATACTTATTCAAATTTCAACTATCAGATACATATTAGATACGCTCCAGACACGGAAGCCATTCTATTTCTCATTCAGATCAAACCTTCAGATACAATCTAGATACACTCTAGACACGGAAGTCATTCTGTCACTTATTCAGATTACAGTATGGATACGCTCCAGATACTGATGCCATTCTGTCACTTATTCAAATTCCAGCTCGGATACACTCCATACACGGATGCCATTCTGTCACTTATTCAGATTCCAGTCCAGATACACTCCAGACACGGAAGTCATTCTGTCACTTATTCAAATTCAATTTCAAGATACAGTACGGATACGCTCCAGAGACGGAAGTCATTCTGTTACTCATTCAGGTTCAAATACAGACACAACTCAGATATGCTCCAGATACGGCTGCTATTCCTTTGATCATACAGATTCAGTCTCCAGATACAGTTCAAATACGTTCCAGACGCGGACACCATTCTGATACTTATTCTTTTGACTTACAACTTACAATTCAGCAAACATTCTTGGATGGCATCTACAAGCCCATCTCCAACAAGATTCTATCACCTCTCCAAATGGCATCTTTAAGCCCATTCCCTTAACTACATTTTGTCGAGTGCAAATTTATGGGCACTCTAGTGTCCAATCATCTTTTACCTTCGAGTCACGAACGGAAAAATTCGCCAATCTAACTCTTCAAGTTCAAGAAGATTGAACAAGGGAAGCTGTTGTACCCCAAAATTTGCCCTCTCATTTATCAATATTTTCCTCACAAGACTTCTTAGACTCAAGACAAGATTAGGGTTTGGTCAGCTCAAGTTACCTCACCTTGCAGTGATAACCTAAAATTAGGGTTTGATTTTGCACAAGGATTTTTGGACCATGAATGCTTCATGTGACTTTCATACACCATCTTGGACCCCTAAGATTGCTCATGTTAAGTTTCAAGCCTTGAATCACATTTTTGCTCAGTCAATTAGACAGTTGACCTAAAAATCAACTATATTGGGGGAAAAGTCAACTATGACTAATTTACAGTCAAACTTCATAATTTTTTACCCACAACAACATTTTAGACTCATATGTACAATTTGATCAAGTTTGGATCACAACTCCTCAAGAAATTTGATCAAATCATCAAAAGGGCAAAATGGTCAAAATTAGGGTTTTGATTGAGAAAGGGCAATTTCTGATTTTTAACCTAGCCAATGACCAATTGAGTTCAAACATGATTTAAAGGGTTTAATGGCATCATCTTGACCTAATTACATGGTTCAAAAGATCTCAAGTTCATTGGAATGACCGATGAATTTTGCAGTCAACTGATCAAAAGTCAATTTTACACTGAAAAGTCAAAACTTTGACTTTTTGGTCAAAATCAAGTGCCAAGGGTCATAATTCATCAAGATGTGTCAAAATATGAATCTTGTTCACCAAGAAAACTAATTTTGGAAATTAGGGTTTTGAATTTAAAATTTTCATAACTTCGAATTTTTCTAAGTATGAAAATTTTCTTATTTTTTCCCAACTTTCCACCACTTTTTCACCGTGATGAAATTTGATTAAAAGAAAACTTCCAACATGAAAGTTGTAGTCCTCCATGAAATCTACAACTTTTCTTCACAAACTTTTCCCAAAAGATGCTTGGATCTCAAGTTATGAATTTGTGAACATTGGTCCATGAACTAAATAACTTAGTGAAAATTTGCCCTTATTTAGGCAGTTTTTTGACCCAACTTCATGGACATTTTTCACCTAGTTACAAGAGGTATCTCAAAATGCATTTCAAATATGGATTATAGAGCACATTGCAAGATTTCCAAAATGTCCAAGAACACTCCAAGATCATTTTTGGTTATGGAGAATCGAAGAGGAGAATTTGGCATTTTATCACTTTTGTTCAAGCCATTTTTACAAGGCATCAAGTTGCAAATCCAATCCATGTTGTTTGTACATTGCTTTACAGGTCCTAAACTCATTCTACACTCCATAATTAAATGCAAATTCAGAAGACAAAGGCATTATCTTGGCTTTTGGAGCATTGTACAAGAGATAATTCCATCAATGGCATAAAGGTTACAATGCCATTTTCATAAAGGTGAGATTTTGCAACTTTACAACTCTTGAGCCTTGGACATGTCCCTTTGGTAAAAACAACTTCCACAGGTCCCAAGCAATGTATACCAACTCTCTGCAACTCACAAACTAGCCAAGTACAAGCATGTTACATAAGTCATTTCACTTTTCTTAAAATGCAAGAAAAGTTGCAAAAGGTGCTAGAACTTGTACAGCTAGTAAGAGTGGACTTTGTATCCATTCTATACAGATTCACAAACTGGTTACAAACTAGGACACGAATGCTTTGCATCTGAAACACTCCAAAACTTCATTTTTCTGCCCAAACATCCAATTTCTGCAAAACCATAGCAAACTCATTTTTTGCTCGTGCATTTTGTGGCTTGGCACTTGAAACATCTTATCCACATCATATCAAAGATATCCAAGCCCTTACCCTGCATCTGTAAGCCCTGTTTCAGCCATTGCCATTTTCAAATTTGGAGCTTGCAACTTGACTTATGCAGAGACTTTTGGCCATCCACAAAGCAAGCTAGGCACTGGAATAGCTTGGAGGAAGTTCAAGGAAGCTCACATGATCCTCAGGCTTCCCTCAAAGTCCCCACATTGTTATATCCAAATCCAGCTGAAGGAGGTATTTTTTCTCAAACTCTATCTCTGTATTTAGGCATCCTCAAGCCACGATTTGTGAAGCAAAAATGTAGTCCTTAACATGGTGAAGCTGTACATATGCATACTTTCCATTTATATTAACTATGCTGTGAGAATTTGAAGCTTGAAGTTCATGAAAAAATTTGGTCACGAATTAGGGCCATTAAAATTCTCCTTGATCTTTTAGAGTTAGGTTACAAATTTTATATGGTTGGAATTGTGAGATTAAATGCTACATTTTTTGTGTTATAAGATTTTGTTTTTGTGCAAGCGTCTGAGAGTTACAGATTTGAACATAACACGCGCGAAGGAGAAGAAGTTGGAGGATAGGGATGACTGTCTTGGGCCTTTGGCGCCTTGAGCCTGTTATTTCTGATTTTCACACCCCCCTGACCACTATTTGCACCCCCTGATTTGTTTTGTATATTTTTTCATATTTTCTTCATATTTTTACATTTATGGCTTTTAATTATTTTTTCTGAGCATTAAAAAATCTTAAAAAATAATTAATTATTTTTTTTTGCATTTTTTATTATGTTTTTTCACATAAAAATAGTTTATAGAACTTATTTTCTTAAATAAAATTGTAAATACATTTAAAAATATTATACATTTTTATTATATTATTTATAGTCATAAATAATTATTTTCTATACATATTTAATTTTTAATATTTGTACATAATATTATTTATTATTTTCTTGTACAAAAATGGACAAAATATTTATATAAAACATATATTTTCTTTAATCAAAAAATTAGGGTTTCCCCCTTTCAAAAATAATAATATTATTTTTCCTTATTTTTTAGGGTTAGTTAATCTATTTTCTCATACAAAAGATTAAATACAAAATATTTTTAGCATAAATACATTTGCATTGCATTTTTAATATTTGTATATTTATTTAATGCGCATAATATTCAATTGGGTTGTAATAGTATTTTTAGGGTTTATTTTGTGCAATATCCCCATTCAAAAACTTGTATCCCCCCTCCCATAATAATTATTGTAATAGCTTAGTTTACATTTACGCAATTTATTGCTTTCATATACCATGTTAGTAAAACTAGGGTTTGCATGACAAGACCAAAAACAAAACAAATAGAAAAGACCTAATCCAAGACAAATCAAATGCATGAAAAATGACACACTTTGCACACAAACACCCTTAGGGTTTCACCCACTTGGTTGCCTAAAATAAAATGGCCATGTTACACATGCGAAGTATCTTGGCAAAACAAAACAAAAATAAGATCATAGTCCCTCGATGACGCTATACAAAGGTTGCCTAAACAAATTATCTTGGTCCCTCAAAAAATACTAAGATACTTGGAAACATTTCTATCATGGTCATACAATGACCCATGCCCGTCCCGTTTATATCCAAAGATAGGGTTGCTTACCAAATCAATGGTAAGTCAACAATGTCAAAGGAATAAAAATGCACAAGAAAGATATTTGAGTAGTTAGATAGCTTCTAAGTTAGTTGCTCCATTTCAAAACAATCCTTGCTATTTTCAAAAACAAACACACACATTTCAAAACATTTCCAAACAACTTACAAAACAGTGACTCATTTTTCAAAAGAAAAACATCTTTGTATACATTCTTACGAACAAGAATCATTACAAAGATTGCCTAAACGAATGGCATCTTTTCAAAATACTTTCAAAACCATACAAAGCACCATTTTAAACAATTTCAAAGCAAAGCAAGTGATCTAAGTAAGTAACTAAGAGCCCATGGAAAACCATGGATGAATAGGGTGCTAGCACCTTCCCTTTTCATAATCTACCCCCGAACTCAAGAAAACATCTCAAAGGTCTTTCCTGTGCTTTCTTACCTTTCCTTTTGGATAAAATAAAAGTCGGTGGCGACTCTTGCTAAACCGCGACATTTACAACGAAACGCAAAACCTCAAGTCAGTTCTCCCACCTTATCATAGGATTCTTTAATCCTTGCCATGAAGTCACGCCGTGTCCATATCCTTTTCGAGCCTATTTTCATTTCTCTGCCTGATGTTCTCGAATCTGACGAGGATTTCGCTCCTTTGCCTTTTATTTTAGTAACATATTCTAACAATTCCAGTGAGAAGTTTATCGGTTTTATTTCATATGCTAATTAATCGAATCAAAATGAGAAAATCTCGAGAGTCTATGATTATATGGAGCCGCCACCCTCTACTCTTCCATGGAGCTCCGACCTTACGAAAATCCATGAGGAGTTTGAGAAGAAAAAGGGAAACATTGTTGCTTTGGAGAAGGGTGAACAAGTGGTGGATTTTGTGACAAAAGAGGAGGTTGAGAGGGTGAGAGGTTATCCATTATTTAAAATGAAATATATGCTACCAAAAACACAAAAATAAGAAATGTTTGGTTTTCTTCCTTTAAGTAATTTATATGGCGCCTTTTTTAGGATGGGTCGGATGACCATCCTATTTAAGACATGATATGCGGTATTAATCGCGTTCGCTCAAAAGTACTTAGGTATGCTCATTTTACTTATCATGGTCCGAGCTAATTCTTCTAAAACATAATTTTTACGCTCAACAACACCATTTTATTATGGAGTTCTCGAACATAAAATTTTATGAGCATTCTCATTTTTTATACAAACGTTTTGAAATTGGTGGTTAACAAATTCACCATTATGATCAGTACAGAGTGTGATAATTTTCAAACTAAAAACATTTTGGACAAGCTTAGAAAATTCAATGATGACCTTAAAATTTTAATCCTTATGGGTTAGAAATAACGTCCAAGTGAATCTAGAGTAGTCATCAACAATCATAAACCTGTAATAATTACCTTTTAAAAATTTTGTCCGTGATCAAACAAGTCTAGGTGGAGAAGCTCGAGAGGTTTCAATGTCGAAACAACCTTTTTTTATTTAAACGACTCTTGTTTGCTTTTCCATTTGGCAAGCATCACATGATTTGTCTTTTGAAAATTTAATCTTTGGAAGACCAATCACTAGATTCTTGGATGTTATTCTATTGATTAAGTCGAAATGTATCTAACTTAAGCGCCTATGTCATAACCAAGAATCTTCACCCTTGGCGAATAAACACTTAATTCCATGCATTAACACATCATCCAGATCAAGCATATAGACATTATGAATCCTGGAACCCTTAAACACAAGGTCCTTACTTGCCTTATACTAAGTTAAGAAATTTAGAGTATCAAAAACCTCAGAGTACCCTTTATCACATAATTGGATAATACTAAGTAGGTTGTGTTTAAGCCATTTAACTAAAAACACATTTTCAATGGTGATTGTGGAAGAATTTCCCAACAATAAATTCACCTTAAATTTTACCTCTTGTGTTGTCCATGTAAGTGACATAACCGCTTTCTTTCTCATCGAACTTGATGAACATGGAAACGTCTCTGGTCATATGTCTTGAACATCCGCTATCTACGAATTATAACCTTTTCTCAAAGACAAGACCTTCCTATAGATTGTCAAATAGGTAATTTAAGTACCCAACTAGTGGGTCCTTTAGGGTAAGTCGAGGTACACTTAGGTATCCATGTCATTCTACCACTAGGAACATGAGCATTCATAATATGACAAAAATGTCTTATGTGACGTTTGTCACCATAATAATGACAAATCACTTTAGTTGAAATGCTTCTTCCATTTCTTCTAGCGACTTGAGAGTTTTTCTTGAAAACAATCTCTCTATCACTTGAAGAACTAAAACTAACAGCAAACAATGAAATAACATGAGTTAGTTATCCAATAAGATTTTAAATTTCAAGTTTTAAAGTTGGTCAAGTAACACACTCTACTTTTTCTATCTTCTCAACTAAATATTCAAAAATATTAAAACGCTCATATACTAGAGATGTATGCACTTCCTTGAGGGAATCCAAAGCGCTATTAAGACCGTTTATCTCCTTTTCAAGTTTTAAAATCATTTCTTTTTAGAGGGAAATTTTTTAAAGGGTTTATTGAATTCACATACATATAATTAAAAGCTTTCGACAATTCGCTATATGTATATTCATCGTCAGGACCAGAAGTACATACCCGTGAGCCTTCACCTTTCTTACGTGCCATCAGACATAGGTTGACACACTCATCATCTGAACTTGAGCAAGAAACTGACTAGGAGCTCTTGTCCTCTTCTTCCCACTCAATATATGTAACACCCGAATTTAATGATAATTGTTTTTAATTAAATAATTAGAGGATGCAGTGTACTATTATGAATTAGTGGATTTTATAATATGATATGATGTATTTGTTAGGACTTAGATACCTTAAAATTATTGAAGTTGATATTATAGAGGTGTATGACTAAAAGTGTAGAATCATGGGGTGTGTGGTATAATATAGTTTACTAGTATTATTATATTATTATTAGGATTATTATTATTTTATTATAATTATTAAATAATTATATAATTAAGAAGGTTATATTATTATTGGGATATATTAGTGTAAGAATAAGGGAAAAGAGTCAGTACATATAAACAAAGAAAGAGAAGCGTAAAAGAGAGAAGAAGAGAATACCACTAGGAAGCTAGGGCAAGAGATTTCACCGTAGAGATCAAGAATCAACAAAATTATAAGGTAAGTGGGGATTCTAACATTATAATGGGTTTTCTAATGATGGGGTATGGTAGAGTTTAGGTCCCATGGTTATATGTTTTGATTTCTCCCTAATTGGTGTTTTTGGAGTTTTCTCTCATTGTTGAGTTTTGATGCTTTTTTGTATGATTGTGAAATTGATTGTTATAATCGGTTGAAATTGATGTCATTTTGATGTTATGAAATGCATAGAATTGTTGTATGATTTGCGGGTATGAATTGAGGTAGTGATAAATATGTTATTGTTAGCAAATTGGGGTTTTTAGGATTGAAAAGAATGAATTTTCGTACAATAACATAGCAGGTTTTTGATTTTGCAACAGTTGTAACCGGTTACTAGTCTATGGTAACCGATTACCGTGTGAAACTTTGGGTGAAAATGCAGGATATAACAGGTGTAATCGGTTACTGGACCTGTGGTAGCCTGTTACCACTGAAGCTACCAGGTTTTTCAAAAATTGTAAATTGCATAACTTTTGACTCAGTGTACGTTTGACGCGCCGTTTGGACCAGTACAAAGCTAAAATGATTTTCTATCCTATAAAAATTAATTTTAATTCAGTATCTAATTGTTTTACCCACATTGGTTCCTATCTGTGTATATTCCTGAGTAATGTGCGATGATTTATGTTATGATTAAGTAGATGATATTGTATGAATGGTTTGATTGTTTGCAAGATGTATTGCATGATGATGATGATGGATTGTATTGACGTGGCATTGATGAGTAAGAATAATAAATGTGAAATATGTTGTTGCATTTTGATTAAGTGACATGATATGCATGAAAATGATTATTATTATGATGGCCTGTATTGGCGTGACATTAATATGTAAGAATAATCAATGTGAAATTATGTTGTTGCATGTTAGTGTCGCATGCATTCATTAAAGATGTCATGTATTGGAGAAAGATGGCATGTATTGGCGAAAGATTTCATGTATTGGCGTTGTTTCCCCAAGTTGGCATTTATTAAGTTGAGGGTTTTTCCCTATTGGTACCATATGCATTGAGTCAGTGTCAGTTTTATTGCATTGCATGATTGTTAGTAATTGATTATTTAAGCATTTAATGAATTTCTACTTTCGTTATGAAGAATGTTTTGTATTGTTATGCACTTAATTATATTGATGTGTTGTGTAGTAAGATGAACCAAAAATGTGTGAGATAAAGATGTATAATGATGCGTACTTGAATTTCTACCTGCTTATTATTATGCTTCCTCTTATATTATTTTGATATCTCACTCTTTCTATTTGAATGCTACCTCTACATGGGTAACATGCAGATGATCCAAAGTAGCTCGAGGTTAACGTTAGCTGAAGAGTTGCCTCATTTTATGTAGATTGAGTCGGTGTCAGCTCTGATACATAACACTTGAGGGTTTTAGTGCTTGTTTTGTTTATGTTGGGAGTAAACTATTGTAGAACTCCACTTGTTGGATTTAATGTATGTTTATGTTGAATTTTGAATCATTATAATTATAACTCATGTTGAAGAGTTAAGCATAATTATTGTTGATGTTTTCCACTGTGAATATATAAAAGAAGTTCAAACTTGATGAATATGTGTTTTATGTGTTGCGTATCTTTTTATATGAGCATGTATTGTATGAAGATGAGAGATCCTATTTGGTGTTGTATTTTATAAATTAACTTACTCTGATTTTTACTTTAATTACAAACAGGGAAATAGGGTGTTACAGTTGGTATCAGAGCAGGTAGGTCCTTCCGGCCAAGTTGTCGAGTCACTGTAGTACGGCAGTTGAATATTGTTGATGTATTGTTCCTTAGTACACGACATGTGTGTGAGACACTGTCAGTACTTTCTTATTTTTCTAATCACTTGTTTGCAAGAGTGGGATTAAAACAAGTGGGGGAGAAGCTTGTGCTTCTCTGAGATGGTTCAGGTGTGAACAGTTAGTTTAGTATATCGTGAATTGCATGGGTGCATACGTTAGTGCTACTGAGTTGTTTTTTATTTTGAAGGAAGTATGGATTCGAGAATTATACCTAGAGGTCAGTCGAAGGATCCTAGAGAGGGAATGATCAGGTACTTGTGTTGTTCGCATCTCTAGAAGTGAAGGGAAGTGTTTTGGCTAATGATATGCCAATTGTGGATGTGTTATGATGTCTTCCCATGGAAATTACAACTTGTCGTTAGAAAGAGATGTTAGATTGACTTAATGTTATCTTTGGAGTGAACTGTTTGGAGTTAGACAAAATTATTACAAGTTATTTTGATGAGTCAATGCATATTCTTATGCCGATATATGTTATGCAGGTAAGATAACTCTTAGAATATGAAGCCCAAGTAGTTTCCATGTTTCAGCACTGCCGATTGATCGTGAAGTTGTCAGTATTGAGTTATCATTGTGTGTGATGTTGACATTTTGGATGGTGATAAAGCGGTGAATTGCTGTGAATTTAGTTGTTAGAATCATGTAAGTGGTTGTTGAATATCTTTAATGTTGTTGGGTATTTTTGAACCGCGAGACAGATTCAGAACCCAAAGATATTAGTAGTATTGTGAAAAGAATTGGAACATTGATGTTTTTGTATGATTGGGTGTTGATGTCGGTGTTTAAATTGTTGAGATGTATTTGATGTGTCAGTGATGGGATTGATGCAATATGATTGAGTAATTTCATGATTAAATGTGTTTACTATGTGATTTAGAACATTAATAATGATGTATATAGATATAAATTATAATTTGGAACATGAACGATGAAGTATGTGGAAGTTAGGGATGTTTGAATACGAAATAAGTGGTTTTCGTAACATAAAAATATGATTTTTTTACTCTGGTTCAGTGGTAACCGGTTACTAGGATTGAGTAATCGGTTACCGCTAAAAAATTAGCGCTTTTGGCTATTTTGAGGTGTGTAACTGGTTACTGTTATTAGGGTAACCCGTTACCGCTGAGTTGACAGCATTTTGTAATTCTTTGAAAAATTCATAACTTGAGTTCTGGATGTCCGATTTGAGTTTTGTTTGAAGCGCTAGAAAGATAACATGATGAGATTTATTTTAAAAATGGTTTTAGCACCGGGAAGTAATTTATTTATCACGTGGTGATGTTGGATGAGAGGCGGAGTTTGTTGTTGATCTCGTTCTTGGTACCAGACTTGTTCTTATGGCACCATGCATGATGTCAGTTCAAAGTTGGGTGAATTGAAGAAATGATTAGAATATTGTTGGAAAGGAAATTTGTGAAACTGAGTGTATTACTTGGGAAGCTCTAACATTATTGGTTAGGAAGTAAGAAGGTAGTACGAGATTATATGTAGATTATCGACAGGTGCTAAGGTAATGATTAAAATTAAATATCCACTTCAAATAATTGTAGATTTTATGGATCAACTAGTGGGCGAATATGTTTTAAGTATAATTGAATTGAGGTTGAGTTACTTTCAGTTTGGGATAAGGATAATTGGAGGATATCTTTTAGAACTCGATGAAGTTATTTTGAATAATTGGATCAGTTCATTGTGGTGTTTATTGACGGTGTTTTGATTTAGTCTTAGTCAAAAAAAGGAAACGTTAAATGTCGTGATTCAAATTACAGTGTCGAAAGGGAAGAAAATGTATGTAAGGATATCAAGATGTAGATCATGATTTGGATACGTGAATGTTCTTGAACATGCTATTTTGAATGAAGAGATCTATGAAATCTATCCAAAGTAAATATATGTCTATATTGAGAGGCTCTGAAATTGGTTACGGAGACTATAAGCTTTTCGGGATTAACTAGTCATTGTCGCAGTTTGCTTGAGAAGAGGTCAAGTGAGATATGTTGTTAGTAAATGAGCTAAGGGAATGAGATGTTTTCCATTAGTAAGGATGTGAATGTATTAGATAAGTGCATAGATATGAAACTTATGCTGATTAAGGATGATTAGAATGATGATAGTTTTTAAGGAGAAGAGAAGTAATGCTAGAGGAAAGATAAATTCAAGAAGGATTGAAATCATGGTTATGACGGAAAATTATAGACATGAGTTATGGAGAAATTGGGGAGTTCTATCACCAATCATATGAAAAAATGGGGGTGTTGAGATTGTGATAAGGATGAGATCCAAATGTGAGATTATAAGGATCGATGAGGGTGTGAGATTAAAGTAAAGAGTAAGGATTTATTGATGTGGTCAAACTCTTTTACTGGGTAAAGACTTATTTTTGAACGAAATGATTTGGATTATACTTGGTGTAGTAGTTTTCATGTATTAGAATATACTTAACAACTGTGTTGTGCTACGTGCGTGTAAAGGAGACTATGAAGTGGATTTTTGGCATTTATGTATCATTAGTGAGGTTGAAATGAAGGAAATTAAGAGAAGCGTTGGTAAGCCTTGGAGAGATTGTTGGACATTATGCTCAGGTAACTTTTAGCACAGGCTGAAGGATGTTATTATAGTTGGATAATGATGATTTATGTCACCATTATGGCTGTCGGCTACCTATTGACAAATTGAGGAACTGATCACCCTTAATCTCTTGTTGATAGTAGACAGGATCGTATCAGATGGGATAGAATTGTCTTGCTTGCTTGATAGTGAGTGAACTGAATTGACGTATTAACGAGAAGTTAGTTATTCACCATTCTGTGTGAACCTAATGCAAAAGTGGACTATTATTTTCTAGTGGATACTAAAGAGAGTTTGAAGATAAATGTGGAACTTGTAGGTCTGATGGTTGACGAGAACCAAAATGAGGATAGTGACTTTGAGGTAAATGATTAGAGTGGCGTAGCGGAAGCGTGAATATGGCACAATTCCTTATACGTGTATGACTTATTAGGAGTCGAGGGTTAAACGTTAGATGCCTGAAGGAATGATGCAAACCCATGGATATTCCAAAATGGAAGTGATAGGTGGAGGTTTTGTATGTTTTTTCGTGTTGTTGACATGTCAATAGAATGTATTAAATTGAATGTTTAAACGGTGAGACGTAGTATTGTAGTACTAGTGTGTGTGTGTTTCATCGTTGTCGATATTACGGTTAAGTTTATGTACTTACGACGGTATTGCCGTGTAAAGAAGTGATAAATTATGTATCCTAGGATGATGGGACAAGGAGTGAGACGAATTGGTGCATTCATAACCCGATAGTAATAAGTTTTGTGGGATCATGGTGGTTGACTAGGTGATATGTTGGTTAGTAATGATTGTTATGATGTAAAACATGACGTGGGAGTTGGAAGGAAGGACGCGATAGTCGTATCTGGAGTTGTTAGTATCAGGTAATTTTCGAGGAAGAAAATATTCTAAGTGGGGGAGAGTTGTAACACCTCAATATAATTAGAATTATTTTTAATTAAATAATTAGAGGATGTGGTATATTCTTATGAATTAGTGGATTTTATAATGTGATGTGATAACTTTGTTGGGAATTAGATACCTTAAAATTATTGAAGTTGAGATTATAGGGGTGTATGACTAAAAGTGTAGAATCATGGGGTGTATGGTATAATATAGTTTAGTAGTATTATTATATAATTATTAAGATTATTATTATTTATAATAATTATTTAATTAAGAGGGTTATATTATTATTGAGATATATTAGAGTAATAATAAGGGGAAAACTCAGTACGTAGAAACAGAGAAAGAGAAGCCTAGAAGAGAGAAGAAAAGAAGAGCACTAGGAAGCTAGAGCAAGAGATTTCACCGCATAGATCAATAATCAACCAAAGTATAAGGTAAGGGGGATTCTAACACTATAATGTGTTACCTAATGATGGGGTATGGTAGAGTTTAGGTCCCATATATGTATGTTTTGATTTCTCCTTAATTGGTGTTCTTGGGGTTTTCTCCCATTGTTGAGTTTTGATGCTTTTTTGTATGATTGTTTGTGAAATTGATTGTTATAATCGATTGAAATTGATGTCATTGATGTTATGGAATGCATAGAATTATTGTATTATTTGTGGGTATGAATTGAGGTAGTGATAAATTTGTTGTTGTTTGCAAATTGGGGTTTTAGGGATTGAAAAGAATGAACTTTCATACAAAAACATAGTAGGTTTTTGGTTCTGCAACAGCAGTAATCGGTTACTGGCATATGGTAACCGGTTACCGTGTGAAATTTTGGGTGAAAACGCAACCTATAACAAGTGTAACAAGTTACTGGACCTGTGGTAGCCGGTTACCACTAAAGCTACCAGGTTTTTCAAAAATTGTAAATTGCATAACTTTTGACTCGGGTGTCCGTTTGACGCGCCGTTTAGACCAGTACAAAGATAAAATGATTTTCTATCCTATAAAAATAAATTGTAATTCATTATATAATTATTTTACCAATATTTGTGCCTATTTGTGTATATTCCTGAGTAATGTGCGATGATTTATGTTGTGATTAAGTAAGATGATGTTGTATGAATGGTTTGATTGTTTGCATGATGTATTGCATGATAATGATGATAGTGATGGCCTATATTGGCGTGGAATTGATGAGTAAGAATAATCATTATGAAATTATGTTGTTGCATTTTGATTGTGTAACATGATATGCATGATAATGATGATGATGATAGCCTGTATTGGCGTGGCATTGATAGATAAGAATAATTAATATGAAATTATGTTGTTGCATGTCAGTGTCGCATGCATTCATTAAAGATGGTATATATTGGTGAAATATGGTATCTATTGGCTAAAGATGGCTTGTATTGGTGTTGTTTCCCCAAGTTAGCATTTATTAAGTTTAGGGTTTTGCCCTATTGGTACCACATGCATTGAGTCAGTGTCAGTTTCACTGGATTGCATAATTGTTAGTAATTGATTATTTGAGAGTTGAATGAATTTCTACTTTCATTATTATGGATGTTTTGTGTTGTTATGCACTTAATTATATTGATGTGTTGCGTAGTAAGGTGAACCAGAAAAGGTGTGAGGTAAAGATGTATAATGATGTGTACTTGAATTTCTACCTGCTCATTATTATACTTTCTCTTATATTGTTTTTATATCTCACCCTTTCCGCTTGAATGTTACCTGCGTATAGGTAACGTGCATATGATCCAAAGCAGCTCGAGGTTGAGGTTAGCTGAAGAGTTGCCTCATTTTGCATAGATTGAGTCGGTGTCAGCTCTGATACGTAACACTTGAGGGTTTTAGCACTTGTTTTATTTATTTTGGGAGTAAACTACTGTAGAACTCAGCTTGTTGGTTTTAATTGATGTTTATGTTTAATTTTGAATCATTATAATTATAACTCATGTTGAAGAGTTAAGAATAATTATTGTTGATGTTTTCCGCTGCGAATAAATGAAAAGAAGTTCAAACTGGATGAACATGTGATTCATGTGTTGTGTATCTTTCTATATGAGCATGTATGATCTATGAAGATGTGACATCCTATTTTATGTTGTATTTTAGAAATTAACTTACTCTGATTTTTACTTTAATTATTGACCGGGAAATAGGGTGTTACAATATAAGCTCTATAACCTTTGGAATTTTTTCCTTTCATCTTGTAGAATTCATTCATCTTTATTTTTATGATGCTTAGTGAGACTTGGACAAGTAGTTATATAATATTCCAATTTTCTGCACACATAACACGTAACATTATCATCATCCTTTTTCTTGTGTTCTCTTTTAGGCGGATGAGTCTTTCTGAAATTTACTAAATCTTTGTCATAATGTTTGAGCTTGTTTCTTTGCAAGTATATATCTATTGTTGTGACTAACGAATAAACCCATCTCCTATTTTTTAGGAGCTTATTCATCAAAGTTATAACTTTCTTCCTCTGACTTCTTCACTTTAGATGATGAAGCTTTCAAAGAAATATCCTTTTTCTCCTCTTTCCATTTCTCTTTATTTTTCTACTTTACTTTGTTATTCACGAGTCATTTCAATTCATTTTCATGCTCGAATAATTTCTCAAATAACTTTGTGATGTCCAAAGTACTAAGATTGTTATATTCTTTTATAGTTGTAACCTTTGGTTTCCACTCCCTGCACATTGGCCTTAATAATTTGTTAGTACAATCTTTGTTAGAAAATATCTTGCCCAGGTTGCTTAGTTTGTTTATTAAGTGGATGAATCTAGTATGCATGGAATTCATGAATTCTCCAGGTTCCATACTGAATGGTTCGAACTTCTATGTAAACATGTTAATCTTAGAATCTTTGACGTCACTTGTTCCCTCATAAAGGGTTTGGATGGCATCCCACATATCTTGAGTAGAATAATTTCACACTTAAAGTAGAGATAAGTGTATTCCTCGCTTTCAAATCATATGAAGCATGTTTGGTTCATTATCTGACCAATCTTCTGGGTGTTTAAAAGGTCCTCCGGTGATGGCTACCCATAGATTTTTATCAACCAATAGTAAATGTGCATACATGTTCTCTTTCCAATAATTATAGTTCTCGACTTTAAAAATAGATGCTCTATCATATGCTCCCTTTCGATTGTCATCGTTCGCCATATTCTCAAACTTTTGAGTCGCTTTGACCTGATTAAAAAACTAGCTCTGAGATCAATTATTGGGTGAGAATATGGATTAGAGAACCAGCCTAGATGGGGGTGAATAGACCCTTATTAAAATTTCAACCAAATTTCCAAAAATATAATATTAAAGGTTTTTAAAACACGTTGAAGGCTTAAAGCGAAAATAGAGATATTATGCTTTTGTTGGAATTCAATCACGTCAACATATACACAATTCACAAATCTCACAAATTATTCAAACAATGATTAATTGAGTAATTCTAGATTACACGAGGTGTATCCTTTATAATGATTTAATTAATATCGGATTCTAACTTCACTAGTTTTACAAATTTTAATCAACACTAAAGCTCAATTAAGTACCAATTTTAACAAAACATGACCTTACGTAATAACTTGCTACCAACTGAATAAACGATAAAATACACTAAGAGTTGATAACCTAAGCATGCAATATCCTACAAAAATTAAATGCAAGAGTGAGAGATAGGGAGAGAGAGAGAGAGAGAGAGAGAGAGAGAGAGAGAGAGAGAGAGAGAGAGAGAGAGAGAGAGAGAGAGAGAGAGAGAGAGAGAGAGAGAGAGTACATGATGAGATATAATGGTTTAGCTCTATTGTCCTTGCATGAGCCTACTTTACTTTTCAATGGTTTCCCATTGGAATATGTTTTCTTCCTTTATGTTTTGACAAATATTATTTGAGTTTATACAATCACCCATCCATAATAATATTGAGAAAAATAAATCTCTTATCTGGTTCTTGACTTGTATATTGCTTAATGCAAAACTCTTCTACAAAATCTTTACTCGATTCTCGCTTCTTGAATCTTCCAGCTTCACCAATCTTCTCACAGTCTTCGTGTATGGCAATCTCCCCTGATTCGACCAATTTCTTGAGCAATGTATTGTTCGAAAATAGAGAAAAACTCCACCTTGTGCGTAGCCTTTCACAGTGTCACTATCAAGCTCAATTGGAGAGAAGAACCTTCTTCTTTTCATTAGAATTTGTCAGTACCAATCACAGCAACCACAATTTTGCTAGATTTATGGAAATATTATCAAACTCTTTAAGATCAGTTAGTTTTAAGACACGTCTCCCTCAACAATTACGGATCTCCATAATCAAGATCTGAATCTATATAAGAGATTTTGAGTTTTCAAAATGAAGGTTGTTGATTCTCACAAAATCACACTGAAAAATGTTATTAGTTATGTGAGATATACTTGAAATGAGATGAGAAAAATAATTTATATGTGCTTACAAAAATGGATGAAAAAAGTTAGTTAGATTCGAGCTAAGAACATTTCATGATTTGAGTCAAATGAGCAAGTAGAGTAAAACAATATCTCATAAAGAAAAATGACCCATTTTCCCGTAGTTCGAATCACCTTATAAGCCTGATTCCAGTCATAAAGGCCCATGATTTCAGTTAAGTATAAATCTTGATTTTAGTCAAAATGGACATAGCCAACCAAGAAAATGTGAAAACTGTGTGATTCGAGTCATGTAGAAAGTGTGATTCAAATTGATTTGGAAAGTAGCTAATAGGATGTTTATGATTTGAATCAAGTGCAACTTGTGAATCGAATCACAATATTGCATGATTTGAATCAGGTGTAAATTATGATTCGAGTTACCAAAAAAGTTTGTGTTCTCCTCTGTTTGATTTAATTAGATCCAGAGATTGTGAGTGACTCAAGTCACCCACAATAAATCTCAATTTTTCCAGTTTTTCAAAATAGTTTGAGATTTCACTTCCCACATAACTTAAACCAATATCACATATGGTTCTTGTTTCATTAACTCAATCAATTGACTTGAAACATCATGATCAAACTCAAATACAACCAATTGAATTATGCATGGTGTAAAATGAATCGATTCAAAACTCAATTCAAAGATATGCAATTGATGAATAAACTCAATAAACAAAAGTAAATGAAACGAAAGCATATAAGACAAGTAGGAAAACTAAATAGGTTTCTCCCCCTAAATATACTAAGGACATGAAACTTCACACTATAACATCTATTGGCCTAAGTGTCAATCTCTCTTCATTTAGATCAGTCAAGAAATTTACAAGTGCCTCTTTCTTCACAGATACTTCGGCCTACCAAAGTATACCAAACATTACATCCCTAACAAGGTCGTGTCAGTATTTGTAGCTTGAATGCTTCCTACAATGAATTGTGTATTCTCCAAATATATCCAAACACGCCTTAGGAAAAACAGGGAAAACCCATAAATAGAAAATAAAGGAATCACAAGGAAGTATCTTAGGATAGTAAGGTACTCCACTAGTGATATATGTTGGCCTAACCCTTCAATAGTAATAATAAGGAGAAAGTCCCGAGCATGTGCGACTTACAAACAACCAAAAAACGCTTTTTGTCTTGTGGTCATATCAAACTTTATGTCCATGTCCTTAAGAGTTTTACTAAAAAGTGCACTCGTCAAAAAATATTGCACTTTAGGAGGGAAAATGTCATTACTAGTTGTTGTACCCCAAAATTTTCCCTCCCTTTTTCTCAAGACATTACTTACAAAAGCTCTCAAATGCTCAAGGATTCTCAAGAGATAATCAGACAAGCTATGGATCCACAACTAGGGTTTTGGTTTTATCAAGGAAAATTGGACTTATAATGCCTAAAGTGACTTTCATGGTTCATAATAGGTCTCTAATAATGCTCATACCAAGTTTCAAGCCTTGCATCACAAATTTGCTCAGTCAATTGCTCAGATGACTGAAAATCAATTGTATTGGGTAAAAAGTCAACTGTGGTCAACATACTGTCAAACTTCAAGATTTTTTGCCAACATAAACATATTAATGTGATATTCATCATTTTATCAAGGTTTGATCATAATTCCTCAAGGAAAGCACTCAAATCATCAAAGGGGCAAAATTGTTAAAATTAGGGTTTTGAATGAGAATGACTGATCATTAACTTTTGACCTAGTACATGACCTAATGACTTAAAGAATGATCTTAAGGACTCAAACACAACAACTTGACATAATTACATGGTTCAAGACATTTCCAAAGGTGTAAGAGATTGATAGTTAAAGAATTGAGACCAATTGATGAAAAGTCAATTGTCACACAAAAGTCAAACTTTGACTTTTTGGTCAACTTAAAATAGAAAGATCAAGAGTCATCAAAACATTCAAATTTATCAATATTGATCAACAAGAATCAACAAATTCAACAAAAAGTCAAAATTTCCAATACCTAGAAAAATTCTAAGTGTTTTGTCCTTGATAAATTCACTATTTCATGACCATTTTTCACTAAGATACAAAATGATTCAAGGAAAACTTTCAACTTGAAAGTTGTAGAGCATGATGAATTCCAAAACTTTGTCATAGAGGTTTGATGTCCAAAAAATGTTTGTATTAGGAGATATAGGCCCATGAAGTCATGACATTTTTATCTAACACTTAGAGAAATTTTCAACAAGTTTGGTCAGATTTTTGTCCCAACTTCTTGGCAATTTTTCACCAAGTTCCAAGTTGATTTAGCTAAAGTGGTCAACATGAAGTTTGTAGACAATGTTTAAAGCTTTCCAAAATGTCCAAAAACACATTTTTATCATGCTTGAGCTAATACATTCAAAGAGATGAAGTTCGGCATCCATTCTTGAATTATAGGTCATATTTGTGAAGAGCTCAAGGACAAATCCTCATGCCATACTGCATAATCTTGATTTATAGGCCTCTTAACTTGAAAATCTCACCATAATTAAATGTTTACACAACCGATTGAACCATTATCCACTTGATTCAAGCTTTGTCCAAAAATTTTTTCCATTTTTGGCATAAAGTTACCATTTCCGTTCTTGTAAAGCATGCTTTATCACAAAGTCCACTCTCCTTGAGCCTCTAACATGTTCCCTCTGCACACACTCCATACAAAATCCATAAGTAACATGTTTAATTCCTCTAACCACTCTAGATTTCCATGTACTTCACATTGAAACCCTGTATTTCAAAGATTGCTTCATTTGCAATCCAACCAAACTATAACATGTGATCTTGCAAATCTGATCAACTTCTTCCCTCCAACCTTTCTCTATAAATAGAGAGATCCATTTGCAATCTAGACACAAGTTCATAAGCCCCCTAACCCTCTCAAACTCTCCCAAGTCAAAATTATATACAAAACCTCCACTGTTTGCAAATTCTGACTTTGAAATTCAAACACCTAATCCACTTGTGCGTTTTCATTCTAAATCATCCACAAAGATTTTATAACTCATATAAAAGCTATTCAAACACTTGTTATACCACTGTAACATCATCTTCATCATCCTCCATTTTCAAAAATAGAGCTCTGCAACTTGACTTGTCCATAAGAATCCAGGCACTCTCAATCCAAAGTAAGCATTACAATAGCTTCCTAGGAGTTCAGTGAAGCTATCCAGATCATCACAACACCTCCAGGAGTGCTCCAGCTTCAAACATGGTTCTCACTTTTGAGTTAAGGTTTCTAAACTTTGAACTTTCTGTACAAGAATCATTAATGTTTACTTTCTAAATAAAAAATGTAGACATCATTGCCCTGAAGCTAACTATGTGCTTACATTTCATTTATCTTGCCTGATTGATGAGAATTTTGAAACTGGAGTTTCTGAAATTCTAGGGTTCAGTTTGGTACCAAGTAAAATTATCACTCATCTTTGATCTATAACTTTTGAAATTTATATGGTTGGATTCATGGTTAAATTTCAAGCAAGTTTCATGTTTACACTTTTCAATTTGGTTGAGAAATGAGCATTTTCAAAAATTCAAAAATGTTATTGAAGTTACTGGCACGAGGAAGAAGATGAAGTCATATTCAAAAATGGGTTTATAATATATTTATTAGTTTATGCATAAACTAACAGATGTATCACCACCCCAATGGTTAAAGCGCACGCCTGTGACTATAGGGACCTGGGTTCCAGCCCCAACGGTACCCTTTTGTATTTTTCATGTTATTTTTTTATTCTCATGCCCCAACATGGGCTTCCTGACCTTGGGCTCTGCCTCTTTTTTCTTCTTCTTTTCAGCACCTCCCATTTGCTTTACCAACGCAGGCCCATATTTGGTTTTTTTACTGATTCAAACAAAAAAAAATAGTTTTTGGGCCTAGCCTTTTCTTTTCTTTTCACACCCTCTAAAATTCTTTCACAACACCACAGACCAAATTTATTTTTCTATTTATTTCTTTACATTTTCTTTTATTATTTTATTTTATTATAAAATCATTAAAAAAATTAGATTTAGATTTTAATTAATTAACTTAATTTTCATAAATACATTTTAATTTAATTTAATCATTTTTACTTTATTTTATTAACTAATTTGTAAAATAATTAGAATTAGGTTTTTATTATTATTTCACACAATTTTTCTAAATAAAACATCCAAATTATTTTAGTTTCTTTAATTTCCCATTAAACTTAGATTTTTTAGGATTTATTTAAAAAAATTAGTTAAACTCCTCTTTTAATTAGAGCTAATTAATTTTCTTAGGTTAAGTAATCAAACCTTTTTCCATCAAAAATCACCAAGAAAAAACTTCCTTTTTCTTTTCTACACTTTACATTTCTTTGCGCATTTTATTATTTCGCATTATTATTTACGTAAATGGTTTGTAATAGATAATTAGGGAATTATTGCTTTCTATCCTCATTCATAATTTGTACCCCCATTTCCAAAGCGTTGTAATAGCGTAGGACATTTAAATTCCGCATTTTATCGTTTTCCTTATTATTGTTAGTTTAATAGGATTGTATGGCAAGATTAAAATAAATTATAACAAAACTCTAATCCAAAACAAATAATTGAATTAAGCACATTTTGCACACATGCACCTATAGGGTTAACCTCACTTGTTGCCTCAGATATAAACAGACATGTCCCTCGAACATGGATTTCTTTAACAAAGACCCTCGATTAAAATATCGTAGTCCCTCGATGACCGTTTGATGTTTCTTTCGGTAAACGAACTTAGTCCTTTACTATAATTGCTAGAGCGTCTTACAAGTTTCCTTCTATGACTGTACGATGATTCACGCCTATCCCTCACATCCAATGATAGGGCTTCCTACTAACTAATGGTAGGATAACACTATCTAAAGGAGGAGGAAAAGAAAAAAGACTTTTTTAGTAGGTATATAGCTCGTAATCGCTTTCTCACAAACTAAAACAGTTTTCACACTTCACACTTTCAAAACAATTATTTCCAAAACACTTTTCAAAAACAAACATTTTGTAAACATTCTCAAACGATACGAAAATAATTACAAAATTGCTTTACATTGGCATTTTCAAAACATCTTTCCAAAACAAAACTTTCTTCCATAAGTATTTTCAAAACAAACATTTTGTATACATTCTCAACGATACGAGAATCATTACAAAATTTCCGCACTTAGGCATTTTCAAAATATTTGCAAACATACACAAACACAAAGCATTTTCAAAGTGAGCTAGCAATTAAGAGTCCGTAGATAACTACGGATGAAAAGGGTGCTAACACCTTCCCTTTTCATAACCTACCTGTTCTACCCTAAAAATGTTCCCTCTCATTTTCCTCAAGGCATTCTTTCAAGGCTCTTCAAATAGTCAAGGCACTCAAGGTTTGATTTGTCAAAGGTGCTCCTCCCAAACCAAAGGCCCATAACTAGGGTTTGGTATTTCTCAAGGAAATTTGGTTTGCAAATTTCTCAAATATATTCCATGGTTCTTCATAGGTCCTCAACAAGGTTTATGTCAAGTTTCAAGCCCTACATCATAAATTTGCTCAGTCAATGGTTCAAATGCTTGAAAATAAACTATATTGTTCCAAAAGTCAACTGTGGTCAACATACAGTCAAACTTCAAGATTTTTGTTCAACCTAAACATTTTGAAGTGGTATTCATCATTTGATCAAATTTTGATCCTGATTCCTCAAGGAAACTCCTCAGATCATCAAAAGTCGAGAATTACCAAATTAGGGTTTTCTTAGGAGAAGTCAACTGAACTTTGACCAGGCATAACTTTCACATGCTTCATCAACTTTTCCCCAACCAAATCCCAATTTTAATAAGATTTAATTCCCAACAACTTTTCTTTTATTCTCAAGTCTAAAAGATGCTTCATTTGGAAGATATGATCTCATACATTATAGGTCATTTTCATAAAGTCAACAAAAGACACTTTTTGTCAAGATAACTTACATCAAGATAAGGTCTCCAAATGCAAAAGTGATTAAAAGAGAAGGTGTAGAGGTCACCTTGGGCTTTCCAAAAAGTCAAACATCGTCTCCAAAATATGCAAATTGAGTAAGTTATGAGCTGCACAAGTTGAGCAATTTCAAGAAATGCATGGAATCTTAATTGAGCAATTTGTGATTTTTGCTTATTAGGCTTAATCTTTTGAACTTCAAACATGTCTATGACCATGCCAAGGACTCCTAAATTCACTCTCACCTTGATTTGAATTTTTTTATCTATTTTATTCATATTTATTTTGTATTTATTCAAATAAACACAAAATAAATTGCATAAAATAACAGATAAAAAGTTTGCACACATTGGCTGACGATTTGGGTTAATATTGGGCTTTAGAATTCGTGCAAAGGAAGACCAAATTCAATGTATGACAAGAAGGGCAATAAATCATCAAAACATGGCAACTTTTCAAAATTTTGATTTTTCTTTCAAAACCATGATTATCCGTGGATTCTTGCCATGTTTATTCATCTCTACATCCCTCTATAAATATAGAACAAGAGTGCAAGAAACGGACACGAGATCACTACCTGAAAAAAGCTCTCAAAAGTTCATAAAAATTATCCAAAGTTGTGAAATTCAAAACCTGATTTCCAGCCTTCCTCCATCCAATCTCGTGCCATCTTTGCACTCCTGAGGTCCCCGGGAGTCATCTCCATCCCTCACCTTGGCCTAAAGCATGCTTGAACCATCCAAACGAGTTGCACCATTTGGTATAGTTTTTTTATCCAATTTCGTTTAATCTGCATTGTTATCAAATTTAACATTTGCATATGTGTTCATAATCATATATAGAGCAGGTTGGACGTGAAGCATGTAAGTTTTGGGGTATGGTTCGTGAGATTCCATTCTCAACCCCGATCAGAAGCTTGGCTTCGAAACGCAAAATTCAGAGACCTTTAGCCAAATTAATGCCAGATTCAGACTCAGGGCATCTTTTTAAGGGGGGGGGGGGGGTAGGGTTGCTTTGATTCATTAATTGTGTTTACTTTGCAGATTAGGATTTGGAACCCATCAGAGAAGACAACCAAAAGGTTGACTCTGGTGGGTTGACTCCGATGGCTAACCTGTTGTATTCCTATTGGCCCATTCGATTCAACAGCATGCGCATTTTTTTATTTTTCATAATTTATGACTGATTTTGGTATATGTTATTATTTGGTTATTTAAAACAATGAATGAGCTGTTGATCTGGTGGTGAAGGGTGCGCGTGTAATTCTGGAAGACCTGGGTTCGAACCCCAGGTTTTGAGTTTTATTTTCTTACATTTTCTTTGTAGATCCAGTGGCATGCAAGTTCATACGCGTGCTATGTGCCTCACGTCTAGTCCATCAGATGCTGATACAAGAAGATCCAATCATCCTAGAGCGCGCTTCCACCCTGTAGCTTCAAGGATGATGTACACCAGATCACATTTGGTCGTTGGGTTCAGCTTAATTAGGCCTAAACGAAGTTTCAAATTTCACTCCCCCCCATTGCTGTTGTCACAAGTTACTAGACCCAGTTTGTTTTTGGGCCTATTGTTCTTTTTAATCCTCACCCCCCATTTACTTTTGCAGCCCATTAACCTCTTTTTTATTTTTTTTATTTTCTCTCCTTTAAATAACTATTTTCTTTTTAATACAAAAAATCATAAAATCAAACAAAAGTTAGATTTAGGATTTAATTGGTTAACTTTATTTTTTATAAATAAATATTAATTAATTAAAATCATTTTTGAGTTTATTTTGTAATTAAAATTTGTTAGAATTATGTTTCGTTCTTTAATTTAATTTAAGTATTTTTCCTAAACACATAAAACAACAAAAATACATTTCTTTTATCACTTAGAAATTTTTTAGGTTTTTTTAATATTTTTTCATCCTTCCATTCTTATTTCTTTCTTCCCCCGCACGTTTATTTAATTTCAAATTTTTTTATTCTTTCATAATTATGTAATTGCAAAAGAATGTAATAGTTTAATTAGGACTTTACTTTTATTTCCCTGTTTTGGTTTGTAAGTCCCCCTCCACGAAGCCATGTAATAGCGTAGTTCTAAATTCCGCACTTTACTTTTCACACTAATATTAACTGTTAGATGGATGCTAATAGGATAGTATGATAAGACTAAAAGCAAACACTAGCAAAACCTAACATCTAAGAAATATATAACTGAAACACAACACACTCGCACATACACACCTCTAGAGTACCTCCACTTGTTGCCTTCAGAATAAACAGTCACGACTCTCGAACGTAGGAAATTTTAGCAGTGACCATTTGGCTATAAGATCATAAGTCCCTCAATGACCCTTTCGACACTGCCTCGGTATATGATCTTAAAACCTTAAGGTAATTACTAAATATCTTACGAGTTGCCTTCGTGACTGTACGATGACCCTTGCATATCCCTCAAACATCCAACGATAGGGCTACCTACTAACTAATAGTAGGATAACACTGTCTAAAGGAAAGAGGAAAAGAACAAACCTTTCTAGTAGGTAGATAACTCATAGTTGCTTGCTCACAAAAAATAAACAAAATAATTTTTTCACACATACACAAACTTTTCACTAAAATATTTTCAAAGACAAAAAACACTATGTATACGTTCTCGCCGAAATGAGAAACATTACAAAGTTCGCCAGACTAAGGCGTCTTTTCAAAATATCTTTAAAACACACTTACACAAAAACCATTTTCAAAAGTGAGCTAGCAACTAGGAGCCCGTAGATAACTACGGATGGAAAGGGTGCTAGCACCTTCCCTTTCCATAACCTACCCCCTTACTCAGAAAATTATCGAAAGGTCTTTCCTGTTCTTTTCACCCTTTCCTTTGTTGGATAAAAGAAAAGTCGGTGACGATTCTTGCTAACCGTAACATTTTGCGATAAAATGAAAAACCAGTAAAGTTAGTTCTCCCACCATATTACGGAACTGGCGACTCTGCTGGGGATAATGAAACTTCGAAAAGTGGGGTTACCTTAGAGATAGAACATATTTAAAATGCTTTACTTGTTTGATTTGCGTGCTTTATCTTTCGGGTTTATGTTTGGGTTATTATTAAAGATCCTATACCCAGATCTGGGGAACCTCTTAGGTAAGTAGCAATAAATTGTGGAGGATGTATGGTGTAGACCAATATGGATGATATGATAGCTACGTTAGTGTGATACTATGGCTTGTACTAATGTTCCTTGAGTTATTCAAGGATAACATTAGGCTTCCACACAGTGTCATTAGGCACTAACTTACCTTTAGAACCTTAAATTGACTCATCTTAGCCATTAGAAAGTAGTGAGAAGGCCAACTGTGGTGCAGACTGAAGTTGGTTGATACTCGATGCTACATTCATTAAGATTGGACTTTCGTTATTGTAACGCGGTGGGAGAACTGACTTAGGTGTTTATGCGTTTGTTCGCAATTGTTGCAGTTAGCAAGAGTCGCCACCGACTTTTCTTTTATCCAAAAGGAAAGGCTGAAAAGAACATGAAAGACCTTTAGAGATGTTTTCTGAGTTCGGGGGGTAGATTATGAAAAGGGAAGGTATTAGCACCCTTTTCATCCGTAGTTATCTACGGGCTCTTAGTTGCTTGCTAGATCACTTGATTTTGTTTGAATGTGTGCTTGTGATGTTAGTTTTGAAAGTATTTTGAAAATGTCTTTGTAATGGTTCTCGTGTCTATAAGAACACGTACAAAGTGTTGTTTCAAAAATAGTTCAAAGAAGTGTTTGAGGAGTGTGTTTTTGAAAGTGATTTTGAAAAGGTGTCTTTGTAATGGCTCTCGTTTCTATAAGAACGTGTACAAAGTGTTGTATTTTGAAAAATGTTTCAAAGTGAGAGTGTTGGTGTATGAAATATTTTTGTTGTGAGCAAGCGAGAAACTAGGAGCAATTCTACCTACTCAAAAGGTATTAAATGTTCTTTTCCTCCTCCTTTAGATGTTTCTATCTTACCATTTTTTGGTAAGAAGCCCCATCGTTGTATGTGAAGGGACAGGCGTGGGACGTTTGTATAGTCATAGCATGAAACCTATGGGACGTTTTAGCAATATCGTTTTAGGGACTAGATCGTTTACCAAAGGTAACATCGAGGGTTATCGAGGAACTAAGATCTTTTATCGAAGGTCTTTGCTAAAATACCCATGTTCGAGGGACATGACTATTTTTCCGATAGGCAACAAGTGAGATAACCCTAATGGTGCATGTGTGCAAAGTGTGTTTGATTGCATGCATTTTGTCTTTGATTTTTAGGTTGTCTACTTATTGTTTTTATTTTGCCATACACACCTAATTACTAGCATTTGTATAAAGCAATAAAAAGTGCAAAAAGTAAATCCTACACTATTACAACCATATCGAAAGGCATAAAAAATATGAAGGAAAAATTAAGATAAAAGTAAACAAAAAGAGAGTCTTTAGATTGGGGTAGGGGGACCCTTCGATTTTGCATTCTGTTGGAGTTCTTCGATTGGAACTGGCAACAACAAATTCAGGTCTTTTGATTGGGCCTTGGCAGTAGCAAGATCCTGCCTTTCGATTGGGCACTGGCAGTAGCAAGATCCTGTCCTTTGATTGGGGAACTGGCAGCAGCAAGTCGTGTCTTTTGATTCTGCCTGGAAGCCAGTGTGGTGAAGCCCAAGGTTCTACCTTTCTGCCTTGCAACCTTCTTCGATTGGGCCAGTGAAATCAGTGTGAGTGTGCCTCTGGCTGGGCCTGCAGGTCAATATGTTTGAAGCAAGTGTGTGTGTGCTGAACATGTCTGTATCTAAGCATGTGTATGCATCGAAGAAAGCGTGGATATTTTATATTCTAACATTTTTAGTGGACTGTACAGATTAGCTTTAACATTCACTTGGAAAAAGCATGCAATCGAAAGTATTGAAATAATAAAAAAAGGAGCAAATATTATTTACATGTTATGTTTGAAACTAAAAGCTTAAGGTTTAGGGGACTTACCTTGAAGATGGCGTGTGGACTTTGAACCTGAACTGCTGGCGCTGGCAGGAGGGGGTTCGAAGAGTTATTACAAAGGGGGGGTTTACCTTTGGTTCAAAGAGTTGTCACAGGAGGTATTTTTTTTAGTTTGAATAAAACAACTTCTAGGTGTAGGGTGTTCTTCAGAATCGAAGGAGACTGAAGTGTGGTTCTGGGTTTTTGATTTCTTAAGTGTTGATGAACTTGAGAGTTTGGTGTTTGTGTTTGAGAAAATTTTGGAGATTCTTTTCGCCTAGTCCACAAGTCCTCCCCCTGACTTTGCAAAAATTCCTCTATTTATAGAAAAAAGAATGGACATTATTGTAGTAGCCAGCTCGCATAGAAATAATAAAATATAGGTAACGTGAAGGATACAAGTGGTAGATTTGGTAGTTGGGGCGCAGAAGATGTGACTTGTCCTTCTGGCCCTGCTTTTCGTTCAGGCCAGATTCAGGCTGAAAGCTGCTTCTGTGATAAAAGTGCTTTCTATGAAAAGAAAGAGATAGTAGCCTTTTGCCAAGAGTAGTATTATCCAAAAGACAAAGTTCAAAACCTTTGTACAAACCTCTGATTATAAAGATTTGGAAACAAAGTAAGCCTGACAAGTGAGATTTAGTATTGAGATTTGTTCAGACTTGCTTTCTTCGAATGGCTCGGATTGGATTCGAAGGAAGCTGATTCGGAGGGAATCAAAGCTCCAATCGAAGCTTCGTATGTAGGTAGCTTCTGTCCAATCGAAGTTTTGCTTTCCAGGAGTCACATGTGGCCAAATGAAAGGTGCATGCTGGAGTCAAATGCTTTGTGTCTGCTTAGCCTGAGGGAAATTCCTTCTGAATCGAAGGGTGTTCCTTCAAGGGAAATAAGAGCTTTAGTCAAATCTTGCATGAAGACACCTCTTGGCCCAAACGAAGCTTGTATGAAGCAAAGTTTTCAAGGGGCCCTTGGTGCAAGCGAATTCGAAGGATGCATAGAGATGGTTATTTTTTCCCATCGAAGCTTTCCCTAAATGAAACAACATGCGGGCAGTAGGCATCATGTGCCCAAACCAAGCAGCTTGCAGGCAGCATGCAGTAGGAAGCATGTGCCCAATCGAAGCAGCTTGCAAGCAGCAGGCAGCATGTGCCCAAACGAAGCAGCTTGCGGGAAGCCTGTGCCCAATCGAAGAAACTTACAGGAAGCATGCAACATGTGCCTAATCGAAGCAACTTGCAGGCAACATGTGCCCAATCGAAGCAGCTTGCAGGCAACATGCAACATGTGTCCAATCGAAGCAACTTGCAGACAGCATGCAACATGCAGCAGGAAACATGTGCCCAATTAAAGTAGGCTTGTAGGCAGTGAACTTGTCCAAATTGAAGCAGGCTTATAGACAACTGATTTTGAGCAATCGAAGGAGGCTGAGAGGCAGTAAACTTGGGCAATCGAAAGAGGCTTAGAGGAAATCGAAGGATGCCAAATCAAAGGAAGCTTAAATTTCTCCAAGTTTGTCAAAATGTTATTTTTATCTGTTTTCTCCCTTTTTTATAGTTTCCTTTTAATTTTGGTACTGGAAAATCCCAAAGCACTTGTGCAAGCCTGAATCTTGAGAATCTTTGTGAGAAAAACCTTGAGAATTGAGAGGGCAAATTTTTGGGTACAACAACTGCCCCTGTTCAATCTTCTTACAACTGAAGAGTTAGATGGGAAAATCTGCAATTCGTGACTTAAAGGTGGAAGATGATTGAACACTAGAGTGCCCAGAAATTTTCACTCGATGATGTTGTGGTTAATTGTGTAGGGAATAGGCTTAAAGATGCCATTTGGAGAGATGATAGATAGTTGTCGGATATAGGCTTATAAATGCCATCCAAAGGTGATTGCAGACATAAATTAGACTAAGTCTAAACTTGACTTCAACTGGAAAAGAATAAGAATAAATCTTGGAGCGATTTATCTGAATCAGAGAAGATGTCTGCGGGAAAAAATCAGAATAAACCGTTGAGAGGTTTAAAATGAACCGATAGTGGTGTGGAGAAGAATCAGAATAAACATTGGAGCGACTTATCTGAACCAGAGAAGATATTTGCGGGAAAGAATCAGGATAAACTGTTGAGAGATTTAAACTGAACCAACAATGGTCTGGAGAAGAATATGAATAAATCTTGGAGCGATTTATCTGAACCAGAGGAGATATCTACGGGAAAGAATCAGGATAAACCATTGAAAGATTTAAACTAAACCAACAGTGGTCTGGAGAAGAATCAGAATAAATCTTGGAATGATTTATCTAAACTAGAGAAAATGTCTACATGAAAGAATCAAGATAAACCGTTGAGAGATTTAAATTGAACCAGTAGAGGTCTTGAATTTTCTTTAACTGGAAAGAATCAGAATAAATCTTGGAGCGATCTATCTGAACCAGAGAGAATGTCTACAGGAAAGAATTAGGATAAATTGTTGAGAGATTTAAACTGAACCAGTAGAGGTCTGGAAAGAATCAGAATAAATCTTGGAGCGACTTATCTGAACCAGAGAAAATGTCTATGGGAAAGAATCAGGATAAACCATTGAGTGATTTAAACTGAAACAGTAGAGGTCTAGAAAGAATCAGAATAAATCTTGGAGCGGTTTATCTAAACCAGAGAAAATGTCTACAGGAAAGAATCAGGATAAACTGTTGAGAGATTTAAACTGAACCATTAGAGGTCTTGGGATGAGTATCAGAATAATATCCACAAATGAATTGTATTTGACTCGTATCTGAAAGATGTACTGAAAGAGCGTCAGAATGACATCCGAATCTGGATCGTATCTGGACTGTATTTGAAAGGTATGTTGAATGAGTGACAAAATGATATTCGAATCTGGATCATATCTGTAATGTATTTGAATAAGTAACAGAATGACATTCGAATCTAGATCGTATTTGGACTGTATTTAAATGAATGGTAGAATGACATCCGAATCTGGATCGTATCTGAACTATATTTAAATAAGTGATAGAATGACATCTGAATCTGGATCGTATTTGGACTGTATTTGAATGAATGGCAGAATGATATCCGAATTTGGATCGTATCTGGAATGTATTTGAAAGAAATCTGGAGTAAGTATCAGAATGTCATCCATATCTGGATCGCATCTGAATTGTTTCTTAGAGGAGTTTCTTTGCTCGCCTGTCATTAACTAGAAGAAAATAAATCTAACAAGAGGAGGTCTTTTTTGATAATGATGTGTGATGATGGAATCTGAGATGATTGCTACTCCAAAAAGATGATGAAGAAATCTTGGATGATTACTACCTCAGCAGGATGATGAAGGAATCTTGTATGATTGCTACTCCAAACAGATGATGAAGGAATCTTGGACGATTACTACCTCAGCAGGATGATGAAGGAATCTTGGATGATTGCTACTCCAAAGAGATGATGATCTTTGTCTGTTGATTGATCATTCCTGAAAAGGTAAAGAGTTAGTTGTACGCATTGTCATGATGTATGAATTGCATAATGATGTTCTCAAAATAAATGAGATTTGTGTTATATGTATTTTGTATACATATGCTATGAATATTGTTGAAATGTAATTTTTTCTTGGAAAATAAATCCTTGACAAGTGCTGGGAGTCTTTAAATCCAGGACTGCTGTTGAAGAGTAGGTGTGTCTCCAAACTTTGCTTAGAATGTTTCCATCGGGGATTCCTGTTTTGTTGTCTGAGGAGAATTCTGTTGGGGAATATTGAAAACTCTGTGGAGAGTGTTGATTCTTGCTTGGAGAAAATAGATCAGGAGTCTCGGTTGTTGGTTTCTCTACTGGGAGTTATCTCTTGATGGACAAAGTTGAATTTATATCTAGTCGGGTCCAGGCTTCACAGTAACTTGCTGGGGATTGTAGAGTAGTCTACTGAGGAAGAGGAGTAGTGGTCCTTTGATTTGTAGTAGTCGTAGAGGCCAACTCAAGTTGGGGAATCCTGCTGTTTGTTAGGGAAATAAATCCTATTGCCGGTCTGTTGGAGAGGTAGTGACTTTACTGGGGAAGATCCTTGAGGATTCTTGAGGTCGACTCAGTTGGGAAAAGGTTTTCAGAGATTGAACTCTGGTTGGGGAATCATCCTATGAGAAGGATTTTGGGGAGATTTGTCTCTTCCCCTAGTAGCAAGTGTTTGTGGCACTGCTAGGAAATGTTTGACTGTACGTAACCCTTTGTCAGGATTCGCTTTCAATGCCCCAAGTGATGGAGATAGAGACCTGCCCCCGGTTATTCAGAATTTCTTAAGATATTTCTAGGAATCTTGACTTGACTTCCCCAGGTGTGTTGGATAGTGACATGTCATGCCCCCTTGTTTATAGGAGATTTGTCATTGGAAGTGTCATCCCACTTGATGTGATTTTATTCAGTGAGAGAGCTTTCGTTCCTTGGATATTCATTGTGTGAATGTGATCGGTGGACCTGGAACTGACTGTTTAACGCTGGTTCGCGAAATGTCGCGGAAGCAAGAGTCGCCACCGTCTTTTATTTTCTCCAAATGGAAAGGACAAAAGCACAGAAAAATTCCTTATAGAGATTGCTCTCGGTTCGGGAGGTAGATTATAGAAAGGGAAGGTGTTAGCACCCTTTCTATCCATGGTTATCCATGGGCTCTTAGATACTTGCTCATTGTGTTTTCAAAAATGGTTTGTTTGCTTTTCAATTGTGGGTTTTAAAAAAAGGTTTCTTTGAAAATTCCAGTCCGACTCTTGTATCAGTCCTCAAGAGTGTTTGAAAAATTGCTTTCGAAAGCTTTTTGAAAAGGTGTCGGTGTGAAAAGTGTTTTTGATTTGTTTTGAAATTAGAGCAAGTATCTAGAGTCGTCTACCTACCCTAAGGAATTTGTCTGTGTAAATGTCCTTTAAAGTAGTGCCATCCCACCATTGAGAGGTAGGTAGCACCATCTTGGAGGTGTTCGGGTCAATTCGAGGTTCGGGACATGGTGATCACCAGAGCAATGGGAAGACACCTTAGAAGCTACCCTCATGCCAGGTTCCCGGATCATAAGGACTTACTAAGACATCCTCTACTCGACGATCACCTTTCGAGGCAAGGCAACAATGAGGCGTACCCTAGGGGTGGTGTGTGATTTGTGTGTCATGTTCATTTATTTTTGTCTTGTCATGTATTGGTGATCTACGCTTTTATTTTTATTTTTGGGCATTCATTCTTTCATGTGATTGTTTAACAGTTAAAAGATGCGGGAATTTAAAGTGCGGAAAAGGTAAATGTCCTATGCTATTACAAGGGCGCGGGTCTATATCGCCAAATTAATCCAGACCCGATTTAAAATAAAGTGCAGAAAATAAATGTCTAGTTAACTATTACAGGGCTTCGGGGCAATTACATTATATTCACAAAAAAAGAAATAAATAAAATGCGCGAAAAGAAAATATAATCGAATGCGAGGGTATTGGACCCTTTAAAGGAATTAAAATGAAATTATTAAATTGATTAAATTAAATAAAAAGAAAGAACTTGTTTTTTCATGTTTTTGGGATTTATGGCACTAAAGAAAAATTAAGTTGGAATTAAAAGTCAAATAATTCTAATTCTAATTGTTTTTTAATTTATTAAAGAAAATGCATTAAAGTTAAAACCTAAAATTAAAACTAAATTGATTATAAAATTTATTTACAAAATTAATGGTTAATGATACTTATAATAAAAATATTCAATTAATTAAAAAAAGAGTAAAAAGTGCTAAAGGTCTATTTTTTGTTATTTTTGGTTATTGAGAAAAAGAATTAAATTAACAACCTAAAATTAAAACTAAATTACTTATTGAATTTATTCACAAAAAAAGTCATTGATGAATTAAAATGAAACATATTTTTGTTCTTTTATGATTTTTTGGTGTTTTTTTTATATATTATTAAGATGAATTAATTAGAAATAATAAAAACTAAATAGAAGAAAAAAAAGAATGGAAAGAAAAGAAATAAAAATGCAAACTATGGGGGGTGTAGACCCCAAATGAGGAGGTGAATTTGATGAACTCTGGCCCAACAGAAGGAGCCCTTTTGCTGACTTTTTGGATCACATGTGGAGCGTTGACTGGAGCATTCCATGGACCTCCCAATTCTGACCTTCAGATGCTTCTTTCAAGACACTTGGCAAGCCTTTGTATTGGGTGTATGGTGAACCCTTGGAACGTGCACTGCGTTGGAACAAGTTAAACAAAATAATAGAAGTGAAATGGGGGGACCTGGGATTCGAACCCAGGTCCCAGTATTTACCAACCAATGCCTTAGCCAACTGATCCACCAACGCGCCTTGTATATAATATGAGAAATAAATAATATAAAATAAAATGGTCGTTAGTGTTATAAAATAAAAAAAAAGCGCGCGCTGGATTCAAACCAGCCACTCACACTGTGACACGCAGTCGTCTTCCCCAATGTACCTGTAATGAAAATGAAATAGCGGGGGTTTTAAACCCCCCCAAAATGCAAGCTTTTTGAGAATAGCGAATAGGCCATGGTGGGAAAGAAATAGGGCGCGGTGGTTCAAATCCACTCAGTGGAAGGCCCTGATTTTAATGGTAGCAATCTTAGGTTCCAATTGTTCCTGGTATGCGAAGCCCTAATTTGGAATTCCATGAACCCTAGTTTTTGTTCATGGTAGAATCGAATTCAGACACCTATAATCCAATTGGATGTCACCAAAAGCTTCAGAGCACCCTTGTTAGTACAAATCAAGCAACAAAAATCAATGAAAATGGATGGATCGTGCTATGTATTTCTGGAAAAAAATACAAACTGTGTAGCTTTGTGGGACTGATTCCTTGCACGTTTGAGTGTGGTTTTGATTGCTGGAGCTTCCTTGGGAACTCAGGAAGATGTTTGGATCAAAATGGAGGCTCAACAAATGCTCCAAGGCAGTTTTCAGTTTTCAAAAATGTGGCAAAAAATGTGAGTTTGCTATGAGTGTTCTTGCGCAGCTTAGGTCTCTATTTTGTTTTGTATCACTTGTATATACATTAGGCAATGTGTATGAAGAGGAATTATGGCCTCATAATGCAACACATTCAATTTCAAGATTCTCCATAAACCTCCATAACCAAACTTCCTTTTTTGATCCATTTTTGAATTCTTGCTCTATTTGGCCCCATGCACGAATTTGGCATATGCTTAATGGTAATTCAAGGTCCATCAAAGTCAGATATCTTCTTTAATTAGGCTTTTTGATTTTCCTTTGATTTTAAAAGATTTAAAATTAATTAAATCTAATAAAATCAATAAAAAATGAAAAAATTAATTAAAAAATTTGAAATAAAAGGTGGGACACGTGGGAAGCATGGCCAAGTTAATTCAAGTGGAAAAAGTGGGCCCCTTTTGTCAAAAAATGAAATTTCAAGGATAAATGATTTTAGCCATTTCACAAAAATTTCCCAACTTCTCCAATGCATATCTTGCTCAATTTTTAATCTTTGATCATGTTCTTGGACATTTTGGAAAGGTCTTGAAGTCCTCTAACCAATGTATTTGGTCCCATGTCATTTTGATTTACCAATCTCAAGTTATGGTCTTTGACTTAAAGTCCCTTTTTGTTGACTTTTGAAAATGACCTATAATGTTGAAATTGATAACTTTTTGTGAGAGCATTTCTTGGACTTGGAGTGTGAAGATGAGTTGTAGGAAATGTCTCCCCCTTCAAGATGAGCATTGGATGGGATTTTTCTGATGAACCATGAAAAAGTTATGCCTTGGTCAAGTTACCGTTGACTTTTCAGCTGTCCAAAAATAGAAACTTTTGACACCTTGATGATTTTTGAGCCATTCTTTGAGAATCATGATCAAGCATTGATAAAATGATGTTTGTGGCTTCAAAATGAGATGTTGACCAAAAATTTGAACTTTTGACTGCCAAATGACCATTTTGCCCCTACAGTTAGCTGTTGAGAAAATTGGATTTTTGACTGTGCAGCTTGACCTTGTGAGCCTTGAAACTTGGCATGTAGATACTTGACAATGTATATGAGCATGTTTGACTTGATTGGGCCCTTGGAAACCTCAACTTCCTTGCAGGATCCAAAACCCTAGTTTGACTGGCCTTAGGAGAGTGGTTGACTGTGTGGCCCTTGAGTAGACCTTGAAGCATTTGAAGAGGATGTTTGGCAAAACTTTGAAGATTATGGGAGGGCAAATTTTGGGGTACAACAGTTGCCCCTGTTCAATCTTCTTAAACCTGAGGATGCAGATTGGCTGACGTGCCTTTCGTAATCCGAAGGTGGAAGATGATTGAACACTAGAGTGCCCAGAAATTTGCGCTCACATAGTAGCAGTGTGATGGTGGAATGGGCTTATAGATGCCATTTGGAGATTGATGGATAGGATGATGGGCTTATAGATGCCATCTGGATGTTGATCGCATAAGAGATTCCTTAGCGAGAACTTGCATACCTGCAAAGAAGAAAATGATTACCTGACCTGTTACGGGGCTGGTCTTCAAACTCTTTGTATAGATGTGTCCTGACTGGTTACAGGAGTTGGATCTGGAGCTTCAAAAGATGATGAATGAACCAGGGGTGGTTACTACCTCAGCAGGAACAGTGAGAGAACCTTGGATGACCTTAACCTCAACAGCAATCGTTGAGAAAATCTTGGATAACTTCACTTCAACAGCAATCATTGAGCGAAATCTTGGTGGAATTATCATCTCCGCGGGATCGGGGAGAGAACCATAGGCAATTATAATCTCAATAGCAATCATTGAGAAAAACCTGGAATGGAATTATCATCTCCGCAGCATTGGGGAGAGAACCATAGGCAATTACAATCTCAATAGCAATCATTGAGAAAAACCTGGAATGGAATTATCATCTCCGCAACATTGGGGAGAGAACCATAGGCGATTATAACTCAATAGCAAACATTGAGAAAACCTGGGATGGAATTATCATCTCCGCAGCATTGGGGAGAGAACCATAGGCGATTACAACTCAATAACAAACATTGAGAAAACCTGGGATGGAATTATCATCTCCGCAGCATTGGGGAGAGAACCATATGCGATTACAACTCAATAGCAAACATTGAGAAAACCTGGGATGGAATTATCATCTCCGCAGCATTGGGGAGAGAACCATAGGCGATTACAACTCAATAGCAAACATTGAGAAAACCTGGGATGAAATTATCATCTCCGCAGCATTGGGGAGAGAACCATAGGCGATTACAACTCAATAACAAACATTGAGAAAACCTGGGATGGAATTATCATCTCCGCAGCATTGGGGAGAGAACCATAGGCGATTACAACTCAACAGCAAACATTGAGAAAACCTGGGATGGAATTATCATCTCCGCAGCATTGGGGAGAGAACCATAGGCGATTACAACTCAATAGCAAACATTGAGAAAACCTGGGATGGAATTATCATTTCCGCAGCATTGGGGAGAGAACCATAGGAAATTATAATCTCAAAAGCAAACATTGAGAAAAACCTTTGATAACTTCTACTGAGTCTTCATCAGAAAAATCTGTTTGGGGTCGATTTAGATGGACTAGAGAAGGCCTTGGACTGGATAAGAAATCTTTGGAGTCGATTAACTGAACCGATCTAGGTCTTGAAATATGATTGAGAATTTAACTGAATCTTTCTTGAAAGGTAAAGATCAGTCATATGCAATGCATGATATGGACCAAGCAATGATGTTCTCAACATAAATGAGATTTGTAAGATATGATGCGTCTATGCATGCCATAATGATGTATGTGATGTTTAGGAATGTATGTTTTCGTCTAGGAAAGTAAATCCTTGACGGGTGCCGGGAAGTCACTCCTGGGCTGATGTTGGCAAGTAGATCTTTGCTTCCGCTGGGGATGATAGTTGCAAGAATACCGGCAGGAGAAGATAACTCCGTTGGGGAATAAACCTGGCGAATGGATAACTCTGCGGGGAGAAAAGTACTCTAGCGATCTTGCTGGGAAGCAATACTCTGTGGGGAGAGAGATACTTTGTTGAGTAGTTGGGGATACCCTTGTTGTGCTGGAAGTGTTAATAGACTTCGCTGGGAATAAGAAGACTTCGTCGAGGACGCTCTTTCCGTGGCTTTTGGCTGAGGATAACCCAGTTATATCCTGTTAAGGAAATAACTCTTTAAATAAGGCCGGGAGACGCGTTCGTGCTTTGCGAGGATAAGCTTCCAGAATCTACTGGGGATAAGCTTACCGCTTGGGGAGATGAATTCCAACTTTCCTGGGGATACTGGATTGGACTCTCCTGGGGAAGTTTTGAGCTGCGGGGGAAGTGATTCCTTTGAATGTTTGATATGCCGCCGGGGAACAATCTTTAGACCAAGATTGCCGAGGATGCTTGTTAAGAATATATATGCTACTGGGGATTGTTGAGATCTACTGGAGGATACCCAACTTCCTTAAGATTTGATAACTTTGCTCGAGGAGAGTGTACTGACTTGCTGACTTACTCTCTGGGGAATTAAGGTGTCTGGTTATGTTCTTTAGCTGAACCTACCTTGGTACCTTGGAGGACAGAGCAATTAGATTGCGCAGACAACTCTTTATTGCCCCTGTTTCTAATGTTACCTGTAATTAATCCTTTGTTTCGTATGCAAATATTTATGAGTTAGCAAATTATTGTCAATGCATATATCACAGATTGAACCTTGGACGTTCTTCGCAAAGCAAAACAGAAAAAGGAAAAACAATTGGCACTTTTTAACTGAAAAATATATTTGTATTGATTTTGAATGGCCTGAAAATAGGCGTTTTGTGTACAAGAGGCTGACGTCCTAGTAAGAGAACGCCGCCGAACAAAAGAGTTTATACAAATTTTGTACAAAATAAAATAAAACAGCTGTGTGAAATGAATGATCCCACTGGGTTTCAACTCTGCTATTGCCTTTATAACTCCGAGCGTCTCATCACTTGATGACCTAAACGAAGATGAAGCTGACTGATTGATGCCGTCTGAACTTGGTGTAGATACCGGATTCTGGATGCAAGGTGATCCAATGAGACATAGTATTACGCTTTATCCCTAATTTTTGCCTGGACCGCCCTTTCAGGTTTTCAGTCCACCGGGATACCCATTTTTGCCCAAGCCGCCTTTTCAGGTTTTCGACTTGCCGGGTGTACAGATTTTTTTTCATTTCATCCCTTCATTTTGCCCGAACCCTTTTGGTTCGCCGGGAAGCCCTAATTTTTTCCTAGGCATGTCAGCCTAGCGGGTCTTTTTCATGCGTAGTATCTTTTTACTATGTCTGCATTAGCGGGGTGAGGAAGGTCGTCACCATCCATGTTGGTCAATATCATTGCTCCTCCTGAGAACACATGCTTAACCACAAATGGCCCTTCGTACGTAGGGGTCCATTTTCCCCTTGGATCACTCTGAGGAAGGATGATTCGCTTGATTACCAGATCCCCAACTTGATATTCCTGTGGTCTGACCTTTTTGTTAAATGCCCTGATCATCCGTTTCTGATACGTCTGACCATGACAGATAGCAGCAAGTCTCTTTTCATCAATAAGGTTTAATTGATCAAGTCGTGTCTGGATCCAATCATCCTCGTTCAGATTTGCATCCTTCATTATCCGGAGAGAGGGTATTTGCACTTCGATCGGTAAGACTGCCTCCATACCATAAACCAAAGAGAAAGGAGTTTCCCCGGTTGATGTCCTAGCTGAGGTACGGTACCCATGTAGAGCGAACGGTAACATCTCGTGCCAATCTTTATAAGTCACTTTCATTTTCTGCACGATTTTCTTGATGTTCTTATTTGCTGCTTCGACAGCCCCATTCATCTTCGGTCTGTAGGGAGAAGAATTGTAGTGCTGTATCTTGAACTGCTCGCAGAGCTCAGTGATCATCTTGTTATTCAGATTGGTACCGTTATCTGTAATAATTCTCTCAGGGACGCCGTATCGACAGATCAGATTATGCCGAATGAACCGTGCCACAACAGTCTTGGTTACCGTAACGTAGGAAGCTGCTTCGACCCACTTTGTAAAATAATCAATCGCCACTAGGATGAAGCGATGCCCATTAGATGTCGTAGGTTTAATCTCACCGATCATGTCTATGCCCCACATTGCAAACGGCCAAGGCGCAGTCAGAACATTCAGGGGAACTGGAGGAACATGCACCTTGTCTACATAAATCTGACACTTATGGCATGTCCTGGAATGTTGGTAGCAGTCAGCTTCCATTGTGGACCAGTAATACCCTTCCCGAAGGATCTTCTTTGCCATTGTATGTCCACTGGAATGTGTACCAAAGGTCCCTTCATGTAGCTCTTCCATGATTCTTTCTGCTTCAGTCTTATACACACAACGCAGTAAGGTTGAATCATGGTTTCGCTTGTACAAGATGCCGTTGCTAAGGAAGAACTTTGCCGCGAACCTTCTCAGGAATTTCTTATCGTTGACAGAGGCACCTTCAGAGTATTCCTGAGCTTCCAAGTATCTCTTCACCTCATGGTACCGAGGCTTCTCAGTCACCAATTCAGTCTCGAGATCACAACAGTATGCCGGTTCGTCCAGTTTCCAGATGATGATCCGGGGAGCCTCATTATCCCATTTAACCTTGAACATAGAAGACATTGTAGCTAACGCGTCCACCAACTGATTCTCTTCTCTAGGAAAGTGTTCAAAGGTTATCTTCGTGAAGTGGGGGATCAAGGTCAACACACATTCTCTGTAAGGAATAAGGTTCGGGTGTTTCGTATCCCACTCTCCTTTGATCTGATTGATCACGAGAGCGGAATCTCCGAAGACACTTAGAAACTTAATCCTTAGGTCGATCGTAGCTTGAAGACCCATGATGCACGCCTCATACTCTGCCATGTTGTTAGTACAGTTGAAACATAGCCGGGCAGTGAGTGGAGTATGAGTGCCTTGAGGTGATATGATGACAGCGCCGATACCGTTACCCAAAGCATTGGAGGCTCCGTCAAAGTGCATAGACCATCGGGATCCTTCCTCAGGTCCTTCATCCGGTCCAGGTACTTCACAATCAGTTACTATCATGATGCTTTCATCTGGAAACTCGAAGTTCATTGACTGATAGTCATCTACGGCCTGATGTGCCAAGTGGTCTGCCAATACACTTCCATTGATGGCTTTCTGGGTTATGTACTGAATGTCGTATTCCGTCAAGATCATTTGCCATCTTGCAATTCTCCCAGACAGAGCAGGCTTTTCGAATATGTACTTTATAGGATCCATCTTTGAGATCAACAAGGTAGTGTGAGTCAGCATATACTGTCTCAGCCGGCGAGCAGCCCATACCAAAGCGCAGCAAGTTTTCTCAAGCAGTGAGTATCGGGTCTCACAGTCGGTAAACTTTTTGCTAAGGTAATAAATGGCATGCTCTTTTCGGCCAGACTCGTCATGCTGCCCCAGCACACACCCCATTGAGTTATCAAGTACTGTCAGGTAAAGTATCAGAGGTCTCCCTTCAACCGGTGGCATAAGGATGGGTGGTTCTTGGAGATACTCTTTGATTCTGTCGAAAGAAGCCTGGCATTCATCATTCCAACGTACTACCTGATCTTTCCTCAGCAGTTTGAAGATTGGCTCACAGGTAGCAGTTAGGTGTGAGATGAACCGAGCAATGTAATTCAGGCGTCCTAAAAAACCTCTGACCTCTTTCTCTGTTTTAGGAACTGGCATCTCTTGAATAGCCTTAACCTTGGCAGGGTCCACTTGAATACCCTTATCACTTACAACGAAGCCTAGCAACTTCCCAGATCTTACCCCGAAGGTGCACTTGTTCGGGTTCAACCTCAGCTTGTACAGTTTCAGACGGTCAAACAATTTCTGCAGATGATCAAGGTGTTCTTCCTCAGTTTGGGACCTTGTAATCATGTCGTCAACATACACTTCTATCTCATGATGGATCATGTCATGAAATAAAGCAACCATGGCACGTTGGTAGGTTGCCCCAGCATTTTTCAGTCCAAAAGGCATGACCTTGTAGCAGAAGGTGCCCCACTGAGTAACAAAGGTAGTCTTTTCCATCTCTTCAGGAGCCATCTTGATTTGATTGTAACCTGAGAAGCCATCCATGAAGGAGAACACCTTATGCTGAGCTGTATTGTCAACAAGGACATCAATGTGAGGTAGAGGGAAGTCATCCTTTGGGCTGGTCCTGTTCAGATCCCTGTAGTCGACACACATTCTGACCTTACCGTCTTTCTTTGGTACTGGCACCACATTAGCAACCCACTGAGGGTAAGAAGTCACTGCAAGGAACCCAGCATCAAACTGTTTCATAACCTCGGCTTTAATCTTCTCAGACATTTCTGGACGCATACGGCAGACCTTTTGCTTAACCGGAGGGCAGTCTTCCTTAGTAGGCAAGTGATGGACCACAATATCGGTATCCAAACCGGGCATGTCTTCGTAGGACCAGGCAAAGATCTCCATATAATCATGCAGCATCTGAGTCAACCGTTGCTTCACGCTGAGCTCTAGGTTGGCACCAATCTTTACCTCTTTCCTGTCTTCTTCAGTACCCAAGTTTATTGTTTCCACTGGCTCTTCATGTGGTTGAATTGCCCTCTCTTCCTGGAGTAACAGTCTTGCAAGCTCGCCAGGCACTTCGCAATCATCTTCACCTTCGTCTTCGGCTAAGTTGATCGGATTGTCGAAGTCATAATCGACAGTAGCAGAGTCGTTACCAGTGAGATCCGGAGTGGACTGAAACCTGTATGAGTGAGTGTGTGTAAATACAGCTGTTTTGCAATATATAAAGAAAGGAAAGAAAAGGAGCACAAGATTTGAAATGTGAAAAACGTCCAATGCTTTTATTTATGATATATGACAGTGACAAACAAAATCCCTCATAAATAAGACCACGGTGCCCCGGGTAAGACACCGGGCCATACAGTTTCAAATTATTATTTATTACAAATCCAAAACAAAGAAGTTCATTACTGGGTGACAAAAGTTATGGGTGTAAAGTCTTTAGCAGTCCAATTGGTCAATCCACCGTCGGTCGTCGGGTAGATCCAGCTATCAAACTCTGACTCTTCCACTTCGTCTTCATCTCCGATAGCATTCACTCCTGAGTAGGTGATGGGCACAGAAGGTCTTCCAATTCTCGCCTTGCGCACAGCCTTCTGAGCCTCCGTAGTGAAACCCAGCCCAAACTTGTTAGTCTTAGGAGTAAAATCAGGGAGCTTGCCCCAGTTTGCACATTCACCTCTTTCAATCACAGCCTGGGCGTCCTTTAAGGAGGCCATCTTCAAAGGAGAAACCTCTTCGACCACTGCTTCTGCTGCTGCCAATGTTTTTGGTACCTCTTCAAAATGTTGGAAGGGGGTCTCGATGAACTCCCCATCCATTTCTACGTACCTGAAGGAGTTGAGGTGGCTGACCATGTATTCCTCTTCCCCTTGCACTGTTACAATCTTCCCCCTGACCGGGTATTTGAGCTTCTGATGCAACGTGGAGGTCACAGCTCCAGCCTTGTGGATCCACGGGCGACCCAGCAAACAAGAATAGGATGGACAGATGTCCATCACATAGAATTTTGAATCAAATACCTGTGACCCAACCCTGATTGGGATGTCAACCTCACCATGTACCATTCTTTTGGACCCGTCAAAGGCCCGGACAACAATGTTACTTGGTTTGAGCTCTAGACCCCCACAGTCCAACCTATCCAGAGCCTTCTTGGGCAGCACGTTCAATGAAGAACCGGTGTCAACCAGCACATGAGCAAGAGTAGTGCCCCTGCATTCAATGGAGACATGCAGGGCATCATTATGGTTCTTCCCTTTTGCTGTCAGATCGGCATCAGAGAAACCCAGGCCATTATCAGCGGTTAGGTTGGCCACACAGTCGGTGAACTGATCAGCAGACGTCTCTTGGGGTACGTGGGCCGTTTTTAAGAAAGCAATCAGGGCCTTGGCATGGGCCTCTGAACACAGCAGCAGCGACAACATGGAGATTTTGGAGGGGGTGTGCCCCAGCTGTTCTACAACGTTGAAATCGCTTTTCTTTATTATTTTGAGGATTTCTTCCATCTCCTGCTTGGAAGCCTCAACAATGGTCTTTGGTGCCTCCGTCCGGGCAGGCACATTAGCAGCAATCCCTTTGCCCCGAGCATCAGATGACTCGGCCGCAGGGGTAGAAACTTGGTCAGGGGGGGAAACAGGCACACTGGCAGGTGTGATGATCGAAGGCCTCTGAATTACCGGAGGAGCAATGTCTGGTGAGAATAGTCTTCCACTACGAGTGACCTTAGCAGGCCCGGTGATGTTGGTGACACCAGTATCAGTGTCGAACTCTTGTTTCACACCCAGAACATAAACATCTGCCCCATAGTGCCATGGGACAGCCTTATCAGATTTGTAGGGGATGGGTCCTGGAACAGTAATGGTGATGGGAGCAATCTTGTGGATAGGAAAAATTTGGACAGGCTTCCTTGAGGGAGCCTTGGAAGGGTTGTTGAAGATGGTAATAATTGAGACTTCTTCAACAGGAGCAGCAGGAACAACAGTCTTTCTGAACAAAATCTCTTTACTATCCATCAGGTTTTGGACGCCTGACTTCAGCAAAGAATAACCAGCAGGGGAAGCAACACATAGAGGGCAACCTTTGCTACATCCCGAAAATAAACCGGCTAGCAACAGGTTCCTCTTGACCGTCAGCAGCGGAGTAGCAACATCATCCACCGAAGCTACATACAAATCCTCCTCAACAGCATTCACTCCATGCTGGGGCATGGGAGCGGTTACAACATTTGGCCTCTCGGGCGCCTCAAACTGTATCTCCTTTGCATCAATAAGGTCCTGAACCTTATTCTTTAGGGCCCAACAGTCATCTGTGTTATGCCCAGGGCTATCAGAGTGGTAAGCACAACGAGCATTTGGATTGTACTTAGGAGATGTAGTATTTGCAAACTTCAGAGCCTCTCTGACGGTTACTAAGTTGGTTGAGAGCAGCTGTGGCAAGATCTGTGATAAGGTCATGCTCAAGCGGGTAAACTCTCTCCGGGGTCTTTCAGCCCTTTGAGGATTGGCTGGCCGAGGAGCGGCAGCAGGCTTGGCAATCATTACTGCACTGACAGATTGGTGGCGCTCAGATTTCTCTGGTCTCCGGGAGCCATATACAGCACTAGCCTCCTTTTTGAAGGGTTTCTTTTCAGCATTGGAGGAGGCAACCTTCTGTATCTTCCCCGATTTTATATCGGCCTCGATCCTTTCACCAGTCAGGATCAGATCAGTAAACCCAGCAGAGGAATTACCAATGAGATGATTGAAAAATGGACCAGATAGGGTCCCCAAAAACATATCCACCAGCTCCCGGTTCGTCAATGGTGGCTGCACCCTGCCAGCCAGATCTCTCCATTTCTGTGCGTACTCCTTAAAACCTTCACCCGACCCTAGCGACATACCCTGGAGTTTGGTACGCGTAGGAGCGAGGTCGGAATTATATTGATACTGCTTGTAAAAAGCAGTGGCCAGATCCTCCCAGTTACGAATGTTGGTTCCATCCAACTGATAGAACCATTCGAGGTGAGTCCCTGAAAGACTCTCCTGGAAGAAGTGGATCCATAAGTTCCTGTCTGCTGTGTAAGGCTGGATCTTCCTTACATAAGAACGGAGGTGCATCTTGGGACAGGAAGCCCCGTCATACTTCACAAAGGCAGGTGCCTTGAACTTGTGTGGAATCACCACCCTAGTAGATAACCCCAAGTCTCTGAAATCCAGTCCAGGCACACGCTGAATTTCCATAGCTTTTAATCTGTCCTCCAGCTGCTTGTACCGGTCTTCAGCAGGAGGGTACTGTTCGTCGTTGAAGTCTGTTTCAGTATCAGAGACCACAGGAGTAGGGACCTCCCTTTCTTGGTGACTACCTTCCCCCACAGATGGAGTAGTCCTCTCAGCCTCATTTTGCAAGGTGTTCCCGAGCCTGCGCCCAGTGTTAAATAGCACAGTCCTCTTCTTCTTCTTATTCTTCTTCAGAAGCATAGCCTTCAGCTCTTTTTGACCTTGAGCCAAACCCATGATCAGCTCCTGAAATTGGGCGCTCTGCGCCTGAAGGGCCTTGATAGATGTCTCGGTTGATGATTCAGGGTTCATGATGCTGAAATAAACAGCGAAGAACAGTCGGCAGCCTGAAAAGAAGAGTACCTGTGATGCATATGATGAATGGAATGTGTATGATTTATGTTTTCAAAGACAATCGGGAATCAACTTTGTAAACAAAAAGGAACACACTTCATTATATTCAACTTTGAAACTGAAATTATTCAAAAGGTTGCCTTTAGGTGTTACATGAAAGGGAATACTGAAAAGGGAAGTAAAACTATAAAAAGAACATCCAGAGCTCCTTATTGATCCCATGGTCTCCTCTTCTCAGTACGGATGTAGGCGTTCAGAGCTCGCTCATTCTCCAACTGCTTTGTCAGCTTCTGGATCTTCAATTCCTGCTCGTTGAACTTTTCCCGGTAAGAATCCCGTTCTTCTCGCAGTTGCGACCAAGACCTCTTTAATGTCTCATAATCAGTGGGTATCTGGGGAGGCAGGACATTTGGAGGAACACCATCTTTGTCAGAACACTCAAGAATGACGGGTCTGACGGCTTCATACGGCATACCTAACTTCTGAGCACGGATGCGAACCCATTTGTAGTAGGCTTCCATAGGTAAAGAAGTCTTTGGCCCTAACTCTTGTGGGTCAGCTTTATGAACTTTGTCCCAAGCCTTGATGAACCTACGACGCAGCTCGTCACTATCCACCTAAAACTCAAAACTGATGTGAGGCACCAACATTTCATGAGGCCCTGCTCTTCTTGCTCTTCCAAACTGACGGAGTGCTAGACATGGATTGTAAGAGATTCCTCCTTGGGTACCAATCAGAGGAACATTAGGGTATTCCCCGCATCGATCAATAATAGCTATCTCATCCAAACCTCTGCAAGTCCAAATGATGTCTTTATCGGTGAGAGACATTAACCTATGAGCCCAACCTCTTCCTTCTTGGTTCTTCAGTACGAACTTAGGGAGGTGCGAAATAAACCACCTCGCCAACAAAGGGATACAACACCATAGGGTTCCTCGTCTTCGGGTAGTACGAGCATGAAGTTGTTGCAAGATGTCACCCAAGAGAGTGGGCACAGGATTCTGAGACATAAAGATCCTTATGGCAGTGACATTGATGAAGTTGTCAGGATTGGGAAACAAGACTAACCCATAGATTAGGAGAGCCAAGATGTCTTCATATGCCCTAAAGTCCAGGTCATTCCAGAAACTGTTAGCTTTACCAATCAGAAACTTGGCCAAGAAACCCTTAACTCCGCTTCTAGTCACCCAGTTGTCTATTGCCTCTTGATGTGTCAAGGGAAGAGCTGCAGCAACATCCTCAAGCCTGAGGGTCTTTTCCCAACCAGTAAAGGGAGTCTGTTCCAAGATAGGGATACCAAGCAAATCAGAGAACTCTTCCAGGGTAGGGACCAGCTGGAAGTCTTGAAAGGTGAAGCATTGGTACAGGGGGTCATAGAACTGGGTCAGAACACTCATCAACTGTTGATCCCGCTTTGCAGTGACTAAACTGAGAAGAGAACCATGCCTCTGAATGAAGGAAGTGGTATTTGGAATCCTGCTAACCAACTCTTCAAGCAACTCAGGTGAGTGAACAAAGTTGAACCGGATAGTATTCCTTCGCACAGGCATCATGGTGTCCTACAAAACAGAGCAAAGGTGAAACCCTCTTGTCTTTGAAATGGTCAGTCCTTACGCAGGATGCATGCAATTCTCATGATGTTATGATGCTATGATAAAGCACACCACAAATAGATACAAAGGCAAACATGGTAAGGCACACAAGTCACACAAAGCAAGCCCTTAAAGTTTAGGCCAGCATGAGGTCTAGGTACTACCCTCTTTCAGTTTGTTGGTTCATACCTGTCCTATCAAAGTAACCGGGTTCTTAGAGGATCCCAATATCATTGACTACCCTCAATCGGTCATAACTCCAGCATCGCAATCTTTTCTTGCGGCCAGAACCATCACGAGAGTTTAGCCTCAATGGGCGTAGCATACTGCTACTGTTCAAATGGCCAAGTTGTGTCATTTAAGGTTCTAAGGTTGTTGGTGCTTAATGGCTCCTCAGAAGACCCATATTCTCCTCGTTGCAACACAAGGGATATCGGTACAGACCAAGGTGCCACACCAACGTAGCCACTGTTTCACCCGTGTCGGTCTACGCCGGACAAGTCCCTCACAGCTTATGCTACCTAAACAGGGTATCCCCAGATCCGGGTTAGGATCTATGTAACTCCCATGCAACCCACAAATTTAAAGCAGACAAGTCAATACAATTGAAAACACAGTTATGAACTAACCCTAAGGTACACCTCACTTTAAGTTTATATCCCCAGCAGAGTCGCCAGTTCTGTGATCGGTGGATCTGGAACTGACTGTTTAACGCTGGTTCGCGAAATGTCGCGGAAGCAAGAGTCGCCACCGTCTTTTATTTTCTCCAAATGGAAAGGACAAAAGCACAGAAAAATTCCTTATAGAGATTTCTCTCGGTTCGGGAGGTAGATTATAGAAAGGGAATGTGTTAGCACCCTTTCTATCCATGGTTATCCATGGGCTCTTAGATACTTGCTCATTGTGTTTTCAAAAATGGTTTGTTTGCTTTTCAATTGTGGGTTTTAAAAAAAGGTTTCTTTGAAAATTCCAGTCCGACTCTTGTATCAGTCCTCAAGAGTGTTTGAAAAATTGCTTTCGAAAGCTTTTTGAAAAGGTGTCGGTGTGAAAAGTGTTTTTGATTTGTTTTGAAATTAGAGCAAGTATCTAGAGTCGTCTACCTACCCTAAGGAATTTGTCTGTGCAAATATCCTTTAAAGTAGTGCCATCCCACCATTGAGAGGTAGGTAGCACCACCGTTGGAGGTGTTCGGGTCAATTCGAGGTTCAGGACATGGTGATCACCAGAGCAATGGGAAGACACCTTAGAAGCTACCCTCATGCCAGGTTATCGGATCATGAGGACTTACTAAGACATCCTCTACTCGACGATCACCTTTCGAGGCAAGGCAACAGTGAGGCGTACCCTAGGGGTGGTGTGTGATTTGTGTGTCATGTTCATTTATTTTTGTCTTGTCATGTATTGGTGATCTACGCTTTTGTTTTTATTTTTGGGCATTCATTCTTTCATGTGATTGTTTAACAGTTAAAAGATGCGGGAATTTAAAGTGCGGAAAAGGTAAATGTCCTACGCTATTACAAGGGCGCGGGTCTACATCGCCAAATTAATCCAGACCCGATTTAAAATAAAGTGCAGAAAATAAATGTCTAGTTAACTATTACAGGGCTTCGGGGCAATTACATTATATTCACAAAAAAAGAAATAAATAAAATGCGCGAAAAGAAAATATAATCGAATGCGAGGGTATTGGACCCTTTAAAGGAATTAAAATGAAATTATTAAATTGATTAAATTAAATAAAAAGAAAGAACTTGTTTTTTCATGTTTTTGGGATTTATGGCACTAAAGAAAAATTAAGTTGGAATTAAAAGTCAAATAATTCTAATTCTAATTGTTTTTTAATTTATTAAAGAAAATGCATTAAAGTTAAAACCTAAAATTAAAACTAAATTGATTATAAAATTTATTTACAAAATTAATGGTTAATGATACTTATAATAAAAATATTCAATTAATTAAAAAAAGGGTAAAAAGTGCTAAAGGTCTATTTTTTGTTATTTTTGGTTATTGAGAAAAAGAATTAAATTAACAACCTAAAATTAAAACTAAATTACTTATTGAATTTATTCACAAAAAAAGTCATTGATGAATTAAAATGAAACATATTTTTGTTCTTTTATGATTTTTTGGTGTTTTTTTAATATATTATTAAGATGAATTAATTAGAAATAATAAAAACTAAATAGAAGAAAAAAAAGAATGGAAAGAAAAGAAATAAAAATGCAAACTATGGGGGGTGTAGACCCCAAATGAGGAGGTGAATTTGATGAACTCTGGCCCAACAGAAGGAGCCCTTTTGCTGACTTTTTGGATCACATGTGGAGCGTTGACTGGAGCATTCCATGGACCTCCCAATTCTGACCTTCAGATGCTTCTTTCAAGACACTTGGCAAGCCTTTGTATTGGGTGTATGGTGAACCCTTGGAACGTGCACTGCGTTGGAACAAGTTAAACAAAATAATAGAAGTGAAATGGGGGGACCTGGGATTCGAACCCAGGTCCCAGTATTTACCAACCAATGCCTTAGCCAACTGATCCACCAACGCGCCTTGTATATAATATGAGAAATAAATAATATAAAATAAAATGGTCGTTAGTGTTATAAAATAAAAAAAAAGCGCGCGCTGGATTCAAACCAGCCACTCACACTGTGACACGCAGTCGTCTTCCCCAATGTACCTGTAATGAAAATGAAATAGCGGGGGTTTTAAACCCCCCCAAAATGCAAGCTTTTTGAGAATAGCGAATAGGCCATGGTGGGAAAGAAATAGGGCGCGATGGTTCAAATCCACTCAGTGGAAGGCCCTGATTTTAATGGTAGCAATCTTAGGTTCCAATTGTTCCTGGTATGCGAAGCCCTAATTTGGAATTCCATGAACCCTAGTTTTTGTTCATGGTAGAATCGAATTCAGACACCTATAATCCAATTGGATGTCACCAAAAGCTTCAGAGCACCCTTGTTAGTACAAATCAAGCAACAAAAATCAATGAAAATGGATGGATCGTGCTATGCATTTCTGAAAAAAAATACAAACCGTGTAGCTTTGTGGGACTGATTCCTTGCACGTTTGAGTGTGGTTTTGATCGCTGGAGCTTCCTTGGGAACTCAGGAAGATGTTTGGATCAAAATGGAGGCTCAACAAATGCTCCAAGGCAGTTTTCAGTTTTCAAAAATGTGGCAAAAAATGTGAGTTTGCTCTGAGTGTTCTTGCGCAGCTTAGGTCTCTATTTTGTTTTGTATCACTTGTATATACATTAGGCAATGTGTATGAAGAGGAATTATGGACTCATAATGCAACACATTCAATTTCAAGATTCTCCATAAACCTCCATAACCAAACTTCCTTTTTTGATCCATTTTTGAATTCTTGCTCTATTTGGCCCCATGCACGAATTTGGCATATGCTTAATGGTAATTCAAGGTCCATCAAAGTCAGATATCTTCTTTAATTAGGCTTTTTGATTTTCCTTTGATTTTAAAAGATTTAAAATTAATTAAATCTAATAAAATCAATAAAAAATGAAACAATTAATCAAAAAATTTGAAATAAAAGGTGGGACACGTGGGAAGCATGGACAAGTTAATTCAAGTGGAAAAAGTGGGCCCCTTTTGTTAAAAAATGAAATTTCAAGGATAAATGATTTTGGCCATTTCACAAAAATTTCCCAACTTCTCCAATGCATATCTTGCTCAATTGTTAAGCTTTGATCATGTTCTTGGACATTTTGGAAAGGTCTTGAAGTCCTCTAACCAATGTCTTTGGTCCCATGTAATTTTGATTTACCAATCTCAAGTTATGGTCTTTGACTTAAAGTCCCTTTTTGTTGACTTTTGAAAATGACCTATAATGTTGAAATTGATAACTTTTTGTGAGAGCATTTCTTGGACTTGGAGTGTGAAGATGAGTTGTAGGAAATGTCTCCCCCTTGAAGATGAGCATTGGATGGGATTTTTCTGATGAACCATGAAAAAGTTATGCCTTGGTCAAGTTTCAGTTGACTTTTCAACTGTCCAAAAATAGAAACTTTTGACACCTTGATGATTTTTGAGCCATTCTTTGAGAATCATGATCAAGCATTGATCAAATGATGTTTGTGGCTTCAAAATGAGATGTTGACCAAAAATTTGAACTTTTGACTGCCAAATGACCATTTTGCCCCTACAGTTGGCTGTTGAGCAAATTGGATTTTTGACTGTGCAGCTTGACCTTGTGAGCCTTGAAACTTGGCATGTAGATACTTGACAATGTATATGAGCATGTGTGACTTGATTGGGCCCTTGGAAACCTCAACTTCCTTGCAGGATCCAAAACCCTAGTTTGACTGGCCTTAGGAGAGTGGTTGACTGTGTGGCCCTTGAGTAGACCTTGAAGCATTTGAAGAGGATGTTTGGAAAAACTTTGAAGATTATGGGAGGGCAAATTTTGGGGTACAACAGTGAATTTCTTTGTTGTCAAACAAAATAGCCATATGCAAATAGCGATATTCAAATAATGTAAAGTTTATGCTTGTCTTGATTTTTTGAAAATGAGTTTTAGCAAGTAAAGAAGTTTTGTAAGAAAACTCAAACTCAGGATTTAGAGTAAAGCCTTACAGGAGTTAGGATACATTTTGTAACAGTGTGCTTTCGAACTAACCCGTGCTTCAATTAGGACTTTTGAAGGGTTGTAACGTGGCTTGGTTCACGGTTTAAGAAACAAAGGATAAAGGCTCAAAGTGTATTTGTACCCGCACGTTCTTCGTGATGTTCTTCAGTCCTAAACTCAGCTATTTGTGCGTTTGAACTCCAATTAAGTGTGGAATGACGTTTTGGTGATGGTTTAGACAAGTTAAGTTTGTCGGAAGGCAGTCATTTTTTGCAACATTTTTTCATGTTGTTGAGGATTTGTAGTGACCTCTTTTTGATTTATTATCCCTGATTTTTGCTTGACTATTCTTGTTTTGAGATTACAGTCAGCGAGATGCCCCGGTTTTTCTTAAGTCCCCTTTGTAGGTTTTGACTTATCGGGATTTTATCTTGAGAGATAATGACTGCCTATTTGGTAGGGAACCATCACTGTCTTTTGATTCCAGAGGAATGTTTTTGATGACATTCGTTGTATTACGAAGTGGAATTTTACGACTAAACATGCATTTGAATTAACTGAGAGACTACCCTGCCCCAGGTTTTGATTTAAAGGTTTTAATATGTGTAAAAAGGAAAACTTCTACTTCTTTGGCTCAAAGGGGTTGACTAGGGGATATCTTCATTATAACTCTAGTGTTTAGGATTTGAAAGAACGCATTTACATTGTCAGCAAGGTCTGTCCAAAAGCATATTGTATGAGATTATGGCATTGTTTTTGTCATCCTCCCTATAAAGGCTTGTAAATTTTAGAAAGAGTTGAATGTCATAAAGAGAGTAAAAATCATAGTTTAAATGTAATGAAAACGAATGGATCAATTCAAGACAAACATATGCAATGCATTAATGAAACAGAGTTTAACATTAATAAATAAATGTTTGAACAACAAAAGAGATTACAACTTGAAAATTCAAATGAACAAAATCTTTCAATGATTCTTCATAGGAGCAGTGATCATGTTTGGAGTCTCCGGAGGTTCAAACTCGATCTCCTCGGCATCAGTCATGTCTTGGATCTTGTTCTTCAGAGCCCAACTGTAGTGGTAGAAATGTTCAAGACTAAGCCATTGGATTGACTAGACTTTATACAAATCAAAGTAAAAATCACCACTGTACTTTATTGTTTCCAAAGGAATGGGAAAAGAGCGAATAACCCAAAAAAAGGGGAAAAGATTCAAGGTGGGGGGGTTGGTTATGCAAAGGAAAGGTATTAGCACTCTAAACATCTACGTTACTCCGCAGGAGCCTCTTTGCAAAATCTGTATATTTTGGCTATAAAAATGTGTTGTATATAAAATGGATGGTGGAGGTGAGAAAAGAAATATATTTTTATGATTTTTGCACCCGCCGCGGTTGCGAACCTTTAGTACCTACGTACTACCTTTAGTGCAATAAGGGATCAGGGTACACGTAGTTCCTCTTTTAAAAATTTGAAACACAAGTGTGTTGGTTAATTTTAAGAGATAAGGCATCATCGTCATTGTCCATGTGGAAAACATACTTACTACCCACAATCATGAGGAAGGAGATTTTGCATCATCTCAAAGTGGAGGATAATGGCTTGGATTTTAAATCAACAATGCCTCACTCAACACCTAAGTGGAAAATATCTCACTTCACTACATATTGTAGAAGTATAGTTGTTTGCATCACTACAAGGATTGACAAGAGTCTAACCTTTTAAGAAAAAGTTTAAGGGTGAAAGCCAAAGTGGCAAAAATGGTTTGAAATGATATTGATTGACTTTTAGTCTTCTCACAAAAATGTCAAAGTATTATTAAATTGATTGAGGTTTATTTATGAAATTTTTTTGAAAATGCATAGACCTAAGTCCAAGTTTATTATGAAAGTGTTTAAGTTTCAAAAAAAGAAGAGTTATCAAAAGGAGGGAGAAGATTTTTGAAATTAAAGAAGATGGGAGGAGAAGAAGAGACTATCCTAAAGCATAAGGTAAAAGCTGAGGATAAGGACCATCTAACCAACAAGAAGCCAAAATTTGACATTATGAGTCAAGTTAGAATTCCCATTCTTTGGATTGAAACCAAGTAAGCAAAGATACTAGACCTCTTCAAATGTATTAAGTCTTCACAAAAATTGGGCAGAGTAACGGTTGTATACGTGTGAATTCCAGATTACAAATCAAGGATGCAATCACAAAAACATGCACAAAAAAAAAACAAGAAACCCAATGTCTTGAGGTAAACCTCAAGAGCTCCGGACAAAATAATCAGATAAGATCACAAGGTCTCCAAGATAGGCCAAGGTTTCTAATCCTAAGTCCATAAAAGTCCACTGCTCCATAATGCCAAGGATAGTAACTAAATAGTCCAAGTACCATTAAGAGTTTTTTAGGGTTTATGTTGATTATTAAGTATCTTAGGAAAAGAAAAGAGAAGAAAAGCTCAAGTGAGCAAAGTAAAAATGACAAGAATAAATAAATGCTCAAATGAGCAAAGATAAAAAAATGGCATGAAATGTAAAAATTCTAAAAAAAATAAATAGTACATAAAGCATAAAAAGAATAAAGCATAAAATAAACAAGTCAATAATTAGTGCTTAGTTGGATGACCATCTTGAAACATGCATTTGGAACTCATTAGAGGATTGGTAGAACCAAAGCCTCCAAACAACTAGTTGCATTTGCTTTTTGTCAAGTATATCATCCATTTGGAATTCTCACAAGTACTATTTAATGATCAACAATGTTTAAGTGATCCATGTTGACCAAAGGTGTTGTAGATCCATTAGAAGATTGGTAGAACCAAAGCCTCACACAATGAATCTCAAGTTTATTGGATCAAAGAGATCAAATTAACATATTTGGGCTTGCAATCATAAGTTTGGGCCACGAATGATCATTTATTCGAATCGGGACAAAATTTAGCGCTATGTTAAGCAATCGTAAGTGGACTTATATAGAAGTCGCACCTATTTTGAGGTCGGTCAATAGCAATCTATGCACCATTTGTTTTGAGACATGATATAGAGATCATGCTCCAACAACACTTAGTGTAATAAGAAGGGAATGAGATGAAGGGGAATTAGGGTAAAAAAGAAAACCACATTTGAATTAATATTTAATCAAACTATTATTAAAATCATTCATCCATTTTTTGTGGAGTTAGACTCAACACCATGGATCCAATGATGTTAATAAAGCCATGATCAAAAAATCAACCCAAGACAGCCATAAATTATTCACAAAATAATAATATATTTAAAATATGCATTAGAGGGTTTAAAAATGTTTTAAAAAAATGTAAAATAATGGGGAAAAAGTCAATTATATTCAAATTAATCAAGAAATGAAAGATAAAACCATAGAAAAATCAGAAAATAGGTCAAGTAATTATACAAATTTTTTGGGAATTTTTAAAAGTCAGAAAATATTTTTAACAATTAAAATAAATGGGTAAAATAAAAAAAAATAGTAAAGTCAGAAGCAAAAATAAAATAAAGTCACCAATAATTGTCACAATGTCATTGGATCATTCCATAATTTTTTCAGAATTTAAAAATGTGTAAAAGTATTTTTAAACATTTTAAATAAATAAAATAAGTGCAAAATTCATAAAAAATACCAAAACACTAAATTGTGAAAAAATAAAAATCAGAAAGAGAATAATCAAAAATATTTTTCATATTTTTTTTGGATTTTTTGGACTAAAAATGAATTTTCTATGATTTTTTGAAATTTAAAACAATTAAAATATAAAAATCATAAAAAGAAAATAAAAGAAAAAGATGTGGACCATTGGATGAGAGTCAAAACGCGTTAGTAATCAAATCCAAGGGATCTGGCGCGCTGTGCATATCATGGTCTTTACTGAATAAAGCACTGAATCAAATGTAAAATCAGAAATTCAAAAAATACAAATGGCACGCTTTCATTAGTTAGAAGGTGACACGTTGGTCATCTTCAACCTCCAGCCTCACGAATTGTAGGTCTCTCAAACTGCAAAATCAGAAGCTCAGACCTATGCCATTCGTTTCATCTCTTCAAGACGAAGATAACCATACCCTCGCGCCATTTTTATATAAATTGTAACTCAAGCAATTTGGAAAGAAAGTTTTGAAAGGGGATTTGAAAATTCATGGTCAAAACGTGTTTCCAAATAAAACTAAGTGTTGTGACTAGAACCAGGGAAATGAGAGCAACACAATGGTACCAAAGTTTTGAAGAATTGATGAAGGAATTTACCTATTGAAGTTGAGTTGCAGAGCTCTGAAACTGGACTTCTATGGACCAATATAGGGCACGATTCTTTAATGTAATGGTATGGTTAGCTTCAGGGACGGCCAATGAAGGTGAATTGATGGAGAAAATGGATTGAAAAAAGCTTGAGAATAGGATTCGAAGTAGCTGAATTTTGAGTTGGGAAGCAAGTTTGGCAGGGTGATTCTGGCTATCTAAGCTTGAGAAAATGAATGGGATAGTACATGTATTTATAGGAGAAGCAAATGGGATCAAAAGGAAGAGTGAATGATGCGTTTTGGAGGGAATTCGTACAAACCTGATGCACGAGTGAAGTGTGATCCAAACTTCACCAAAACTCGTCCAATTCTTGCGTTTTGATGCACTAATCCACTTGGGAAAGTTGGATAATCATGTTTGGACCCAAAACGTGTGCTAATTTGAGGTTTAGAGGTTGTAACATGAAATTCAAATTCTGACTTGCAGGGAAACTTCAATTCCAAGTTACCACTTTTGAAACAATGACATTTCAATCTCAGGGAGTGTTAAGGCATGATTCTTGATGCTTCGGAAAGATGATGTAACATACTTTGAAACGGAAACAGAATGGAATCAATTAGAGGCTTGAGCTGAAAATTGCATTGAGTCAAAGTTGGGAAAAAGAAGTCGACTTTCCATACTTAGAAATATTTCAACTTCTTCTCTAAAAATGACCTATAATATCTTGCATCCAAACATGGATTTCCGATTAGAATTTTCTCTTGACCCAAAAAGATGGAATGAAGTAGATATCTTGAATGACATTTTGCAATTTGAACCAATCAAAATATCCAAAAATTGAGCAAGTTATGACTTGTTGAAGTTGGCCAAAAATCATAAAATGACCTATAATCTTTTGCATTCTTAAGGAAACTTCCATCCATTTTATTACTTTACACATAAAATAAGGCATGAAGTACACACCCTTAATATCATCATGGAAAAAGAATGGGCTCAAGGTGATAAAAATTGACCAAGTTATGACAATTTGAAGTCACATATGGAAAATTAGGGATTCAACTGGATGACTTATGATCTTTCTTCTTCACCAAGTTCCTTCCACATGAAAACTCTTTGGAACTTTTGTAGTGATTTGTTGGTAACTCTTTTAAGAGAAGAATGTTTTTGGAATCACTCAAAAATAACAAAAGATGAGCAAGATATGCCCCTCTGAAGTCCAAAACCCTAGCCTCTAGATCAAGAGAATGCTTGGTGGAACTTTGCCAAGTTTGAACAAACTTTTTATGCCAATATTCTTCCTTTGTGAATAGAATTTGTTGAGGATGATGATGAGGACTCATGGCCACCAAAACCAATTTCATATCAACTTCAAAACAACTTCAATGGTGAGGTTTGAATCCCTCAAGCTTTTGAATAGGGCATGGAAATAAACTCATGAACCCATGAAGCAACTTGCTAAACCTCATTGCTTTTACCTACATTATCAATAAGTAAGACAAACCAATATTGAATTTTATTAATAAAATTACAATATTTATGATCACAAAAGCAAACAAATCAAGGTTCTTGGTAACTTCTCAAAGAGCAAGGCTAAAGATAGGGAGAAGAACCAAAATCCCTAATGTGATTTTGTGGTGATTGAAAAAATGTGGTTTGATGAAGGGATCTTAGGGGGGGAAATTGGGGTACAACACCAACAACTGTTTGTGTCGTGTCCCGGACAATCAGAGTGGTATGCACACCTTTCATTGGGATGATAGGTATGAGCAGAAGTGTTGGGGTTCCAGAGAGGAGCCTTTAATGTAATCAACCTTGCCTTCAAAATGTGTTGTAGCGCTTGAGCCGATGACATGTTGATCTTAGTTAATTGTATTTTAGGCGCGACCTCCTTATGCTGATGCCCCTGTCTTTGTTGAGCAGGCGTAGGATTAGAGATCAAGATTGCTCCTACGTGCTAGTCATGACGATTCTTTTGACCATGCACAACATCAGACTCTTTCTTCTAAATGAAAGGTTGTTTCCCTGTACTCGAGGATGCACCCCATTGGATTTTACTGCTTTTGATACCAACTTCGACTCTTTCACCAGTCAGTATTAGCTCGGTGAACCCGACCGAGGAGCTTCTGATTAGGTGATTGAAGAAAGGTCATGTCGAAGTTCCCATGAAGATGTCAATCATCTCCCTGTCAGTTAAAGGGGGATGGACCCTACCAGCCAGATCTCTCCACTTTTAGGCGTATCCTTTGAAGCTCTCGTTGGAACCCATGGTCATGTTCTGCAATTGCACACGAGTTGGTGCAAGATCAGCATTGTACTGGTACTGCTTGTAGAAAGCAGCAGATAAATCCTCCCAGGTGTGGATGCGAGAACCCTCCAATTGATAGAACATTCAAGTTGAGTCCCAACTAAGCTCTCTTGGAAGAAATGGATCCAAAGCTTCATATCAGTGGTGTATGGTTGAATCTTGCGGACATAAGACTTTAGGTGCATCTTAGGGCAAGAGACTCCATCGTACAGGGAAAAGGTAGGGATTTTGAACTTTGGCGGGATGACCACTCCAGAAACCAAACCTATGTCTCCTAAATCCAAGCCATGCATCTGATGAATCTCCATCGCATTAAGGCGATCCTCCAACTATTTGTACTTGTCATCAGCAGGAGGATATTGTTCCTCAGAGTAGTCAGCTTCGACTTTATCAATCTCCAGATTGTTGTCTTCTTCATGACTATCCCCCATGATGGATGGAGTTGGAAGATCTAGAGCTCCTTTGATTGGTCCTCTAAGTCTTCTTCCCAAGTTCTGGACGCCTACAAACTTCTTAGGCTTCTTCTTCTTGTCTTTGAGAAGGAGAGTCTTCAAGTCCTCTTGCCCCTTAGCCATGGCCAGGAACATTTGTTGGAATTGAGCGTTTTGAGCTTGGAGATCTTTCACCATTTGTTCCATATCCATCTTACTGAAATAAACAGTAGGAAGATAAGGAGACCTGTATGGGAGAAACCTATCATGATATGATGTATGATATGTGGATGCATGTTTTCAAGGATCTCGCAGGGTAAATGTTAGTAGTCACTTACAGTTTTGATTGGAGAACTTTGTATTGGTGGATGTACTTCCATGAGAATTAAGCTCACCGTGTCAAGTGGGTTGTAGCCCTTGACTCAAGTTTGTTGTACTTGATCTTTGACGGTGTTTGGTTAGAGGAAAATAAATCATCTTTCCCCTTGATAGATGTCTGGTTCAACGTGACCATGTATCATAGGCCATTGAGATCCTTGAAATGTTTATTGAAAATGCTATGGTATGATGTCATGATGTTATGTACAAGTATACGAAGTAAGCAAGTTTATATACAAATAATCATATTCACACAAAGCAGACAAGTCCTTAGGTTTAGGCTTGCATGAGGTTTGTAGGTAAGTACCCTCTTGAAGTTTAGTTGGCTCAACTTGTCCTAGTAATATTAACGAGTTCTAAGGGATCTCAATATCACTGACCTTTATTTTAGGCATTGTCTCAGCTCAATCAATCTTTTCTTGCGGCCGAGATATCCCAAAAGTCCGGTCTCAATGAGTGTAGTATCGAGTATCAACCAATTTTCAGCTTTCCACTGAAATCGGTTATCTCACTCCGTCCTAATTGGCCAAGTTTGCTCAATTAAGGTTCTAAGGTCAGTTAGTTCTTCACGACGCCACTCAGAGGCCCCGTATTCTCCTCGATTCAACATAATGGATACCGGTACCCACAAATGCATCACACTAGCGTAGCTATTGTTTCAACAATATCGGTCTATGCCGTACAATTTCCATAATCTAATTCTACTTACCTAAAAAGGTGTCCCAGATCCGGGTAGAGGATCATAGCAAGCCCAGACATGGAACCATAATGTAAAGCATGCAATTCAAACAAAGAAAGCAAGTAAAGGTGATCTAGCCCATGTTGGAGTAATTCTCTAAACTACTTGGAGTGCCTATATTGGAGCAGATACCCTTCACGGGTTTAGAATAAGATCCAAAGTCTGAAGATGTTTCCACATCCTTACACTTGAAACCATCTGACATTGAATCTAAGTGGGAAAGGAGAAGTGGGGTTAAAGGTCTTCTTGCAAAGTTTCTGATAGATAAAGCTCAGGTATTCCTAGACGCCATGAGTTTCCATGCTTTTGAGGATATCTTGGCCCTCCTGATCTATGGGTTGGTATTGTTCCCTAATTCAGACCAACTTATAGATGTGAACGCAATCAAGATTTTCCTCACTCACAACCCAGTGCCTACATTGCCCGGGGATATTTTGCATTCCCTTCATACCCGTACTATAAAGAAATGAGGAACTCTTATATGTTGTATACCTTTGCTCTATAGGTGGTTTATTTCGCACCTTCCTCAATCAGTAATGAAGAATGAGCTAGGATTGAGATGGTCTTAAAGGTTGATGCCTCTCTCTCACTCTGATATTTATTGGTGTTCTCGCTCTCAAGAAGACGTCTCTATTATTGATTGTTGCGGAGAATTTCCTAATGTGCCACTCCTTGGCATTATAGGGGGCATCACTTACAACCCCTCTCTAGCTTTATGTTAGTTTGGTTACGCACGAGGAAACGGCCCTCATGACATTCTAATAAAGGGTTTTATGTTTGAATACGACAACAATCTGCAAGGTTATCGTCCGAGGTTCATACGCGATTGGGGCATGGTTAAGAAGATTGATGGTAAGACTTTAGGGCACAGGAATTCCATCCCTTTGGAACCTTACCTCAAATGGGTGCGAGCTTGTACTCAAAGTCTTATGATGCCATATCCCGCTATCATACTAGTGATCTTAGAGCCCATTGTTCAAGAGGACGATTCTTGCATTATTCTTCATCCTGATATGCCAATAAACTTTGAAAAGCTGCAAAGGTCTTGGATTCAACTCAAGGAAGAACGAGATACCTTTGAGACCCAATTCTATGCCAGTGAGAAGAAAGTGTTGGAACTGACAAAGCAGCTACACGAGGAGCAGAACCTTAATGCCTATGTCAACACAAAGAGGAAGCGTCCATCGGAAACCTAGAATTTTAGAAAATTTTAATTTATTTCTTTGTAAACCTTTGTTTCACTTGAACTTACTAATAAGAAATATTTGTTTCTTCTTTGTTTAAAAGAGTTTAAATCCTACGAAGTCCTTGAAATCATCACATTTAAATATCATGCATCATCGCATAACAAGTTTCTTGTACATGTTTCTCATTTTCTCGCTATTTATTTCAGTTGAAAAATGGCACTCGAACAAACCGTGAAGGATCTCTAGACTCAACATGCTCGGTTCCAGGAGACTCTTCTGAATTTGGCTAGGGGGAAACAAGATCTGTTGGCACTCCTTGCTAAGAAAAAGAAAACCAAGAAGCCCGTTCTCCTCAACTTGGGAAGGAGGTTCAAGGGTCCCGCTCAACCAGTCCATATAGAATATGACTCGTTTGAAGAAGATGACAATAATGATGAGGATGACAAAGACAAGCAGGATTATGAGAATGCTCTTGAGGACGAAGACTTTGTTGATGAACAGTATCCCCCCGTGGATGATAAATATAAGAAGTTGGAGGATAGGCTCAAAGCAATGGACATCCATAAGGTACCTGGACTAGATTTTGGTGATTTAGGTCTGGTTCCTGGAATGGTCATCCCACCCAAGTTCAAAGTCCCTCTTATTGCGAATTACAATGGGGTCTCTTGTCCTAAGCTCCACTTGAGGTCGTACATTCGAAAGATACAACCTCACACTGCTGACCGGAAGTTATGGGTCCATTTCTTCCAAGAGAGTTTGACCGACACACAACTGGAATGGTTCTACCAGCTGGAGGAAACCAATATTCATACTTGGGAAGACTTGGTTGCTGCTTTCTACAAGCAGTACCAATACAATACTGACCTAGCACCAACCCGAGTACAATTACAAAACATGTCCATGGGCTCAAGAGAAGGATTCAAAGAATATGCGTAGAAATGGAGGGATCTAGATGGTAGAGTGAAACCTCCTCTGAATGATCAGGAAATGATAGACATGTTTATAGGCACTCTGACAGGCCCGTTCTTCAATTTACTGATTGGGAGCTCCTCCTCTAGTTTCACATAGATGATTTTGACTGGTGAAAGGATTCAGAGCGGTATAAAAAGTGGAAAGATCTAGGTGGATGCATCTTCTAGTGTTGCGAAGAAGACATGCGGAGGTAAGAAGGAAATTGATGTTATCTACGGCCAGAAGGGCCATAGGAAAGTTAATCTTCGTGAGTCTGTGGGAGCAGTTTTGATTTCTAATCCGGCACCTGCCCAACAACAATGATAGGGTAATCGTCAAAGACCTTACATTCTGAGAAGACAGTTAACCAAGCTTTGCATTACTCTGTCTCAAGCACTGCAACACTTACTTAAAGCTGAACTCATTTCTCTGTGGGATCCTCCTCAAAATCCCAACACCGCTTCCCCTAAGTACAATCCGAATGCGAAGTGTGCTTTCCACTCCAACAGTCCTTGTCATGACACCGATAATTGCTGGGCCTTAAAGAATAAGATCCAGGACATGATTGACAACAAGGAGATTGTATTTGACCCTCAAGAGACCCCAAATGTGATCACAGCACCTATGCCCAAGCATGATAAAGGCATAAGTGTTGTTGAAGATACTTTTTATGCTACTTATATAGATGACGTGGTTACTCCTATTTCTACGATCAAGAGGAATTTGTTATAAGCTGGTTTATTTCCAGGTTGTATTAAAGGTTGTTATTGTTATGCAGCCGAACCCAATGGATGCGGGTTACTGAAGAGGGGTGTTCAATGTTTAATGAATGAGCACATTATTTTGATTGAAAAAGTTCCATCCACCAACAATTTATCTCAATATCTATTTGTTATCTCTGATACTCCGTTTAGGATCCCTTCTAAAGGTCCTATAAGGATTACCGTCAACCCGAAAGCTGTTTCGCTGGTCGTTACAACGCCCGGGCTGATCCCGTATTCCTCAGATAAAGCAATTCCTTGGCACTACGGATCTGACGTTTATTATCATGGAGTCAAACAAGAGTTATCGATGAAGAAAAAGAAGAAGTTGATCCCAATATTGTCAATATTTTGGGGACCAGTAAAATTACAAGAAGTGGAAGGGTTTTCTCTTTGGAAATCTCTTCGCCTGTTCAAATCACTACTGCTAAGATAATTGTTGGGGCTCGAGGTAAAGAGCCAGTGATAGAGCCTGCACGGACAGAGACATCGAAAGAAACTACTTTCAAGGATACCTCCGAACAAGACTTGGAAGAAGTGTTGAAGATCATCCGTAGGAGTGATTTCAAGATCGTCGAACAGATGGGACAAGCCCCATCAAAGATCTCTATGTTGTCTCTATTGCTGTATTCAGAGGCCCATGCAAAGGATTTAGTCAAGTTCTTGAAGACCGCCCATGTGCCGCAAGAGATTTCAGCAGACCAATTTGGAAGCTATATGGCCAATCTCACAACTGATAATGGTTTGGGTTTCTCCTGTGCTGATTTAACTCCTGAAGGGAGAAACCACAACAGGGCCCTGTATGTCTCCATTGAGTGTGGGGGCACTACATTTGCCCATGTGCTTATTGACATTGGATCTTCCCTAAATGTTCTTCTGAAAGGTGGTCTGGATAGACTAGACTGTGAACGGGTTATGCTGAGGCCTAGTAACATCATAGTTCGAGCCTTCGACGGATCTAAGAGAATGGTACACGGAGAGGTACACCTCTCGATCAAAGTGGGTTCACAGATCTTTGAATCTACCTTTTACGTGATGCACATCCGGCCGTCCTAATCTTGTCTGTTGGGACATCCTTGGATCCATAAGGCGGGCACTGTCACCTCCACTTTGCACCAGAAACTGAAGTATCTGGTAAAATGGAAAGTTGTTACTGTTTGTGGGGAGGAGGAATACATGGTCAGCCACCTCAACTTGTTCTGATATGTGGAATTGGACGGAGAATTAATTGAGACGCCTTACTATACACTTAAAGTGATTTCCCCTACTGTCATCGAGGATATTTCAGCCATTCCCAAGATCACCAAATCTCCACACAAGATGACCTCCTTGAAAGATGTTAAGGTTGTTGTTAAAGAAGGTGATAGTATAATTTGGGGTAAGCTTCTAGACATCCCTTATAAATCTAATAAGTTTGGTTTGGGTTTCACCGTCGAAGTTAAGAAGGTTGTTCGACACGCTCGTGTTGGGAGACCTTCGTTCCGCATCAGCAACAACGGGGTTAATGCCATAGAGGATGCAGACAATGATTGTGACTTCAACAACTGGACTTTACCTACTATTGATGACAAACTGGATAATTGGAGAGCGGAAGACATGTCCCCTATCGCTTTCAGCCAGGAGTAATGGATATTTTCCTGTTTTTGTTGTTTAAAAAGTATTGGTTATGTAAAATTTGAACAATGGCTGTTAAAACCTTGTGCCTTACCCGAGGCACAATGGTTCATTTGTTAAGGGTTGATTGATCCATAAACATTTGCTCATTTCAATAAAAGCATTGGACGTTTTGCATACAAATTTTGTGATCTTTGTTTTTCTTCCTATCTTACTGCATTTTCTTTCAAAATAGATATGTGTTCTCACACACACCCACGCACTATATTGTAGATACCCATCCACTCTAGATCTCGTTGATAACAATTCTACTATTTCCACATATGACTTCAAAAATCCGATCTACCAACCCGAAGATGAAGAGGAGGAAGATTATGAAATACCTAGAGAGCTTTCCAGACTCCTACTACAGGAGGAGAAGGTATTCAACCACATGAAGAGCCGGTCGAAGTTGAAAATATGGGTACCGACACAGACAGGAAAGAGGTCACGATAGGTGCCAACTTAGAGGGCAGTGTCAAAAGCAGATTGATCCATATGCTACATGAATATGTTGATATCTTCTCTTGGTCATACGAAGACATGTCAGGGCTCGATACTGATATTGTGGTCCATCATCTACCAATGAAAGAGGGTTGTGTTCTGATAAATAAGAAGGTTCGTCGCATGCATCTTGAAATTTCAGAAAAGATCAAAGTTGAAGTCATGAAGAAGTTCGACACAGGGTTCTTAGCAGTGACATTATATCCTCAATGGGTTACTAATGTTGTTTCGGTGCCGAAAAAAGACGGTAAAGTCCGTATGTGTGTAGTTTACAGGGATCTGAACAGAGCAAGCCCCAAAGCTGACTTCCCACTGCCACATATTAATGTTTTGGTCGACAACACCGCTCAACACAAGGTATTATCCTTCATGGATGGTTTCTCAAGCTACAATCAGATCAAGATGGCGCCTAAAGACATGGAAAAGACTACCTTCGTCACACAGTGGGGCACTTTGTATTACAAAGTCATGCCTTTTGGGTTGAAAAATGCAGGGGCAACATATCAACATGCCATGGAAGCCTTATTTCATGATATGATTCATCACAAGATAGAGGTCTATGTTGATGACATGATAGCCTGGTCACAGACTGAGGAGGAGCCTATTGATCATCTCCACAAATTGTTTGATAGACTAAAGAAGTACAATTTGAGATTGAATCCAAATAAGTGCACATTTGGGGCGAGGTCTGGAAAGCTTCTGGGTTTCGTTATCAACAATAAAGGTATTAAAGTCGATCCTGCAAAGGTAAAAGTGTGATACGGTGGCAGAACTAGCTGTTATACTGGTTTTGCGTTTGTATTTGCAAATATTGCGGTAAGCAAGAGTCGCCACCAACTTTTATTTATCCAAATTAAGGAAAGGGTGAAAAGAACAGAAAAAGACCTTTTCGAGATTTTTGAGTAAAGGGGGGTAGATTATGGAAAGGGAAGTTGTTAGCACCCTTTCCATCCGTAGTTTTCTACGGGCTCTTAGATGCTTAGCTCATTTTTTAAATACCTCGTGCTTTGTGTTTTGAAAAAGTAGTTTGAAAATTCCTTAGTGCGGCGATTCGCTTTATGATAACTCTTGTATCAGTTCTCAAGAGTGTTGATAAAGCATTTTTTGAAAGTGTTTTTGAAATGTATTATGTAAGTGCAAAAAGATTGTTTTTGAGCAAGCATCTATGAACTATCTACTTATACTTGAAAAGGTTCGTTCTTTTCCTCCTATCCTTTAGATAGTGCTATCCTACTATTAGTGAGTAGGTAGCCCTATCGTTTGATGTATGAAGGACATTCGAAGGGACGTACAATCATAAAGGCAACATATGGAGACACTTTAACAATTTTTGTTTAAGGGACTAGATCATTTACCGAAAGGCAACACTGTAGGGTCGTCGAGGGACTATGATATTTCAATTTATGGGTCTTTTCTAAAGCGTCCCCATTCTTGAGGGACATGACTGTTTTATTTTCCGAAATGCAACCAAAGTGGGTGTATCCTAGAGGTGTATGTGTGCAAGTGATTTAATTCAGTTCATTTATCTTTGTTATTAGGTTTGCTAGCATTTTGTTTTCAGTCTGTCATACAAGCCTAGTTACTAACAGTTAATATTTTGCAGAAAATTTAAAGTGCAGGAATCGTAAATCATACGCTATTACAAGGCTTTTGGGAGGGGGATATTTACATGTCCAAAAAAATGGGGGAAAATAAAGAAAGAGGTAAAGAGACCTAGTAATTATCTATTACATTCCATCAGCAAATACAAAAATATGAAAAAAAGAAAGAAAATATTGAACACGCGCGAAATGGAGAAGAACGTCTAAAACCCTGAGAAATTGCTAAGTAAACATAAGAAAATCTTTTTGGTTTTTTTTGTTTATCTTAAGAAAAATAGTTTAACTAAATTAAATGAGAAAGACTAAATTTAATCCTAATTAATTAAATAAATAAAAGAAAACTACTCTAATATCTTTGTATTTTTTTAAAGAAAATATTGAATGAAATAACCTAATTCTAATTGATTTGAAGTTAATTAAAACAAGTCCAAATGATTAAGTTAATTAATTTATGAAATTAAAATTATTTTTTAGAAAAATCCTAAGTCTAATATTATTATTATTTTTTTATATTAAAAAAAAGATTAAATGAAAATGATAAAACAAATAAAATAAAATAAAATAAAAGAAACAACTTGGGCCTGATGTCTAAAGCAAATAGGTGGGGTGCGTTTTGGATTTTTGACTAGGCCCAAAAAGCCTGAATCCAACGCCCCAAAAATAATCCAGTGGGCATCACCGTTAAAGCTGCAAGGTGGGAATGTGCCCTAGGATGGCCAGATCTATTTACCTCAATATCTGATGGTCCAGATGTAAGGTATACGATGCACGCATGAACCTGTACTTCATTGGATCTACAAAGGAGATATGAGAAAAATGGAAAATTCAAAACCTGGGATCGAACCCAAGTTCTCTAGCATAATACACGCGTTTCTCACCACCAGGCCATTTGTTCATTCAATATCTCATATAAACAAATAAATATATATAGTATAATTAGTCAAAAATATGAAAAAATAAAAATGTGCGCTGCTTATTCAAACAGACCAATAGGACAGTAACACATGGGCCACCAGAGTCTTTCAAAATCAACGGTGTCGGAGTCAAACTGAGGACACCATCTCCGATTGGTCTAAACCTAGTCCCTGCAAAATAGGCGATTTAGGGTAAAACAAAGAGCCATATCCTACACAAAATCACGCCCTGGTCACGAATCTGGCCTTAGATTGGCCCTAAAATCCCTGTATCCCTGAAAACAAAACACGACTAAAGCTTTGCCCTAATAATGGCAACTCTTCAGTTTTGCGTTAAACATCGCATGTGATAACTCTAAACAACCACAACCATCAGTACAAACATGAATATAAGCATATAAATCATTTATATCACAAAATAAGAGGTTTTGAATTCAAGAAGATTTACCAAAACGATGATATACGATCTTGTCGTTTGAGAGTGCTACAAGCTTGGAAACTGGTAGGGATAGGCTCCTGGAGTCTTCAGGAATGTATTTGAGTCCTTTGTTTAGACTGAGGAAGGCTTGAAATGTAGTTTTGGAGTTTGACAATTTTGGAGATTTTTTGCAATTTTTTTGTTGCTCTTTGAGGCAGCTTTCGTGTGTGTAATGCTTACAAGGATGATCCTTATAGAGGAGATGGAGGGAGCAAGGTTAAATGGAAAGAATCAAGCCCATAAAGGCCGTGATAAATCCATGATCTTTATTTTAAAAAATGCCTAAAATGGATATTTCATGCCATTTTCAAAGCTAGATGAACCTGGTCACTTCTTGCACATATTCATGGGCCTCTAGGCAAGACAAAAAATCACCCCAAATGCCAAAACCCATCTCTATTTATTTTGTACACTTTATTTTATATTTATTTGAAATAAATTAAAATAAATATTGACAAAATAACTAAAAATTATAAGGCAATGTAAAATTGATATTAGAGGTCCCCTAAAAGGTTAAGAAGAAGTTTGAACCTCAAAAAGTTAGGCCATTGACTCACAAGTTCAATTTTGCTCAATGCACAATTCTTGAAATTTCCAAAATTTTCCCAACTTGGGCAAGCCATAACTTGCTCAATTTTTATCCTATGATGATGATCTTGAACTTTCTGGAAATCTCAAGATGTCTACTTCAAACCCTTTTTTGATCAATTTTGCATTTGAAGATATTATCTTGATGTAAACGGTCTTGATAAAAAGTGCCTTTTGTTGACTTCTGAAAATGACCTATAATGTATAAGCGTGTATCTTTCAAATGGTGCATCTCTTGAACTTGAGGACAAAAGTGAAGTTGCAGGGAATGATATTCTCTTCAAAATGAGCTTTGGTTGGGGGAAATGGATGAAGTGTGTGAAAGTTATGCCTGGTCAAAGTTCAGTTGACTTTTCCTATAGAAACCCTAATTTAGCAATTCTTGACTTTTGATAGATTAGGAGCATTTCTTGAGGTATCATGATCAACCTTTGATAAAATGATGTATATCACTTCAAAATTTTGATTTTGACCAAAAATCTTGAAGTTTAACTGTATATAGGCCACAAGTGACGTTTGACCTAGTATAGTTGATTTTCAAGCATTTGAACAAATGACTAAGCAAACTTGTGGTGGAAGGAATGAAATTTGTCATGGAAAATATTGAAGGCATATTAGGACAATGGAAAACATTTGGTACCTTTGGAGCTCACACATCTTGATGAAAAGTGGAACCCTAACTAGAGATTCATTGCTTAGGAGGAGAATTTGTCTGGTTAATTCTTTGTCAACCTTGAGAAATTGAGAACCTTAATGAGCATGTCTTAAGTAAAAATGGGAGGGAAAATTTTGGAGTACAACAGCTGCCCCTGTTCAATCTTCTTAAACCTGAGGATTTAGATTGGCTTGTCTACCATTCGTAATCTGAAGGTGAAAGATGATTGAACACTAGAGTGCCCAGAAATTTGCACTCGCATGAAGTAATACCGTTGGTTGATGATATTGGGAATGGGATTACATATACCATTTGGAGAAGATGACAAAGAGTCGTCGGAGATGGGCTTAAAGATGCCATCTAAAGTAGATGTTGACTTCATAAGAGGTCTCCTTGTGGGGAATTTTGTTCCTGCTGTCTGAGGAGGACTCTGCTGGGGAATATGGGTTTCTGTTGTTCTCCTGCTTGAGGAAAAATTTGTGGGGAATAGAGTCTAGGAACTTCAGTTTTCCAAGGCTCTACTGAGGAGTTATCTCTGTACTGGAGAGATGAGAGTTTATGCTTTTTGGTTGAAATCCAGGCGTCACAGTAACTTGCTAGGGATAATGGAATTAACCGCTACCTGAAAATGTATTAGAAAGAGCTTGTGTAGGGATGTTTCAGGATGAGTCTGTGTTAGTTTGCATCCGGAGATATATGAGAAGGAGACTGTTTGGGGCTGCTTCAGGATGAGTCCGTGTTAGACTGCATCTGGAGATCATGAGAAGAAACCCGTGTAAGATTTCTTCATCTGGTCATGTAGATAGTTTTCCTATTTGGTTTCAGGTGTTAATCTACAATCACTTGTTCACAGATAGTTGTCCTTTCTTGTTTCAGGTATTTATCTGGAACTTTGTTTTTGTTGGTCGTTGAGATAGTTGTCCTATCTGGTTTCAGGTATTAATCTCTGACCTGAGAAAGAAATATAGTTTTCCTATCTTGTTTTAGGTATTAATCTTCAGTTTTCTCATGTATATAGTTTTCCTGGCTTGTCACAGGTATTAATATACAGTCAGTCGTCCATAGATAGTTGTCCTGGCTTGTTACAGGTATTAATCTGGAACTTGTTTTTATTGTTGGTTATTGAGATAATTGTCCTATCTGGTTTCAGGTATTAATCTCTGATCTGAGAAAGAAAGATAGTTTTCCTGGCTTGTTACAGGTATTAATCTACAGTCGATCGTCCACAGATAGTTGTCCTGGCTTGTTACAGGTATTAATATAGAACTTGTTTTTGTTGGTCGTTGAGATAGTTGTCCTGTCTGGTTTCAAGTATTAATCTCTGACCCAAGAAAGAAAGATAGTTTTCTTGGCTTATTACAGGTATTAATCTTCAATCTCCTCATGTAGATAGTTTTCCTTGTTTGTTACATGTATTAATCTATAGTCGACCGTCCACAGATAGTTGTCCTGGCTTGTTACAGGTATTAATCTGGAACTTTGTTTTTTTGTCAGTCGTCGAGATAGCTATCCTGTTTGGTTTCAGGTATTAATCTCTGACTTGAGAAAGAAAGATAGTTTTCCTGTCTTGTTACATGTATTAATCTATAATCGGCTCATGTTGATAGTTTTCCTGGCTTGTTACAGGTATTAATCTACAATCGATCATCTACAGATAGTTCTCCTGGCTTGTTACAGGTATTAATCTGCAATCGGTCGCCCACATATATTTCTCCTCGCTTGTTATAGGTATTAATCTGGGACTTGGCGACATTGGTCACATAGATAGTTCCCCGTCTGGTTCCGGGCATTAATCTGTGGTCTGCTGTATTGGTTGGTAAACCTGTCTTGCTTCGGGAGTTCATACCACTTGGTCGTGTAGATAGTTTCCCCGTCTGGTTTCGGGAATTAATCTTTGATCTGCTGCGTAAATTAATAGTGTTTTTCTATCTTCTAATTTAACCTGAAAAGGTAAAATCAGTTTCATGCGATGACATGATGTATGAATTGCATGATGCTCTCAAAATAAATGAGATTATGATATATGCATGCGTGCTGCATATGTAAAATGATGCATGAGTGCAATGTATGAACGTGTCATTTGTTCCATTGTAGGGTTTTTGAACTAGGGAAAATAAATCCATAATTGTTGTTGGTGATGAAGAATGTAGGTCTTCAGATTTTGTTTGAAGTTGAAATGCTGGGAGACGGATTTCCGCTATTAGAGAAATAAACTATGTTGGGGAAGGGAAACTCTGTGCGTTATTCGGGGATTTTGTGAAATCCTGATGGGGAATCCTGAGAAGCTTGATGACTTCACTGGGGAATCTTTTGTCGGAGCAGTAATTTGGAGATTTTGCTCTGTCGGGGATATGAGAACCTGACACCATTAGGTTGCACGCTAAGAATATGGCAGTGACCTTGTAGTAGGATGTCTTTGCCTCTGTACCTGTTGGAGAAGGTATCTGCTGGGGGAAATATCTGCGGGGATTTTGTGGATGGCCCTTAGATAGTGCCCCGTTTCTTAAAGCCATTAGTAATTATCTTTCTGTTTTTTGTGTATATTTGTAAATGGTAATCACATTCAAATGCGTATGTTCAAACATAATCACATGAAGTTTTGCAAACAAAATAGAAAAATAAAAACAGATGTTTTGCACTTTCAATAGGAATAGCTTTGTATTAACTTTGAATAAGCGTTTTTGTATAAGGAGACGAACATCCTAGTAAGAGAATATCGTCGTAAAAATGAAACTAATATAAAATAGTGTACAAAGAAAAAAAACATCTATGTGAAATAATCCCATTGGGTTCCCGTTCTGCTATTGCCTTTATGTCTTTGAGCATCTCATCTCTTTCGTTGCTTACCTGAAGCTGATTGGATCGATTAGTATTGTTTGAGCTTGATAGCTGATACTGAAGATTGGCTATAAGGTGATCCAACGGGACATAGTTATATGCTTTAAATCCCAAACTTTTACCTGGACAACCCTTTCGAGTTTTCATTCCACCGGGATACCCTTTTTTGCCCAAACCGCCTTTTCAGGTTTTCGACTTGCCAGGTGTACAGATTTTTTTGTATATCCCTAATTTTTTCCCGAACCCTTTTGATTCTCCGGGATGCCCATATTTTTGCCTAGGCCTATCAGCCTAGTGGGTCTTTTTCATGCGTAGTATCTTTTAACTATGTCCGCGTTTACAAGGTACGGAAGGTCGTCACCGTCCATGGTGGTTAAGATCATGGCTCCACCAGAAAATATGTTCTTGATCACAAATGGCCCTTCGTATGTGGGAGTCCATTTGCCCCTGGGATCACCTTGTGGCAGTATAATGCGCTTGATTACCAGGTCACTAGCTTGATATACCTGAAGTTTGACTTTCTTGTTAAAAGCTTTGATCATACATCTTTGGTACATCTGACCATGACAGACAGCTGCGAGTCTCTTCTCATCAATCAAGTTTAATTGGTCAAGTCGAGTCTGAACCCATTCGTCTTCGCTCAGCCATGCATCCTTCATGATTCTCAAGGAAGGGATCTGAACTTCTATAGGCATGAAAACTTCCATCCCGTATACCAAAGAGAAAGGGGTTACCCCTGTTGATGTGCGCATTGTGGTGCGGTAACCATTAATAGTAAATGGTAACATATCATGTCAGTCTTTGTATGTCACCATTATCTTCTGTATGGTTTTCTCGATGTTTTTATTAGCAACTTCTACAGCGCCATTCATCTTCGGCCGGTAAGCAGAGGAGTTATGATGCTGGATCTTGAATTGCATGCAGAGCTCGGTGATCATAGTGTTATTAAGATTGGTACCATTATCCGTGATAATTCTTTCTGGAATACCGTATCGATAAATAAGGTTGTGTCTGATGAATCGGGCCACAACATTCTTGGTAACAGAAGCAAATGAAGTTGCCTCGACCCACTTCGTGAAGTAATCAATGGCGACAAGGATGAAGAGGTGCCCATTAGAAGTTGTAGGTTTGATCTCTCCAATCATATCGATTCCCCACATTGCGAATGGCCAGGGAGCAGTCAAGACGTTTAGAAGAACCGGAGGCACATGCACTTTAACAACATAGATCTGGCATTTGTGACAAGTTCGCGAATGCTGATAACAGTATGCTTCCATAGTGGACCAATAGTATCCTGCCTGTAGGATCTTTTTAGCCATCATGTGCCCACTAGAATAGGTGCCAAAGGTACCTTCGTGCAAGTCGGCCATAAGTTCCTCTACCTCACTCTTGTCTACAAACCAAAGCAAGGTAGAGTCGTGGTTGCGCTTGTAGAGGATCCTATTACTGAGGAAGAACTTGGAAGACAACCTTCTTAAGAACTTCTTATCATTGACTGAAGCTCCCTTAGGATACTCTTGGACTTCGAGATATATTTTGACTTCATGAAACCAGGGTTTGTCCACTACTTTTTCAGTACCAATATCATAACAGTATGTCGGTTCATCCATTATCTCAATAGTGATCCGAGGAGCCTCATTATCTCACCTGATCTTGAACATGGATGACATAGTTGCTAGCGCGTCTGCTAGTTGATTTTCCTCTCATGGAAAATTCTCAAAGGTAATTTCTTTAAAATGCGGAATCAGTGTCAACACGTGCTCTTTGTAAGGAATGAATGAGATTAGGATGCTTTGTGTCCCATTCTCCTTTGATTTGACTGATTACTAAAGCTGAGTCTCCAAATACACTCAAGAATTTGATCCTCAAGTCGATAGCAGCCTTGAGACCCATGATGCAAGCTTTATATTCAGCCATATTGTTGGTAAAATTGAAACATAATTTGGCAGTGAAAGCAGTATGACATCCTTCAGGAGATATGATCACAACACTAACGCCATTTCCAAGAGCGTTGGAAGCTTCGTGAAAAACCATAGTCCATCGGGATCCTTTTTCAGGTCCTTCATTCGGTCCAAGTTCTTCAGAGTCAGTTACTAACATGATGTTCTCGTCCGGGAATTCAAAATTCATGGATTGGTAGTCATCCACAACCTGGTGAGCTAAATGATCAGCTAATACACTTCCCTTAATTTCTTTCTGGGTTGTATACTGAATGTCGTATTCGGTCAGGATCATTTTCCATCTTGCTATTCTTCCAGAGAGAGCGGGATTCTCAAAGATGTACTTGATAGGATTAATTTTAGGTATCAATAAGGTAGTGTGAGTCAACATATACTGTCTTAGTCGGCGAGCAGCCCATGCCAAAGCACAACAAGTTTTCTCGAGCAGTGAGTATCTTGTTTCACAGTCAGTAAACTTTTTTCTAAGGTAGTATATTGCATGCTCTTTTCGACCAGACTCATCATGCTTCCCTAACACACACCCGATTGAGTTCTCTAACACTGTTAAGTACATGATCAGAGGTCTTCCTTCAACTGGAGGAATCAATATTTGAGGCTCTTGAATATATTCCTTGATTTTATCAAATTCATTATGGCAGTCGTCATTCCACTTCACTTCTTGATCTTTCTTCAGTAATTTGAAGATTGGCTCACAAGTTGCGGTCAGATGTGAAATTAATATGACAATGTAATTCAGACGTCCCAAGAATCCCCTGACCTCCTTCTCAGTGCGAGGATTTGGCATTTCTTGTATAGATTTAACCCTTTGCAGGGTCGACTTCAATACCTTTGCCACTGATAACGAAGCCTAAGAGCTTACTAGATCTTACTCCAAAGGTGCACTTATCTGGGTTCAACCTTAGTTTGTACTTTTCCAGCCTTTCAAACAGCTTTTGTAGGTGATCGAGGTGTTCTTCTTTAGTCTGAGACCTGGATATCATATCATTAATGTAGACCTCTATCTCGTGATGGATCATATCATGAAACAAAGCTACCATGGCACGCTGATAGGTTTCCCCGACGTTCTTTAACCCAAATGGCATAACTTTGTAATAGAAAGTACCCCACTGTTTGACAAAGGTTGTTTTCTCCATGTCCTCGGGTGCCATTTTGATCTGATTATACCTGGAGAAACCATCCATGAAGGAGAATACCTTATTTTGTGCGGTGATGTCAACCAGAACATCGATATGGGGAAGCGGAAAGTCATCCTTGGGGTTTTCCCTATTCAGGTCTCTATAATCCACACGCATATGTACCTTACCATCCTTCTTAGGTACTGGAACAACATTGGCAACCCATTATGGATAAGAGTTGACGACTAAGAAACCGGTGTTGAACTATTTCATGACTTCAGCCTTGATCTTTTCTGACATCTCAGGTCGCATGCGACGAACCTTCTGTTTCACTGGAGGGAAATCCTCTTTCATTGGTAGGCGATGAACCATAATATCAGTGTCAAGTCCCGGCATGTCTTCATATAACCAAGCAAAAACCTCAACATAGACATGTAGCATCTGAATTAACCGTTCCTTGACAATATGCTCCGGATCGACACCTATCTTGACTTCTTTCTTATCCTTTTAAGTACCCAAGTTTATTGTTTCAACCGACTCTTCATGAGGCTGTATTTCCCTTTCTTCATGTTGTAACAGTCTGTCCAGTTCTCCTGGTACTTCACAATCTTCCTCAACTTCGTCCTCGGCTTGGTAGATCAGATTTTCAAAGTCATAACTGGAAATAGCATAACCGTTATCAATGGGATCCAGAGTGGATGTGGATCTTCAATTTGATATGTGGGTGTGTGTAAGAGCATAGTTGTATATTTTTTTGATAAAGTAAAGGGGCAGAAAAGAAAAACAAAGAGCGTAAAATTTGCATGTAAAACGTCCAATGTTTTATTAATGACATATGAAAATGAAGCAATGACCCTCATAAAATAGACCATTGTACCTCGGGTAAGGCACCAGGATTTAAAGTTTCAATTGTTCAAATATTACATATCCTCAAAAACAAAAAGACAAATTACTCTTGAATAAAAGTAATGGGAACAAAATCTTTGGCCTTCCAATTGCCGAGTCCACCGCTGATGGTTGGGAAGCTCCACTTGTCCAAGTCATAATCACTATCACTGTCTTCCAGAGCATTGACTCTATGGTTGCTGATCCGTAAAGGTGGTCCCCCGGTGCGAGCACGACGAACAGCTCCCCGGGCTCCTGAAGTAAAACCCAAACTAAATTTTTCAAATTTGTAAGGAATATCCAGAAGTTGGCCCCAAATGGTACACTTACCTTCTTCTACTACTGCCTTGGTATCCTTCAGATAAGCTGTCTTCAGTGGAGGTCTGGTGATCTTCGGGACCTTGGAAGTAGTCTTGGTTACAGCAACTGTCTGTGGAACCTCCTCAAAGTTCTAACAGGGGGGTCTCAATGAACTCGCCGTCCATTTCAACATACCTGAAAGAGTTCAGCTGGCTCACCATGTATTCCTCCTCTCCATGGACTGTGCTAATTTTCCCATTGACTGGATACTTCAGCATCTGATGTAGGGTAGAAGTAACAGCACCAGCCCCATGGATCCAAGGTCGACCCAATAAACAGGAATAAGACGGGTGGATGTCCATCACATAGAAGGTGGAATTAAAGGTCTTAGTACCAACTTTGATAGGGATGTCCACCTCCCCGTGCACCATTCTTTTAGAACTGTCGAAGGCCCTCACCACAATGTTAATGGGCTTTAGTGTGAGTCCTTCGCAATCTAACCTGTCCAGAGCATTCTTGGGAAAGACATTCAGTAACAAACCCGTGTCCACCAAAACATGGGCTAATGTAGTTCCCATGCACTCAATAGAGACATGCATGGCATCATTGTATTTCCTTCCCTTGGGAGTTAAATCTGCATCAGAGAATCCCAGGCCATTATTAGCAGTCAGGCTGGCAACACAGTTCTCAAATTAATCAACGGAGGTCTCTTGAGGCACATGGGCAGACTTTAGGAATTTTACTAAAGCCTTAGCATGGGCTTCAGAGCACAAAAGTAAGGCCACCATTGAGATATTTGAAGGGGTATTCCCCAATTGTTCCATGACATTATAATCACTTATCCTGATTATCTTCAATATTTCTTCCATCTCCTTTTTAGAAGCCTCGGGAATGACTTCTGGATGTGCCTTCGTCTGGATAGGCTCAACCAATTCCTCTTTTCCCCGAGTCTCGGTCGACTCAGTAGCAGGAATAACAGTAGGGATAACAGTAGGAGTAGCAATGGGAGCACTAGCAGGAGTAGCAGCAGGAATAATCACAGGAGTAGCAACAGTCTTTAGAGAAATCTCGGGAGAGAAAACTCTTCCGCTTCTCGTAATTTTACTAGTCCCAACGATATTGTCAATGTCGGGGTCAATAACTCCAGCAGCTTTGTCTTTAACAGCCAATAGGTCTTGCTTGACGCCATGGTAATAAACGTCAGCCCCATAATTCCAGGGAACAACTTTATCCGAGGAATACGGTATTGGCCCAGGAAGGGTGATGGTCAAGGGAGCAAACTTAGGAACAAATGTAATCTTGACGGGTCTTTTGGTGGAGACCCTGGGAGGATTATCGGAAATGGTGATTATTGAGACATCTTCACATAAACTTCTTGCAAGAGGAACTTTCTCGAACAGGATTTCTTTGTTAACCATAAGGCGTTGGACGCCCATCTTCAATAACAAACAACCATCTGGTAGAGACATACATAAGTGGCAACCTTCCCCGCAACCCGGAAATAAACCGACTTGCAACAGATTCTATTTAACAATCAGAAGAGGAGTAGTTAATTCATCCACAGAGGAAACAAACCAATCATCATCAACAACATTGACACCTTGGCCATGTTTGGGCATTGGCGCATTTATTACGTTAGATGTCTCGTAAAGGTCAAACTCAATCTCCTTCTCCTCAATGAGATCATGTACCTTATTCTTTAAAGCCCAACTGTCACTTGTATCATACCCCAGAGTTTCAGAATGGTAGGCACATCGAGCATTTGGGTTGTAGCGGGGAGATGCAGTATTAGGATTCTTTGGGGCCTCCTTTAGGGTTACCAGGTTGGACTTCAGCAGGTGTGGCAAAACATGGGATAATCTCATGTTGATCCGGGTGAACTGTCTTCTGGGTGCACCTGGTCTGCGCTGATTATTTCATTGTTGGTTTGATGCAGGATGGGAAATCATAACAGCCCCTACCATCAGACGATGTTCAGTTTTGTTATGATTTCTTTGGCCATAAGAATCACTGACCTCCTTCTTTCCAGTGAAAGGTTTCTTTGTTGTGCTGGAGGAGGCATCTCTATGGATTTTACCACTTTTAATGCCAGCTTCTACCCGTTCACCAGTCAGTATCAGTTCAGCGAACCCAGCAGAAGAACTTCCAATCAGATGATTAAATAACGGACCAGACAACGTGCCCAAGAACATGTCCACAAGCTCCCTATCAGACAACGGAGGTTGGACTCTTCCCGCAAGGTCTCTCCACTTTTGGGCATAATCTTTAAAACCTTCTCCGAAACCCATAGACATACTTTGCAATTGTGCACGAGTTGGGGCGAGGTCAGTGTTATACTGGTACTGCTTATAGAAAGCAGCAGCTATATCTTCCCAATTATGAACGTTGGTTCTTTCCAGTTGATAGAACCATTCCAGTTGAGTCCCTGCCAAACTTTCCTAGAAGAAATGTACCCACAAATTCCTATCAGTAGTGTGGGGTTGAATCTTCCTGACATACGACCTTAAATGCATCTTAGGACAGGAGACATCGTCGTACTTAGCAAATATAGGGACCTTGAATTTTCGCGGGATGACCACCCTTGAGACCAGTCCTAGCTCTTTAAAATCCAGCCCAGGTACCCTCTGGATCTCCATAACATTGAGTCGATCCTCCAGTTGTTTGTATTTATCATCAGCGGGAGGATATTGCTCCTCAAAATAGTCAGGTTCATCTTCCTCAGACACTGGGTTATTGTCTCCCTCCTTGGGCTTTTCTTCTTGATTGTCCCATTCATCCGACGTGGTTGTGAAATCTAGAGCTCGCTTGGTCGGACCTCTGAACCTTCTACCCATATTCAAGACACAAACTGGTTTCTTTGGATTCTTGGTCTTCTCTTTGATGATCAGAGCTTTCAGATCTTCTTTCCCCTTGGCCAGAGCCAGGAATATCTGCTGAAACTGAGCGTTTTGAGCTTGAAGATCCTTTACTGTTTGTTCAAGAGCCATTTCTTTTACTGAAATAAATAGCGAAAAGAATAAGAAACCTGTCTTGAAAGACCGGCTTATGCAATGAAGTGTATGATATGATTTTGCGATGTTTTCAAGGACTTCGGGAAATTTACATTTGTGAACCAAAATGAAACAAATATTTTATTAGTAGAATTCAAAATACAATTGCCTTTTAGGCTTACAATTGAAAAAAAAATTCTAAAATCCAAGAAATCAAGTTTCCCATGGGCGCTTCCTCTTCGTGCTGAGATAGACATTAATACTTTTTTTCTTCGTAAAGTTACTTCGTGAGCTCCAACACTTTCTTCTAATTGACATAGAAATTATCTCTAAAGGTATCCCATTATTTCTTCAATTGAATCCAGGATCTCTACAGCTCTTCAAGATCAGTGGGCATGTCAGGATGGAGAACTGTATAAGGAACATCTCCTTCGGTGATGGGCTCTACAACCACTGGTAAGATGTCTATATACGAAATTATAAGGTTCTGAGCGCGAGCTCGTACCCATTTGAAATAAGGTTCCGCAAGGATGGAAGTCTTAGGCCCCAATGTCTTGGTATCAAATCTGTTTACCATGCCCCAAGCTCGTATGAACTTTTGACGATACCCTTGAACATCATTCTCGCAACTAAACATAATGCCCTGGATAAGCATATCATGAGGACCACCCCTTTAAGCATAACCAAATTGTCGTAGATCCAGAGAAGGATTATAAGTTATGACTCCCCTAATTCCAAGTAGTGGGACATTAGGGAATTCCTCGCAGTGGTCGATGATAGAAATATCTTCCATAGACCGAGAATACTAGAGAATATCCGAGTGAGAAAGTAACATTATACTTCGCGACCAAACCAAACCTTTTTCATTCTTCAACACTGATTTAGGTAGGTGAGAAATAAACCACCTTGACATCAATGGCACGCAAAACATAAGAATCCCTTTTCTCTTCATAGTGCGAGTGTGGAGGGTGTACAAGATGTCTCCGAGTAGAGTAGGCACGGGGTTACGAGAGAGGAAAACCTTGATATAATTCACATCTATGAGTGAGTCTGGATTAGGGAACAACACTAAACCATAGATTAGAAGGGCTAGAACCTCCTCAAAATTTTGGAAATCCAAATCATCCCAAAACAGTTGAGCCTTCTCTAATAGGAATTTGACTAGAAAACCCTTGACTCCGCTTCTTGTTTTCCAGTTGGATACAACGTCAGACCATTTCAGATGCAAATTTGTTGCAATGACTTTGGGCTTTGGAGCTTCTTCTAAACCGGTGAAAGGCATCTGATCAAGTATAGCTATACCCAATATTTGAGAGAATTCTTCCATAGTGGGTACCAACTGATAGTCTGGGAAAGTGAATCAATGGTGTTTAGGGTTAAAGAATTGAAAGAGTACACTCATCATCTTCTCATCAAAGCCCAAGGTAACTAGATTGAGAAGTCGACCATATTTCTTGGTGAATGAAGAAGTCTCAGGAACCCTTGGTACTAGCTCTTTGAGTTGGAAAGGTATTTTTACAAAGATGATTCGTATAGTATTTCTATGAGCGGAAGCCATGTTCTGCAAAACAGAACAAAGATAAATTCTCTTGGTCCTTGAAATGGTCAGTGTAATGAAAAATGGATGTTATGATGCATGATGTCATGTTTAAGCAAATTAATCACACACAAGAAAAACACACAAGACCTTAGGTTTAGGCTTGCATGGAGTTTATAGTTAAATACCCTCTTGAAGTTTAGTTGGTTCAACCTATCTTAGAAAATTAATCGGGTTGTAAGGAGTCTCAATATCACTGGTCTTTCTTTATTGAGCAATGTTTCAGATTAGCAATCTTTTCTTGCGGTCGAAACATCTCGAAAGTACGATCTCAATGAGTGTAGCATCGAGTATCAACCAATCCCCAACTTTGCACCGAGGCTGGCTATCTCACTACTTTCTAATGGCCAAGTTTGTTCAACTAAGGTTCTAAGGTCCGTTAGTGCTTCACGACACCACGCGGCAGCCCCGTATTCTCCTTGATTCAACACAAGGGATACCGATACCAACCAAAGTTTCACACCAACACATCTATCGCTTCAACCATTTTGGTCTATGTCGTACAGTCTCCACGATCTATTGTTGTTTACCTAAAAAGATGCCCCCAGATCCGGGTGTATGATCTATAGTAACAACCCAAACAACCCTCCAAGGATAAAGCATATAAAGCAAGCAATTACAATATTTTAAAATGAAATAACTATTAAGGTAACCCCACTTTTTATTCATTCCCCAGCAGAGTCGCCAGTTCTGTGATATGGTGGCAGAACCGACTATTATACTGGTTTTGCACCCTTTCCATCCGTAGTTTTCTACGGGCTCTTAGATGCTTAGCTCATTTTTTAAATACCTTGTGCTTTGTGTTTTGAAAAATTAGTTTGAAAATGCCTTAGTGCCGCGATTCGCTTTATGATAACTCTTGTATCAGTCCTCAAGAGTGTTGATAAAGCGTTTTTTAAAAGTGTTTTTGAAATGTCTTGTGTAAGTGCAAAAAGTTTGTTTTTGAGCAAGAATCTATGAACTATCTACTTATACTCGAAAAGGTTCGTTCTTTTCCTCCTATCCTTTAGATAATGTTATCCTACTATTAGTGAGTAGGTAGCCCTATCGTTGGATGTATGAGGGACATTCGAAGGGACGTACAATCATAAAAGCAACATATGGAGAAACTTTAGCAATTTTTGTTTAAGGGACTAGATCATTTACCGAAAGGCAACACTGTAGGGTCGTCGAGGGACTATGATCTTTTGATTTACGGGTCTTTGCTAAAGTGTCCCCATTCTCGAGGGACATGACTATTTTATTTTCCGAAAGGCAACCAAAGTGGGTGTATCCTAGAGGTGTATATGTGCAGGTGATTCAATTCAGTTCATTTATCTTTTTTATTAGGATTGCTAACGTTTTGTTTTCAGTCTTTCCATACAAGCCTAGTGACTAATAGTTAATTTTTGTAGAAAATTTAATGTGCGGGAATTGTAAATCCTATGCTTTTACAAGGCTTTTGGGAGGGGGATATTTACATGTCCAAACAAAATGGGGGAAAATAAAGAAAGCGGTAAAGAGCCCTAGTAATTATTTATTACATTCCATCAGCAGATACAAAAATATGAAAAAAAGAAAGAAAATATTGAACGCGCGCGAAATGGAGAAGAATGTCTAAAACCCTAAGAAATTGCTAAGTAAACATAAGAAAATCTTTTTGATTTTTTTTGTTTATTTTAAGAAAAATATTTAAACTAAATTAAATGAGAAAGACTAAATTTAATCCTAATTAAATAAATAAATAAAAGAAAACTACTCTAATATCTTTGTATTTTTATTAAGAAAATATTGAATGAAATAACCTAATTCTAATTGATTTTAAGTTAATTAAAACAACTCCAAATAATTAAGTTAATTAATTTACGAAATTAAAATTATCTTTTAGAAAAATCCTAAGTCTAATATATATATTTTTATTTTATATTAAAAAATATTAGATGAAAATGATAAAACAAATAAAATAAAATAAAATAAAAAGAAACAACTTGGGCCTGATGTCTAAAGCAAATAGGGGGGGTGCGTTTTGGATTTTTGACTAGGCCCAAAAAGCCTGAATCCAATGCCCCAAAAATAATCTAGTGGGCATCACCCTTAAATATGCAAGGTGGGAATGCGCCCTAGGATGGCCAGATCTCCTTGCCTCAATATCTGATGGTCTAAATGTAAGGTATACGATGCACGCATGAACCTGTGCTTCATTGGATCTACACAGGAGATATGAGAAAAATGGAAAATTCAAAACCTTGGATCAAACCCATGTTCTCTAGCATAATACACGCACTTCTCACCACCAGGCCATCTGTTCATTCGTTATCTCATATAAACAAATAAATATATATAGTATAATCAGTCAAAAATATGAAAAAAATAAAAACTCACGCTGCTTATTCAAATAGACCAATAGGGCAGTAACACATGGGCCACCAGAGTCTTCCACAGTCAACGGTGCCGGAGTCAAACTTCGGTCACTATCTCTGGTTGGTATAAACCTAGTCCCTGCAAAATAAGAGATTTAGGGTAAAACAAAGAGCCCTATCCTACACAAAATCACGCCCTGGTCACGAATATGGCCTTAGATTGGCCTGAAAATCCATGTATCCCTGAAAACGAAACACGATTGAAGCTTTGTCCTAACAATGACAACTCTTCAATTTTGCGTTAAACCTCGCATGTGATGACTCTAAAAAACCACAACCATAAGTACAAACATGAATATAAGCATATTAATCATTTATATCACAAAATAAGAGGTTTTAAATTCAAGAAGATTTACCAAAACGGTGATATACGATCTGGTCGTTTGAGAGTGCTACAAGCTTAGAAACTGGAAAGGATAGGCTCCTGGAGTCTTCAGGAATTTATTTGAGTCCTTTGTTTAGATTGAGGAAGGCTTGAAATGTATTTTTGGAGTTTGACAATTTTGGAGATTTTTTGCAATTTTTTGTGGCTCTTTGAGGCAGCTTTCATGTTCGTAATGCTTGCAAGGATGATCCTTATATAGAGGAGATGGATGGAGAAAGGTTAAATGGAAAGAATCAAGCCCATAAAGGCCATGATAAAGCCATGACCTTTATTTTAAAAAATGCCTAAAATGGAGATTTCATGCCATTTTCAAAGCTGGATGAACCTGGTCACTTCTTGCACGAGTTCATGGGCATCTAGGCAAGACAAAACATTAGCCCAAATGCCAAAACCCATCTCTATTTATTTTGTACAATTTATTTTATAGTTATTTGAAATAAATCAAAATAAATATTGAAAAATTAAATAAAAATTATAAGGCAGTGTAAAATTGAGATTAGAGGTCCCCTACAAGTTTAGGAAGATGTTTGAACCTCAAAATGTTAGGCCATTGACTCACAAGTCCAATTTTGCTCAATGCACAATTCTTGAAATTTCCAAAATTTTCCCAACTTGGGAAAGACATAACTTGCTCAATTTTTATCCTATGATGATGATCTTGAACTTTTGGGAAAGTCCAAGATGTCTACTTAAATCCCTCTTTTAATTAATTTTGCATTTAAATACTTTATCTTGATGTAAATGGTCTTGACAAAAAATGCCTTTTGTTGACTTTCTGAAAATGACATGTAATGTATAAGCTTGTATCTTTCAAATGGTGCATCTCTTGAACTTGAGGACAAAAGAGAAGTTTTAGGGAATGATATTCTCTTCAAAATGAGCTTTGGTTGGGGAAAATGGATGAAGTATATGAAAGTTATGCCTAGTCAAAGTTCAGTTGACTTTTCCTATAGAAACCCTAATTTAGCAATTCTTCACTTTTGATAGATTAGGAGCATTTCTTGAGGAATCATGATCAACCTTTGATCAAATGATGGATATCACCTCAAAATGTTGATGTTGACCAAAAATCTTAAAGTTTGACTGTATATAGACCACAATTAACTTTTGACCTAGTATAGTTGGTTTTCAAGCATTTGAACAATTGACTGAGCAAACTTGTGGTGGAAGGCATGAAATTTGTCATGGACAATCTTGAATGCATATTAGGGAAATGGAAAAAATTTTGGTCCTTTGGAGCTCACACATCTTGATGAAAAGTGGAACCCTAATTAGAGGTTCATTGCTTAGAGGAGAATTTGTCTGGTCAATTCTTGGTCAACCTTGAGCAATTGAGAACCTTAATGAGCATGTCTTGAGTAAAAATAGGAGGGAAACTTTTGGGGTACAACACAAAGATATTGAAGAAATTCCATCTCCACATACTGAGAAAGAAGTCAGAGGTTTTTTGGGACGTTTGGGTTACATTGCCCATTTCATTTCTCATCTAACTGCTACTTGTGAGGCAATCTTCAAACTACTTAAGAAAGATCAAGTGGTAAGATGGAATGATGATTGTCAAGCAGATTTCAACAAGATTAAAGAGTACCTGCAAGAACCTTCTATTCTGATGCCACCAGTCGAGGGACAACCTATAATCATGTACTTAACAATGCTAGAGAACTCAATGGGGTGTGTACTGGGGCAGCATGACGAGTCTGGTCGAAAAGAGCATGCAGTATACTACCTTAGAAAAAAGTTTACCGACTATGAAACAAGATATTCACTGATCAATAAAACTTGTTGCGCTTTGGCATGGGCTGCTCGCCTACTAAGACAGTATATGTTGACCCATACCACTTTATTGATCTCTAAAATAGATCCCATCAAATAAAACTTTGAGAAGCCAACTCTCTTCGAAAGAATAGCTTGATGGCAGATGGTATTAACAGAATATGATATCTAGTACACCACTCAAAAATCCATCAAAGGAAGTGTATTGGCAGACCATTTGGCACACGAAATTGTAGACGACTATCGGTTTATGAACTTTAAATTCCCGGACGAGAACATTATATAGGTAACAGACTATGGGGAACCTGGACCGTATGAAAGACCTAAGCTAGGATCTCGATGGACTATGGTTTTTATGCGGCTTCCAATGCACTTGGCAACGGAATAAGTGACGTGATCATCTCTCCCGCGTGTTGCCATACACCCTTCACTGCTAGGTTGTGTTTGTCTGTACCAACAATATGGATGAATATGAAGCATGCATCATGGGTCTTAAAGCTGCTATTGACCTGAGAATCAAATTCTTAAGTGTATATGGAGGCTCGACCCTGGTAATCAGTCAGGTCAAAGGAGAATGGGATACGAAGCATCCGAATCTGATCCCTTACCGAGAATATGTGCTAACATTGATCCCACATTCCGAAGAGATTACCTTTGAGCATATACTTAGAGATGAGAATCAACTGGCGGATGCTTTGGCTACCATGTCCTCCATGTTCAAGGTCAGATGGGACAATGAGGCTCCCAAAATTACCATTGAATGATTCAACGAACCGTCACATTATTATAGGATTAATACTGATGGATTAGATGAAAAACCTTGGTTTAATGAAGTCAAGAGATACCTTGAAACTCAAGAATACCCTGAAGGGGAATCCATCAATTACAAGAAGTTCCTACGAAGGTTCTCGGCCAAATACTTCCCGAGCAATGGAATTATGTATAAGCGTAATCATGATTCAATCCTGCTTCGTTGTGTGGACAAGAAGGAAGAAGAAGAAATTATGCAAGATATGCACGAAGGTGTCTTGGTACTCATTCTAGTGGATATACTATGGCTAAAAAGATCTTAAGATCAGGTTACTATTGGTCGACTAGGGAAACTTACTGTCACCACCACTCGAGAACTTGTCATAAGTGTCAGATCTACAATGATAAAGTTCATGTGCCTCCAGTACCTTTGAATATCATGATTTCTCCTTGACCATTCGCAATGTGGGGCATTGATATAATTGGAGAAATTAAGCCTAATGCCTCTAACGAACACCGCTTCATCCTCGTCATCATTGACTATTTTACAAAGTGGGTTGAAGAAGATTCATTCATCTCTGTCACGAAGAATGTGGTTGTCCGGTTCATCAAGCACAACCTGATCTGTCAGTATGGCAACCCCAAAAGGATCATCACCGACAACAGAACCAATCTCAACAATACAATGATCACTAAGCTCTGCATGCAGTTCAAGATCAAACATCATAACTCTTCTCCATATTGTCCGAAGATGAATGGAGTAGTGGAAGCTGCCAATAAGAACATCAAGAAGATCATACAGAAGATGGTTGTGACATACAAAGATTGGCACGAGATGTTACCGTTTTCTCTACATGGTTACCGCACTTCAGCTAGAACATCAACTGGGACAACCCCATTCTCTCTGGTCTATGGTATGGAAGTTGTCTTACCTGTTGAAGTTCAGATTCCCTCTTTAAGAATTATGAAAGAAGCAGACCTAGACGAAGATGAGTGGATTCATACCAGGTTGGATTAGCTAAATTTAATTGATGAAAAGAGGCTTGTGGTTGTCAGTCATGGTCAAATGTATCAGAAACGTATGATCAAAGCTTTCAACAAAAATATCAAACATCGGGTATATCAAGCTTGTGACTTGGTAATTAAATGCATCATTCTACTGCAAGGTGATCCCAGGGGCAAATGGACTCCCACTTACGAAGGGAAATTTGTAATTAAGAAAATATTCTTTGGCGGTGCTATGATATTGACCACCATGGACGATGAGGATTTCCTGCACACTATGAATGCGGACATAGTTAAAAGATACTACACTTAAAAATGACACGCTAGGTTGACTGGCCTAGGCAAAAATTAGGGCATCCCGGCGAACCAAAAGGGTTCGGGCAAAAATTAGGGATATATATATATATATATATATATATATATATATATATATATATATATATATATATATATATATATATATGAAAAGACTCTACACCCGGTAAGTCGAAAACCTGAAAAGGCGGCTTGGGCAAAAAAGGGTATCCCGGTGGACTAAAAACCCGAAAGGGCGGTCTAGGTAAAAATTAGGGATTAAAGCATATGACTATGTCCTTATTGGATCACTACAATGAGTTTTATTACTAACGTCGAAAGTTCAAGTGGTACAATCAGTTCAATGACATTTTTCCAACAACAAGGGATGAGATATTGGAAGGCATAAGGACAATGGCAGGGCTGGAACCCAACGAGATTATTTTCGCATAGCTATATGTTTTGTTTTCAATTTGTAATCTTTTCTTCGACGATTTCCTCTTACTAGGATTTCCATCTTTTTGTACAAAATCGCCTGTTTATGGGCAAAACTATCAATAAAAAAACAACTTCAAAACAAAAAATTCTCTTTTTAATTTCTATGTTTTGTTTGCAAAATGTCCAATAACTAAAATTGAACGAGCATGTACATATGAATACAATTGACTGTTAACAAATATGTGCATAAGAAACAAGAATGAGCATTTACTCAAGACTGTAGGAGTTGAGATGCCATCCAAGCCACCCATGAATCCCACAGAGCAACTTCCATGAGATTATTCTCGCATGGTAATCTTCACAAGTTCATACATTCCCCGCAATCCTCCCAGCAGATCACTCTGGAAGATAAAAGAATGCAGGCTTCCTTCCGATAATCTTTCCTATCTATAAGATCTCAAACATTACAGTCCATGGGAATTCTTATCCCCAACTGAGTTTTCAAAACTGTAAAAGTCCCTGCATATTACTTCTCTCCAGCATAGCGCATTCTCCTTGACAAAGAGCTTTCCTTAACAGACTATTCCTCCATCTCCAGGGTTATTTCCCCAACAAGATTTTTATCCCCAATGAGGTCCATCCTCCCCATATTGAGTTTGTTACTCAGATGACAATGAGTCACTGACAAAACTCCCTTCCCTAGTGAAGTCATCACTATCCCCAAAGAGTTGCTACTTAATCTAAAATCGAATCAGATGTCAATCAACTTTATCCTTCTCAGATGAGTCAGAAAGTTATCAATCGATGTTATCCCCAGTCAAGGCATACAAGGAATTATAACTCTCCAGTAGAGCAAAGAACAACCAAAGTTTTAAACTCTTCTTCCCCAAGCAAGAGTCAACACTCTCCAGCAGAGTTCTCCTAGAAAGAAGAAATCAATGTTCCCCAACAGAGTTTCCTCAAACAAGAAATCAGGAGTCCCCAGCGGAAACAATCCCCATAAGATCAAAGATACACATACTTTTCACCCTCAAAAACAATCAGGGATTTATTTTCCCCAGACTAAGATGCTTCTCAAATTTCAAAAACATTGCCCATTTATACCTCATTTACAAAATATCATAACATATGCATATGAAACGCATACAACACAGTCTCATTTATTTTGAGATCATCATTACACAGTGCATTTCATACATCATGATAGTGCATACAACTCACTCTTTATCCTTTCAAAAGAAGTTCACAGACCAACAAATATCATCGACTGTTTATACGACCTAACAATCTTCCCAAAGATTATATCTGACAAAGAGTTATTTCAGCATTTTCCTCAGAAGGTCATTCTCAAAATGTATCTGCTGGTTCAGTTTAAATCGATCAATGATTTATCCTGATTTGTTTTCAGGTATATTTCTTTCTCTGGTTCAGCTAGATCAACTCGAAGATTTTACTGATTTGTTTTCCAGTTAAAGATAATTCAAGACCTCTGCTGGTTCAGTTTAAATCGATCAACAATTTATCCTGAATTGTTTTCCGGTAGACTTCTTTCTCTAGTTCAGTTAAATCGACCCTAAGATTTTACTGAATTGTTTTCCAGTAAAAGATAATTCAAGACCTCTGATGGTTTAGTTTAAAGTAATCAATGATTTATCTTGATTTGTTTTCCAGTAGACTTCTTTCTCTGGTTCAGTTAAATCGACCCTAAGATTTTACTGATTTGTTTTCCAGTTAAAGATAATTCAAGACCTCTGCTGGTTCAGTTTAAATCAATCAATAATTTATCCTGATTTGTTTTCCAGTAGACTTCTTTCTCTGGTTCAGTTAAATCGACTCAAATATTTTACTGATTTATCCCCCAATTAAATATAATTCAAGACCTCTGCTGGTTTAGTTTAAATAGATCAACGATTTATCCTGATTTGTTTTCCGGTATACGTCTTTCTCTGGTTCAGTTAAATCGACTCAAAGATTTTACTGATTTATTTTCCAGTTAAAGATAATTTGAGACCTCTGCTGGTTCAGTTTAAATCGATCAACGGTTTATCCTGATTTGTTTTCCTGTAGACTTCTTTATCTGGTTCAGCTAAATCGACTCGAAGATTTTTACTGATTTTTTTCCGGATAAAGATGATTTAGGACCGCTGCTGGTTCAGTTTAAATCAATCAACGATTTATCCTGGTTTGTTTTCCAATAGACTTCTTTCTCTGGTTCAGCTAAATCGACTCGGAGATTTTACTGATTTGTTTTCCAGATAAAGATAATTCAGGACCTCTACTGGTTCAGTTTAAATTGATCAATGATTTATCCTGATTTGTTTTCCGATAGACTTCTTTCTCTGGTTCAGCTAAATCGACTCGAAGATTTTTATGATTTGTTTTCAAGATAAAGATAATTCAGGACTTTCTGTTGGTTCAGTTTAAATCGATCAACAATTTATCCTGATTTGTTTTTCGGCAGACTTCTTTCTTTGGTTCAGCTAAATCAACTCGAAGATTTTACTGATTTGTTTTCTAGTTAAAGATAATTCGAGACCTTCGCTGGTTCAGTTGAAATCAATCAACAATTTATCCTGATTTGTCTCTGATAGACGTTTCCTCTGGTTAAATTAAAATCGCTCGAAGATTTATTCTGATATTTATTCCAGTTGAAGTCAATAGTTATTTAGGATGGCATCTATAAGCCCATCTCCGATGATTCCCCGTCACCCCTCTAAATGGAATCTTTAAGCCCATTCCTATTACAATCAATCAATAGCGTTACTTCTTGCACATGCGAGTGCAAATTTCTGGGCACTTAGGTGTTCAATCATATTCTACCTTCGAGTCACGATCTAACTCTTCATGTTTAAGAAGATTAAACATGGGAAGCTGTTGTACCCTAACATTTTCCCTCTCATTTTCCTCAAGGCATTCTTTCAAGGCTCTTCAAATAGTCAAGGCACTCAAGGTTTGATTAGTCAAGGTTCTCCTCCTAGACCAAAGGCCCATAACTACAGTTTGGGATTCCTCAAGGAAATTTTGTTTACAAAGGTTTCAAATGGCTTCCATGGTTCTTCATAGGTCCTCAACAAGGTTCATGACAAGTTTCAAGCCCTACATCATAAATTTTCTCAGTCAATGGTTCAAATGCTTGAAAATCAACTATATTGGTCCAAAAGTCAACTGTGATCAACATATAGTCAAACTTCAAGATTTTTGGTCAACCTCAACATTTTGAAGTGATATTTATCATTTGATCAAAGTATTATCGTGATTCCTCAATGAAAGTCCTCAGATCATCAAAAGTGAAGAATTGTCAAATTATGGTTTTCTTATGACAAGTCAATTAAACTTTGACCAGACATAACTTTCACATGCTTCACCAAATTTTTCCCAACTAAAGCCCATTTTGAAAAAGATTCAATTCCCTACAACTTTTCTTTTTTTCTCAAGTCCAAAATATGTTTCATTTGGAAGATATGATCTCATACATTATAGGTCATTTTCAGAAAGTCAACAAAAGATACTTGTTGTCAAGATAACTTACATCAAGATAAGTTCTCCAAATGAAAAATTGATTAAAAGAAAAAGTGTAGTGGACACCTTGGGCTTTCCAAAAAGTCAAAGATTATCTCCAAAATATGAAAATTGAGCAAGTTATGAGCTACACAAATTGAGCAATTTTCAAGAAATGCATGGAATCTTAATTGAGCAATTTGTGATTTTTGCTTATTGGGCTTAATCTTTTGGACTTCAAACATATCTATGACCATGCTAAGGAATCCTAAATTAACTCTCACCTTTCTTTGCATTTTTCTTTATTTTATTCATATTTATTTTGTCTTTATTCAAATAAACAGAAAATAAATTGCATAAAATAATAGATAAAAAGTTTGGACACATGGGATGATGATTTTGGTTAATATTGGGCTTTAGAATTCGTGCAAAAGAAGACCGGATTCAATGTATGACAAGAAGGGAAAGAAATCACCAAAACATGGTAACTTTTCAAATTTGTTATTTTTCTTTCAAAACCATGATCAATGCGTGGATTCTTGCCATGTTTATTCATATCTACATCCCTCTATAAATACATAACAAGAGTGCAAAAAAAGCTCTCAAAAATTCATAAAAATTATCCAAAGTTGTGAAATTCAAAACCTGATTTCCAGCCTTCCTCCATTCAATCTCGTGTGATCTTTGTAGTCCTGAGGTCCCCAAGAGTCATCTCCATCCCTCACATTGGCCTGAAGTACACTTGAACCATCTGTGATCGGTGGATCTGGAACTGACTGTTTAACGCTGGTTCGCGAAATGTCGCGGAAGCAAGAGTCGCCACCGTCTTTTTTTTTCTCCAAATGGAAAGGACAAAAGCACAGAAAAATTCCTTATAGAGATTGCTCTCGGTTCGGGAGGTAGATTTATAGAAAGGGAAGGTGTTAACACCCTTTCTATCCATGGTTATCCATGGGCTCTTAGATACTTGCTCATTTGTGTTTTCAAAATTGTTTGTTTGCTTTTCAACTGTGGGTTTAAAAAGTTTCTTTGAAAATTTCAGTTCGACTCTTGTATCAGTCCTCAAGAGTGTTTGAAAAATTGCTTTTTGAAAGCTTTTTGAAAGGTGTCGGTGTGAAAAGTATTTTTTTTATTTGTTTTGAAATTAGAGCAAGTATCTACGAGTTGTCTACCTACCCTAAGGAATTAGTCTGTGTAAATGTCCTTAAAGTAGTGCCATCCCACCATTGAGAGGTAGGTAGCACCACCATTGGAGGTGTTCGGGTCAATTCGAGGTTTAGGGACAGTGTGGTCACCAGAGCAATAGGAAGACACCTTAGAAGCTACCCCCGTGCCATGTTCATGGACATGAGGACTTACTAAAACGTCCTCTGCTCGACGACCACTTTTCGAGGGGCGAGGCAACAGTGAGGCGTACCCTAGGGGTGGTGTGTGATTTGTGTGTCGTTTTCAGTTTATATTTGTCTTGTTCATGCATTGGTGTTCTACGCTTTGTTTTTACTTTTGGCATTCATTCTTTCATGCAAGTTATTAACAGTTAAAGAGATGCGGAATTAAAAGTCCTACGCTATTACAAAGGCGCGGGTCTACATCGCCAAATTAATCCAAGACCCGATTTGAATAAAATAAAATGCGGGAAAATAAATATCCTAATTAATCTATTACAAGGCTTTGGAGTAATTACATGAAATTTATAAGAAAAGAAATAACATAAGCGCGTGAAACGAAATTATAATCGAAAGCGAAGGCGTTGGACCCTTTTCAAGAAGTTAAATGGAAATTATGAAATTAATGAGATTAAATGAGAAAAGGAAATTATTTTTTGAGTTTTTGTATTTAGGGAATTTAGTAAGAAAATTAAATGAAATCAAAACCCTAATTTCTAAACTATTTTTAATTTGTTAAAAAAATGTTTAAGTTATACCTAGTTTTAACCTAATTATTTAATGATAAATTTATTTACAAAATAATTAATAATTAAATATGGTAAAAGAAAAGAAAAAAGAATAAAAGTAATTAAAACCCTAATTCTACATTTTTTAGTTTATTAAGGAAAATATTAAAATTAAACCTAGAATAAAAAACTAAATTAGTTAATAAAATTTATTTACAAAAAAAACATTTAAATAAAATATATTTTTATTTTTTATCTTTTCTGATTTTTTTTGTATTTTTATATTGAAGAATTAATTTGTGGAATTAAGAGAAAATAATTAAAACAAAATAAAAAAAGAATAGAGGAAGAAATACAAACAAAAGGGGTGGTAGACCCAATTCTGGAGGTTTGTAGCAAGCAATTAGGCCCATGAAACGCTAGCCCACGTGGACTTTCCTGGCTTGTGTGTGGAGGCGTTGACCTATGCACATGGTGGTCTGTAGCTTCTGACCACTGGATTGATCTTATGGGGCGCGTGGAAAGCACAAACTTGAAGCTGCATGGTAGGCCCTGGGGGTATATACTGCATGGAATCATGTTAAAACAAAACATATTGAGTAAGGAAGGGGACCTGGGAATCGAACCCAGGTCCCAGTGATTGCATGACAACGCATTAACCACTCAGCCAAGCGCGTTGGTTTTTATGTGTACTGGACAATAAGCATTATATTTGAAAAGGCCACGTTATGCTGAACCACAAAAAAGCACGCTATCATTCAAACGTCCCAGTAGCAATAGGCCACGTTAGCATCTTCTCCGTTTTGCCTGCAAATATAAATCAAATAGCGGGGGTTTTAAACCCCCACTAACTTCAACCTGTAAAAATAACGATTAGGCTATACGCAAATATAAAAAGAGCGCGACTAGTGGTTCTGAATCGTCCAAATGCACTGAGTTCAATGGTCCTGGTCCTGCTGCCTAATTTTTCCTTATGCAAGAAACCCCAATTTCACATCTCTGCAACCCTAACGAACTCCCATGGCAAGTTTTCATATAGGCGATGAAAATTCAATTAAATAGTATCAATAGATTCAGAAGGTCCATGTTAGTATAAAACAACAATTAAAATGTATGAAAAATGTCCAGAAATTCAAACACGATTATGCATAAAGTTTGAGGAATTTTGACTTCTATATACCAATTCCTGAGGTTAGAAGCGTGGAAAAGGATTCAGAAAGTTTCCTTGAGGCCTTGGCAAGCTATTGGAATGGTCACTTTGCCTTGAAACCAACTCTAAGTGCGTTTTCAGTTTTGAACTTTTTCACAAAAAATGCCAAGTTTGTATTCAGGTTTGGGCGCAGCTTCCAGGTTTTTAGCATTAGGTTTAGCATGTGTATGTATATGTGAATGCTTTAGGTCAACAAAACAAGCCCAATATCCATGGAATCAATGCCTTTGAATTTTGTGATTTTGCATAATCTTTTCCAATCTTTTTATCATGAAACCTAGCCAATTTGCATGGAATTTTCTTCTTTGGGCATGCACGAAATCCTTAGGCCTTGATGAGAGATTATACTGCACAAAAAGATTTGAAAACCTTATTTTAGTATTTTTGTCATATTTTATTTAATTAAATGAATTAATGGTGATAAAAATTCAAATAAATAATAAAAAATGATGAAATAAATCCCCTTTGGGTCAAATGCTCGTGCATAGCCTTTGGATAATGATTCTTGGAAGAAAATGTGGCCCATTAGCAATTTTGAGGCATTTGAAGTAAAGTTGACTTTTCAAAATTCCCAAACATTTCCCAACTTCCACAAGGCATATCTTGCTCAATTTTTAAGCTTTGATCATGTTCTTAGACATTTTGGAAAGGTCTTGAAGTCCTATAACCAATGCCTTTGGTCCCATGTCATTTTGATTTACCAATCTCAAGTTATGGTCTTTGACTTAAAGTGCCTTTTTGTTGACTTTTGAAAATGACCTATAATGTTGAGATTGATAACTTTTTGTGAGAGCATTTATTGGACTTGAAGTGTGAAAAGGAGTTGTAGTAAATGTGATTCTCTTCAAAATGAGCTTTGGATGGAATTTTTCTGATAAACCATGTGGAAGTTATGCCCTGGTCAATTTACAGTTGACTTTTTCAACTGTCCAAATATGGAAACTTTTGCATCTTGAGACTTTTTGAGCCATGCTTTGAGAATCATGATCAAGAATTGATCCAATGATGTTTGTGGCTTCAAAATAAGATGTTGACCAAAAATTTGAACTTTTGACTGTCAAATGACCATTTTGCCCCTGCAGATGACTATTGAGCAATTAGGGTTTTTGACTGTGCCATTTTGTGCTGTAAGTTTTGAAACTTGGCATATGGGTGCTTGACCATGTTTGTAGGCATGTGGGACTTGATTGGACCCTTGGAAACTTCAATTTCCCTGCCAGAACCAAAACCCTAGTTTTTGACTGTTAGGAGGCCCTTGAACTGTACAACCTTTGGGGAGATTTTGAAGCATGCTCTTTCCAAATTTTGAAGAATATGGGAGGGAAAATTTTGGGGTACAACATTTGCCCCTGTTCAATCTTCTTAGACCTGAGGATGTAGATTGGCTGACGTGCCTTTCGTAATCCGAAGGTGGAAGATGATTAAACACTAGAGTGCCCAGAAATTTGCGCTCACATAGTAGTGTGATGGTGGGAATGGGCTTATAGATGCCATTTGGAGATTGATGGATAGGATGATGGGCTTACAGATGCCATGCTAAGAGGTGATGTAAGGTGGATGGGCTTATAGATGCCATCCGGGTGTCGATCGCGTAAGAGATTCCTTAGCGAGAACTTGCATGCCTGAAAAAGAAAATGATTACCTGACCTGTTACAGGAGTTGGTCTTCAAACTCTTTGTATAGATGTGCCCTGACTGGTTACAGGAATTGAATCTGGAGCTTCAAAAGGTGATGAATGAATCGGGGATGGTTACTACCTCAACGGGACGGTGAAAGAACCTTGGACGATTACTACCTCAACCGGAACGCTGAGAGAATCTGGGGCGATTACTACCTCAACAGTAACGATGAGAGAATCAAAGGTGACTTCAACCTCAACAGTAACGCTGAGAGAATCCTAGGCGACTTCAACCTCAACAGTAACGCTGAGAGAATCTTGGGCGACTTCAACCTCAACAGTAACGCTGAGAGAATCTTAGGCGACTTCAACCTCAACAGTAACGCTGAGAGAATCATAGGCGACTTCAACCTCAACAGTAACGCTGAGAGAATCTTGGGCGACTTCAACCTCAACAGTAACGTTGGGAGAATCTTGGGCGACTTCAACCTCAACAGTAATGCTGAGAGAATCTTGGGCGACTTCAACCTCAACAGTAACGCTGAGAGAATCTTGGGCGACTTCAACCTCAACAGTAACGCTGAGAGAATCTTGGGCGACTTCAACCTCAACAGTAACGCTAAGAGAATCTTGGGCGACTTCAACCTCAACAGTAACGCTGAGAGAATCTTGGGCGACTTCAACCTCAACAGTAACGCTGAGAGAATCATAGGCGACTTCAACCTCAACAGTAACGCTGAGAGAATCTTGGGCGACTTCAACCTCAACAGTAACGCTGAGAGAATCTTGGGCGATTACTACCTCAACAGTAACGTTGAGAGAATCTTGGGCGACTTCAACCTCAACAGTAACGCTGAGAGAATCTTGGGCGACTTCAACCTCAACAGTAACGCTGAGAGAATCATAGGCGACTTCAACCTCAACAGTAACGCTGAGAGAATCTTGGGCGACTTCAACCTCAACAGTAACGCTGAGAGAATCTTGGATGTCTTCTACTGGGATAAGAATCAGGGAGATCTTAGGGTCGATCTGACTGAACCGGAGAAGGCCTTTGACTGGATAAGAATCAGGAAAATCTTAGGGTCGATTTAACTGGACCGGACAAGGTCTTGGAGTCTTCAACTGGATAAGAATCAGGGAGATCTTAGGGTCGATCTGACTGAACCAGAGAAGGCCTTTGACTGGATAAGAATCAGGAAAATCTTAGGGTCGATTTAACTGAACCAGGCTAGGTCTTGGAATATCTTCAACTGGATAAGAATCAGGGAGATCTTAGGGTTGATCTGACTGAACCAGAGAAGGCCTTTGACTGGATAAGAATCAGGAAAATCTTAGGGTCGATTTAACTGAACCGGACAAGGTCTTGAAATATAGCTGAGAACTTAACTGGATCTTTCCTGAAAGGTAAAGGTCAGTCATATGCAATGCGTGATATGGATCGAGCAATGATGTTCTCAACATAAATGAGATTTGTAAGACATGATGCATATATGCATGCTATAATGTATGGAAATGTGATGTTTATGAACGTATGTTTTTTGTCTAGGAAAATAAATCCTTGACGGGTGCCGGGAAGTCACATCTTGGGCTGATGTTTGAAGAAAAGAATATTTGTTTTCGCTGGGGAGTGATGGTTGCAAGAATACCGGTAGGAGAAGATAACTCCGTTGGGGAATAAACTTGGCGAATGGATTACTCTGCTAGGAGAAAATTATTCTAGTGATCTTGCTGGGGAACAACACTCTGCGGGGAGAGAGATAATTTGCTGGGATGTTGATGGTAACTTCGCTGGGGATACCGTTGTTATGTTGGAAGTGTTAATAGACTTCGCTGGGGATAAGAAGACTTCGCCGAGGACGGTCTTTCTGTGGCATTTGGCTGAGGATAACCCAGTTATATCCTGGTAGGGAAATAACCTTTGAATAAAACCGGGGAACACGTTCGGGCTCTGCAGGGGACAAGCTTCCAGAATTTACTGGGGATAAGCTTAATGCTTGGGGAGATGGATTCCAACTTTCCTGGGGAAACTGGATTGGACTCTCCTGGGGAAATTTTGAACTATATTGGGGAAGTGACTCCATTGAATGTTTGATATACCGCCGGGGAACAATCTTTAGGTCAAGACTGTCGGGGATGCTTGTTTAAGAATATTTGTATATCGTGCTGGGGAATGTTGAGATCTGCGGGGGTACCCAACTTCCTTAAGGCTGATAATAGCTTTTCTTGGGGAGAGTGCATTGACTCGCTGGTTCACTCTTTGGGGGGTTAAGACATACTGGTTGTGTTCTTCAGCCGAACTTACCTTGGTACCTTGGTGGACAGAACAATTAGATCGCTTAGACTACTCATTATTGCCCCTGTTTCTACGGGAGAAGGCACCTGTGGGGTGCTGATAGTTGTTGATGGACAAACCTTCTTCTGGTAGGCAGGTGACAAGATGACGGGACATAGTCGTACGCTTTGATCCCTGAGTTTTGCCTGGACCGCCCTTTCGGGTTTTCAGTCCACCGGGATACCCATTTTTGCCCAAGCCGCCTTTTCAGGTTTTCGACTTGCCGGGTATACAGATTTTTTCATTTCATCCCTTCATTTTGCCCGAACCCTTTTGGTTCGCCGGGAAGCCCTTATTTTTGCCTAGGTATGTCAACCTAGCGGGTCTTTGATTACGCGTAGTATTCTTTTCGACTATATCCACGCTCTCAAAATGTAGGGAGTTGCCCCTGTTAGAAGTGTTTTGTCATGCCACCAGAAGGTGTTTGATCAGGCAAGATTCGTTGTTGGAATGCCCCAAGTGACTCAGGCGGAGATTTTCCCCAGGCTATTTGGCCTTTGAGAGATTCTTCGATCTTGATTGGACTGCCCCAGATGATGGACCATGATCATGTCATGCCCCTTGATTGGAAGTGCTTTTGTTCATTAGGCATTCGCCGTGCGAGTTTCTATGCTGTTCAATCAAAAAGTCATATGCAAACAAAGTTATGTTAAAAATGCAAAGCTTATGTCTGTCTTGAAGATTTTGAAAATGCATTCTTTTTCATAAAACAAGTGATTGTTTGTAAAACGTGATGTCAACTCCGTATTTACCGTAGGCCTTAAGGAGTCAGGATACCTTTTGTAACAGTATGCTTTCGAACTAACCCATGCTTCATCTAGGACTTTTAAGGGTTATAACGTGGCCTGGTTCATGGTTTAAGAAACAAAGGATAAGGGCTCAAATTATTTGTACCCACCCACTCTTCGTGATGTTCTTCAAACCTAAGCCCAGTTGATCGTGCGTTAGACCTTGTTTGAGTCTTTGTCCTGACGTTCCAATGATGGTTCAGATATTGATAGTTTATTTTGAATAGGCAGTCATTTTCTTTTTTGTTGAGGGTTTGTAGGACCTCTTTCTTTTTGATTTCGTTATCCCTATTTTTTGCTTGAACTGTGTCTTTTGTGATTACAGCCGGCGGGATGCCCCAGTTTTATAAGTCTCCTTCATGGGTTTTGACTTAATGGGTTTTTATTTTTGAGATATAATGACTGCCTATCCTTATGATTATTCGGAATCATCACTGTCCCTCTTTTTTTTTGTAAAGACCTCTTTGGTGCCATTCGTTTATGCACTTGGATCAACTGAGAGAACTACCCTGCCCCAGGTTATGATTAAGGGTTTTAAATTTCGAAAAGAAAAACTCCTACTTCTTTGGCTCAGAGGGGTTGACAAGGGATTATCTTCCTTATAACTCCAGTGTTTAGGGATTGAAACAATGCCTGTACCTCATCAGCGGAGTCTGTTCAAAAGCATATTGTAAAGATCGTGGTATCGTTTTCGTCATCCTCCCTCAAGAGGCTTAGAATTATTAATCGAGCGTTGATCATCAGAAAAAATATGAAAATAATTTGCATATAGTGAATACGAATATATTGCTTCAAAACAGACATATGCGATGCATTAATGGAATAACAACGTTTAACATGAGTAAATGTTTGAACAAAAGAAAATTACAACTTGAAAATCCTAGTGAACAAAAGTATTTTCATCTCAGGGCTTGCTACTTCAAATGGTGAGCCTTCGGGGGATGGTAGAAAAACTCAGCCTGACCATCTTGTGTGAACTCCAATGCTCCTTCATCAATCAGGTCCTGGATTTTGTTCTTCAGAGCCCAACACTCATTTGTGTCGTGTCCCGGGCTGGCAGAATGGTAGGCACACCTTTTATTAGGATGATAGGTAGGAGATGTTGTGTTGGGGTTCCGGGGATGAGCCCTTAATGTGATCAGATTCAATCTCAACAGGCGTTGTAAAGCTTGAAACAGCGACATATTGAGCTGGGTGAATTGCCTCCTAGGCTTGTCTGGCTGAAGCTGGTGAGGTTGATGCTGAATTTGTGACACTGGAGCCATATGAGGAGCTCTCCCCTTATCTCCTTTTCTCAAAGTTGGTTGGATGACGACTGGCTCTTTACCCTTAGACGTTTGCCCTAGTTGGTTACCCTGAAGCAGTTGGTTGATGAGAACTCCGAGCTCTTCTTGTCTTTGAGCTAAACCTTGAATGGCAGTCACTTGCCCCAGCATCTGGGCTTTCATTGCATCCATCTCAGCTTGCAGGTGTTTCAGCCGTTCATCCTCAGCACTGTTCCTGACCAAAGTCCCCATGAGAAGTGCCCTCAACTCCTCCTGCCCCTTGGATAGATTCAGGAGGATTTCCCTGAACCGAGTCTCTTGAGCATGGAAGCCCTGGTTATCTTGTTAGGAAGTCAATGCTGAAATAGACAGCGAGAAAGGTAAGTGACCTGCAACAAGGATACCTGTTATGCAATGATGTGTATGACATGCATGTAATGTTTTCAAGGACCTCGCGGGATAAACAAGAAAATTTGTTAGAATTTGGGTCCGGTAGCTTGATTGAAGGAACTTCATGTTGCTGAGAGTCCTTCTTCAAGGGTCGAAGCTCACCATATCGAGTGGGTCATAGCCCCTGACACCCTTGGCTAGAGGAAAATAAATCCCCTTTGCCCCTTACTAGACCATTGGTTTATCATGACCTGCATCACAGACCCTCGAGATCCTTGAAATGGGTTAGTCCTTATGCAGGATGTATGCAATGGTATGATGTTATGCTATGCATGGGGTAACGTAGGTAAACCCTGTTATGAGTCCCAATTAAGGACTGTAAACAAAACCTGCAAGAAATTCAGTAAACCCTGTTATGAGTCCCAATTAAGGACTATAAACAAAACCTGCAAGAAACTTAGTAAACCCTGTTATGAGTCCCAATTAAGGACTATAAACAAAACCTGCAAGAAACTTAGTAAACCCTGTTATGAGTCCCAATTAAGGACTATAAACAAAACCTGCAAGAAACTCGAGTGTCAGATAACAAGCATGCAAATAGTCAAGTTGGAAGGCACACAAGTCACACAAGAGAAACCCTTAGAGTTTAGGCCAGCATGAGGTCTAGGTATTACCCTCTTTCAGTTGGTGGGCTCAACCTGTCCTACCAGAAGTAACCGGGTTCTAAGGGTCCCAATATCACTGGGTTGCTTTCATTGTTCATCATTTCGATTTAGCCACTGAACTGGCGACAGAAATATTCCAGGAAAGCAACCCTCAATTGAGTGTAGTATCGAGTATCAACCAACCTCGGACTGCACCAAAGTCAGTTATCTCACTACCCTAAAGAGGCCAAGATAGTTCAATTAAGGTTCCTAAGGTCAGTTGATGCTTCATGACACCACATGGAGACCCCGTACTCTCCTTGACTGAACTCAAGGGTTACCGGTACACACCAAAGTGCCACATCAACGTAGCAGACTGTTTCAACCATGTCGGTATACCCCACACAGTTCCCTCACAGCCTTGTTGCTACTTTCTAAGAAGGTATCCCCAGATCCGGGTTAGGATCTATAGAACTCCCAAGACAGTCCCATAATTTAAAGCAAACAAGTCAAAGCAATTGAAAACACAGTGATCTTAGTCCTAAGGTACACCTCACTTTATAAGTATCCCCAGCAGAGTCGCCAGTTTTGTGATCGGTGGATCTGGAACTGACTGTTTAACGCTGGTTCGCGAAATGTCGCGGAAGCAAGAGTCGCCACCGTCTTTTATTTTCTCCAAATGGAAAGGACAAAAGCACATAAAAATTCCTTATAGAGATTGCTCTCGGTTCGGGAGGTAGATTTATAGAAAGGGAAGGTGTTAGCACCCTTTCTATCCATGGTTATCCATGGGCTCTTAGATACTTGCTCATTTGTGTATTCAAAATTGTTTGTTTGCTTTTCAACTGTGGGTTTAAAAAGTTTCTTTGAAAATTTCAGTTCGACTCTTGTATCAGTCCTCAAGAGTGTTTGAAAAATTGCTTTTTGAAAGCTTTTTGAAAGGTGTCGGTGTGAAAAGTATTTTTTGATTTGTTTTGAAATTGGAGCAAGTATCTACGAGTTGTCTACCTACCCTAAGGAATTAGTCTGTGTAAATGTCCTTAAAGTAGTGCCATCCCACCATTGAGAGGTAGGTAGCACCACCATTGGAGGTGTTCGGGTCAATTCGAGGTTTAGGGACAGTGTGGTCACCAGAGCAATAGGAAGACACCTTAGAAGCTACCCCCATGCCATGTTCATGGACATGAGGACTTACTAAAACGTCCTCTGCTCGACGACCACTTTTCGAGGGGCGAGGCAACAGTGAGGCGTACCCTAGGGGTGGTGTGTGATTTGTGTGTCGTTTTCAGTTTATATTTGTCTTGTTCATGCATTGGTGTTCTACGCTTTGTTTTTACTTTTGGCATTCATTCTTTCATGCAAGTTATTAACAGTTAAAGAGATGCGGAATTAAAAGTCCTACGCTATTACAAAGGCGCGGGTCTACATCGCCAAATTAATCCAAGACCCGATTTGAATAAAATAAAATGCGGGAAAATAAATATCCTAATTAATCTATTACAAGGCTTTGGAGTAATTACATGAAATTTATAAGAAAATAAATAACATAAGCGCGTGAAACGAAATTATAATCGAAAGCGAAGGCGTTGGACCCTTTTCAAGAAGTTAAATGGAAATTATGAAATTAATGAGATTAAATGAGAAAAGGAAATTATTTTTTGAGTTTTTGTATTTAGGGAATTTAGTAAGAAAATTAAATGAAATCAAAACCCTAATTTCTAAACTATTTTTAATTTGTTAAAAAAATGTTTAAGTTATACCTAGTTTTAACCTAATTATTTAATGATAAATTTATTTACAAAATAATTAATAATTAAATATGGTAAAAGAAAAGAAAAAAGAATAAAAGTAATTAAAACCCTAATTCTACATTTTTTAGTTTATTAAGGAAAATATTAAAATTAAACCTAGAATAAAAAACTAAATTAGTTAATAAAATTTATTTACAAAAAAAACATTTAAATAAAATATATTTTTATTTTTTATCTTTTCTGATTTTTTTTGTATTTTTATATTGAAGAATTAATTTGTGGAATTAAGAGAAAAGAATTAAAATAAAATAAAAAAAGAATAGAGGAAGAAATACAAACAAAAGGGGTGGTAGACCCAATTCTGGAGGTTTGTAGCAAGCAATTAGGCCCATGAAACGCTAGCCCACGTGGACTTTCCTGGCTTGTGTGTGGAGGCGTTGACCTATGCACATGGTGGTCTGCAGCTTCTGACCACTGGATTGATCTTATGGGGCGCGTGGCAAGCACAAACTTGAAGCTGCATGGTAGGCCCTGGGGGTATATACTGCATGGAATCATGTTAAAACAAAACATATTGAGAAAGGAAGGGGACCTGGGAATCGAACCCAGGTCCCAGTGATTGCATGACAATGCATTAACCACTCAGCCAAGCGCGTTGGTTTTTATGTGTACTGGACAATAAGCATTATATTTGAAAAGGCTACATTATGCTGAACCACAAAAAAGCGCGCTATCATTCAAACGTCCCAGTAGCAATAGGCCACGTTAGTATCTTCTCCGTTTTGCCTGCAAATATAAATCAAATAGCGGGGTTTTAAACCCCCACTAACTTCAACCTGTAAAAATAACGATTAGGCTATACGCAAATATAAAAAGAGCGCGACTAGTGGTTCTGAATCGTCCAAATGCACTGAGTTCAATGGTCCTGGTCCTGCTGCCTAATTTTTCCTTATGCAAGAAACCCCAATTTCACATCTCTGCAACCCTAACGAACTCCCATGGCAAGTTTGCATATAGGCGATGAAAATTCAATTAAATAGTATCAATAGATTCAGAAGGTCCATGTTAGTATAAAACAACAATTAAAATGTATGAAAAATGTCCAGAAATTCAAACACGATTATGCATAAAGTTTGATGAATTTTGACTTCTATATACCAATTCCTGAGGTTAGAAGCGTGGAAAAGGATTCATAAAGTTTCCTTGAGGCCTTGGCAAGCTATTGGAATGGTCACTTTGCCTTGAAACCAACTCTAAGTGCGTTTTCAGTTTTGAACTTTTTCACAAAAAATGCCAAGTTTGTATTCAGGTTTGGGCGCAGCTTCCAGGTTTTTAGCATTAGGTTTAGCATGTGTATGTATATGTGAATGCTTTAGGTCAACAAAACAAGCCCAATATCCATGGAATCAATGCCTTTGAATTTTGTGATTTTGCATAATCTTTTCCAATCTTTTTATCATGAAACCTAGCCAATTTGCATGGAATCTTTCTTCTTTGGGCATGCACGAAATCCTTAGGCCTTGATGAGAGATTATACTGCACAAAAAGATTTGAAAACCTTATTTTAGTATTTTTGTCATATTTTATTTAATTAAATGAATTAATGGTGATAAAAATTCAAATAAATAATAAAAAATGATGAAATAAATCCCCTTTGGGTCAAATGATCGTGCATAGCCTTTGGATAATGATTCTTGGAAGAAAATGTGGCCCATTAGCAATTTTGAGGCATTTGAAGTAAAGTTGACTTTTCAAAATTCCCAAAAATTTCCCAACTTCCACAAGGCATATCTTGCTCAATTTTTAAGCTTTGATCATGTTCTTAGACATTTTGGAAAGGTCTTGAAGTCCTCTAACCAATTCCTTTGGTCCCATGTCATTTTGATTTACCAATCTCAAGTTATGGTCTTTGACTTAAAGTGCCTTTTTGTTGACTTTTGAAAATGACCTATAATGTTGAGATTGATAACTTTTTGTGAGAGCATCTCTTGGACTTGAAGTGTGAAGAGGAGTTGTAGGAAATGTGATTCTATTCAAAATGAGCTTTGGATGGAATTTTTCTGATAAACCATGTGGAAGTTATGCCCTGGTCAATTTATAGTTGACTTTTTCAACTGTCCAAATATGGAAACTTTTGCATCTTGAGACTTTTTGAGCCATGCTTTGAGAATCATGATCAAGAATTGATCCAATGATGTTTGTGGCTTCAAAATAAGATGTTGACCAAAAATTTGAACTTTTGATTGTCAAATGACCATTTTGCCCCTGCAGTTGACTGTTGAGCAATTAGGGTTTTTGACTGTGCCATTTTGTGCTGTAAGTTTTGAAACTTGGCATATGGGTGCTTGACAATGTTTTTAGGCATGTGGGACTTGATTGGACCCTGGGAAACTTCAATTTCTCTGCCAGAACCAAAACCCTAGTTTTTGACTGTTAGGAGGCCCTTGAACTGTGCAACCTTTGGGGAGATTTTGAAGCATGCTCTTTGCAAATTTTGAAGAATATGGGAGGGTAAATTTTGGGGTACAACACCATCCATGTGAGTTGCTCCATTTGGTATAGTTTTTTTATCCAATTTCGTTTAATCTACATTGTTATCAAATTTAATGTTTGCATATGTGCTCATAATCATATATAGAGCGGGTTGGACGTGAAGCATGTAAGTTTTGGGGTCTAGTTCATGAGATGCCATTCTTAACCCCGATCGAAAGCTTAGCTTCAAAACGCAAAATTCAAAGACCTTTAGCCAAAATTAATGTCAGATTCAGACTCAGGGCATCTTTTTAAGGGGGGTAGGGTTGCTTTGATTCATTAATTGTGTTTATTTTGTAGATTAGGGTTTGGAACCCACCAGAGAAGAAAATCGGAAGGTTAACTTCGGTGGCTAACCTGTTGTCTTCCTATTGGCCCATTCGAATCAATAGCATGCGTGTTTTTTAATTTTTCATAATTTCTGACTGATTTTGGTATGTAATATTATTTGGTTATTTAAAACAACAAATGAGCAGGTGGTCTGGTGGTGAAGAGTGCGCATGTAATTCTGGAAGACCTAGGATCGAACCTCAGGTTTTTAGTTTTATTTTCTTACATTTTCTTTGTAGATCCAGTGGCATGTAGGTTCATATGCGTGCCATGTACCTTACATCTGCGCCATCAGATGCTGATGCAAGAAGATTTAGTCATCCTAGAGTGCACTTCCACCATGTAGCTTTAAGGATGATGTACACCAGATCATATTTGGTCGTTGGGTTCAGCTTAATTGGGCCTAAACAAAGTTTCAAATTGCACCCCCATTGCTGTTGTCACAAGTAACTGAAACCAGTTTGTTTTTGGGCCTATTTTTCTTTTTAATTCTCACCCCCCATTTACTTTTGCAGTGGCCCATTAACCTCTTTTTTATTTTATTCTTTTCTCTTCTTTAAATAACTACTTTCTTTTTAATAAAAAAAATCATAAAATCAAACAAAAATTAGATTTAGAATTTAATTGGTTAAATTTATTTTTTTAAAATAAAAATTAATTAATTAAAATCATTTTTGAGTTTATTTTGTAATTAAAATTTGTTAGAATTATGTTTGTTCTTTAATTTAATTTAAGTATTTTTCCTAAAAAACATAAAACATTAAAAAATACATTTCTTTTTATCACTTAGAAATTTTTTAGGTTTTTATTTTATTTTTCCATCCTTCCATTCTTCTTTCTTTCTTCCCCCACGCGTTTATTTAATTTCGCATTTTTATTCTCTCATAATTATGTAACTGCAAAAGAATGTAATAGTTTAATTAGAACTTTACTTTTATTTCCCTGTTTTTGGTTTGTAATTCCCCCTCCCCGAAGCCATGTAATAGCGTAGCTCTAAATTCCGCACTTTACTTTTCGCACTAATATTAATTGTTAGATGAATGCTAATAGGATTGTATGATAAAACTAAAAGCAAACGATAGAAAAACCTAACATCCAAGAAAAATATAACTGAAACAAAACACACTCACACATACGCACCTCTAGGGTACCTCCACTTGTTTCCTTCGGAATAAACAGTCACGACTCTCGAATGTAGGAAATTTTAGCAGTGACCCTTTGGTTATAAGATCATAAGTCTCTAGATGACCCTTTCGATGTTTCCTCAGTATATGATCATAAAACCTTAGGGTAATTACTAAAGTATCGTACGAGTTGCTTTCATGACTGTATGATGACCCTCGCCTGTCCCTCAAACATCCAACGATAGGGCTACCTACTGACTAATAGTAGGATAAAACTGTCTAAAGGAAAGAGGAAAAGAAAAATCCTTTTGAGTAGGTAGATATCTCATAGTTGCTTGCTCATAAAAAACAAACAAAATATTGTTTTCACACATACACAAACTTTTCTCTAAAATATTTTCAAAGACAAAAAACACTTTGTATACGTTCTCTCCGAAACGAGAAACATTACATAGTTCGCCGCACTAAGGCGCCTTTTCAAAATATCTTCAAAACACACTTACACAAAAATCATTTTCAAAAGTGAGCTAGCAACTAAGAGCTGTAGATAACTACGGATGGAAAGGGTGCTAACACATTCCCTTTCCATAAACTACCCCCTCCCCCCCCCCCCCCCCCCTTACTTAGAAAATTCTCGAAAGTTCTTTACTGTTCTTTTCACCCTTTCCTTTGTTAGATAAAGAAAAGTCAGTGGCGACTCTTGCTAACCGCAAGATTTTTTGCGATAAAATGCAAAACCAGTAAAGTCAGTTCTCCCACTGTATTACACTACCCCCCGAACTCAAGAAAATTATCAAAAGGTCTTTCCTGTTCTTTTCACCCTTTCCTTTATTAGATAAAAGAAAAGTCGGTGGCGACTCTTGCTATCCACAACATTTGTGATAAAACGTAAAACACCCAAGTCAGTTCTCCCGCCGTGTTACAAAACTGGCGACTCTACTGGGGAGAAACTAAAAGTGGGGTTACCTTAAGAGCTAGATAACCTTTATTGTTTTACTTGTTTTCCTTGTTTGCTTTATATTTTGGGATATGCTTGGGTTTATTTCGTGTATAGATCATATACCCGAATCTGGGATATTTTAGGTTAGCAATAGATTGTAAAAATTGTACGGCGTAGACCGATATAGTTGAAGCAATTGCTAAGTTTGTGTGACACATTTTTTGGTATCGGTGTCACTTGAGTTAAATCAAGGAGAATACGGGGCTGATGTATGGTGTCATAAAGCACTAACTGACCATAGCACTAACTCGACCACAACAATCGAGAAATAAGCGTAGGTTTGACGCTCCGAGGAGGAAATTCACCAGGATTAATATTCCATTGGCTCAAGAATTATGTTGTACCAAAAAATTTTCCCTCCCATTTTACTCAACATATGTTCATTGAGATCCTCAACTTACTCAAGGATGCCCAAGAGTTGACCAGACAAACTCTCTCCTAAAGCAATGAACCTCCAACTAGGGTTTCCATTTTTATCAAGATGGGTGAGCTCCAAAGGCCTCATATGCTCTCCATAGTCCTAATATGTTCTCAATACCATCCATGTCAAGTTTCAATCCTTGCACAAGAAGTTTGCTCAGTCAGTTGCTCAAATGCTTGAAAATCAATTGTATTAGGTTAAAAGTCAACTATGGCCCACATACAGTCAAACTTCAATATTTTTGGTCAACATCAACATTTTGAAGTGATATACATCATTTGATCAAGGTTTTACCATGATTCCCCAAGGGATGCTCCTAATTCATCAAAACTCAAAAGTTGCTAAATTAGGGTTTCTTAGGAAAAGTCAACCAAACTTTGACCAGGCATAACTTCCTCATACTTTATCATAAATTTCCCATCCAATGATCATTTTGAATAGAATCCAATTCCCTACAACTCAAATTCAGCCCTCAAGCTCAAAAAATTCACTCATGGAAAGATATGAATTCAGACATTATAGGTCATTCCAAAAAGTCAAGAAAAACACCTTTTGGGTCAAAGCTCCTCACAAGAACATGGAAGATCCAATTGAAATGAACCCAAAGAGGTTGCTTAGGGGACATACTAAGCTTTCTAAAAAGACAAAGAACACCCTCTTAAGGTCAAAATTGAGAGATATATGCATTGTAAATTTGGCCATTTTTGGAAATTTTTATAAAGTCAACAATACCAAAAATTGCATTTTTTCCATATGGGCCCATCTTTTTAAGATTGAATCTCAGTCCTAGCATAGTCCACGACCTATGGGACCCTCCGTGATTTATTTATTTTCTTATTTAATTTATTTTGATTTTTATTCATTTAAAAATCAAATAAATCATATAATTTGTTTTAGGAAAGATTTTTGTATTGAATAGAGATCTTATATGTTGTCAATAGCCAAGAGAAACGTGCAAGATTGAAAAGAGAAGAAATCTCTATGTTTGGAGAGATTGGATGCAAGAATTGAAATTCATTATTCTTTGGATTCATTCTAATTTTATGGACCTAATTTGATTCTCACATATATACAAGATCATTCTAACCCTAAAGGAAGAGAATTTGTGTGCGCAGCCTGCCTCCAAAGCAAGAATCTAAACTCAAAATTTTTGTCCAAAAGTGAAAGACCTATATTCTTCCATAGGCTAGTTCAAGATGTTATGAAGTTCAAATCTTGTTCCTGGGTGATCATTGGGGCGATAGCAAGCATCATCAAGGCCTGAAGCATCAAGAAACGAGCGCTAGCCATAACACGGTTTGTTCATATTTTTGAAATTGGTCTTTACAATTCACGAATGATAAATGAGTTATAAATATATGTTCGTGTTTATATCATCCTTTAGAATGTTTTTGCATACTTAATTGCATGTTTTGGTACCTGTTGGATAAAACGCCATTGCTAGGGTTTACAAGGCCGTTTTAGGGCTTTTAAATGCAGGAATAATTGAATATCAAGATGGATACTATCATGATCAGTGGAAAAAACCCAATCGACCCATGATATTGAATCTAATTTATGTTGCCTAGATAGGATATTTGAGGATTACAGGTTTATAGCTACGGCCAATGTCCGTGGGTAAAATCTCTGGACCTAATACGACAGTCCCCTGGAGAAGACGAACGTGTGTCACAACCTGAGTGGGCAGTTTAAACTTTGCGTGCATTTTGGTTACAATCACTGACCATCTTTCAATATATTGTTTATTGTGTGTTTACGTTAACAAATAGGAAGTTGGCTCAGTTGGTGAAGCGAATGGTCTTAAGGCATTCATGTGTATGAGGTCAGGGGTTCGATCCCTGCCTCCTACATTTTATTTTCCATAATATTTCCTTCCAGATCCAGCGTATCTCAATGCCCATCGTCCACCGTACGCCCCAGATCTCATCCCTGGGATCCATCATCATGTAGATCTCACGCCCCAGTCTTGGGGGTCCACCATGAACCATCAGAAGAAGGATGCACTGGATCAGGCGCAGACTTTGGGCCTCCAGCTTTGGGCCTAACAAGAAATTTGGTAGCACACCCCCTTAATTCCTTCCAGCAACAGGCTCAAGTTTCAATTCTCTTTTAATTTCTTATTTCTTTATTTTTTTTAATTATTTTACAAAATCATGTATTTTAATTATTTTAAAATAAAAATCTTTTTTTAATTAAATCAGAAAATCAGAAAATTACCAAAATATTAGGTTTAGTTAATTATTTTCATAAAATATTTATTTGCATTTAATTAATTAGTTTAATTAGGTTAACTTAAACATTTTCTTGTAATTAAAATTTAATAGAAATTAGGATTAATTTGCAAATTGCGACTATGTTTCAATAAAGAAAATACAAACAAAAACATTTTTAATTAATTAGATTTCTTAGCTCCTAATTTGATCCCGTTTTAATTTTAGCGCGCGTCTTTACTTTCCCTATTCTTATTAATTATTGTAATTGTTCCCAAGTTGTAATAGTTAATTAGGTTTATTATTTCTCTTATCATTTTCCCCGGTTTTTTGATTATGTAATCCCCTCCCCGAAGCCTTGTAATAGTTAGGGTTTTAATTTCTCGCTTTTAATTTTCGCAACTATTTAACTGTTAGATGTATGGATAATAGGCTTACATGCAAAAGATAAAGGATTAATACAGTAGAAAACCCTAATTGTGCAAAGATAATTAACTGAAAAAACACACTTGCACATGCTCACTCCTAGGGTTTTCCCCACTCGGTTGCCTCGGAAATAATGGTTGTGTCCCTCGAATGTAGGGATACCTTAGCAATGACCCGCAACTCAAAATCGTCATAAAGATCCTATTCCCTACTTGTCCCTCGAGTTTCCTACAAATTGATCTTATGACGATAGCCCCTTCGAAATGCTAAGGTATCTTTACTTGTTGCCTTCAGAGACCATTTCGTCCCTTCGAACGTCCCTTTACAAATCCAACAATGGGGCTACCTACTCCTTAATAGTAGGACAGCGTTGTCTAAAGGAAAACGAACATACTTTTTTCGAGTAGGTAGATAGTTCCTAGGTACTTGCTCAAACAAACAAACTTCACACAAACACTTTCAAAACAATTTTCAAAAACAACTTCGTCACACTCTTGAGGATAGATACAAGGGTTATCACGAAGTAAACAAAACTTTTTCAAAACAAACAAACACAAGAAATTTCAAAATGAGCAAGTACCTAAGAGCCCGTGGAAAACCACGGATAGAAAGGGTGATAACACCTTCCCTTTCTATAATCTACCCCCTTACTCATAAAACTCTCGAAAAAAGGTTTTTTTCTGTTCTTTTTCCTTTTCCTTTGTTGGATGAAATGAAATTCGGTGGCAACTCTTACTTACAGCGACATTTGCGAATACAAAATTCAAACCAGTATAACAGTCGGTTCTGCCACCGTATCACAGAACTGGAGACTCTGCTGGGGACATCTTTTTAAGTGGGGTTTACCTTAGGATCTAGGTCTTTTTTTTAAAATTTCTTTCTTGTTTGTTTTTCCTACTTTATCTTTAAGGGTTTTGCTTGGGTATTATTGAAGATCCTACACCTGGATCTGGGGGCACTTCTAAGGTAAACAACAATAGATCGTGGAGATTATATGGTGTAGACTGATATGGTTTAAGCGATGGTTGTGTTGGTGTGACACTTTGGTTGGTACCGGTATCCTTCGTGTGGAAACGAGGAGAATACGGGGCCGCCGCGTGGTGTCGCAAAGCATTAAAGGACCTTAGAACCTTAGTTGAACAAACTTAGCCATTAGAAAGTAGTGATATATCCGGCCTCGGTATAAAGCTGAGGATTGGTTGATACTCGATGCTACACTCATTGAGATCAGACTTTCTGGATATTTCGGCCGCAAGAAAATATTGCCTGAGCTAAAACAATGTCCGGTAAAGGATGATCAGTGATATTGAGAATCTTTAGAACCCGTTTACTTTTCTAAGACAGGTTTGAAACCAACTAAACTTCAAGAGGGTACTTACCTTTAACCTCATGCAAGCCTTTGAACCTAAGGTCTATTGTGTGTTTTGCGAGTGTGTGATTTATTCTGTTTGAACATAATATCATGCATCATAACATAGCATTCATTCTTATCACACTAATCATTTCAAGGTCCAAGGGAATTTATCTTAGTTCTGTTTTGAAGATCATGGCTTGCACTCGTAGAAACACTATCTGAATCAGCTTTATGAGAATACCTACCCAACTCAAGGAGCTAGTATCGAGGGTTCCTGAAACTTCTACGTTCACTAAGAGACATGGTCGACTTCTCAGCCTGGTTACTTCAAACTTTGATGAAAAGATGATGGGTGTACTCTTCCAATTCTTTGATCCCAAACACCACTACTCCACCTTCCCAGACTATCAGTTGGTGCCTACCATGGAAGAGTTCTCTCAGTTATTGGATGTACCCATTCTTGAACAGTTGCCTTTCACAGGTTTAGAAGAAGTTCCTAAGCCATAAGTCATTGCCTCAGCCTTGCATCTGAAATGGGCCGACGTGGTATCCAATTGGGAAACAAGAAGCGGAGTCAAGGGTTTTCTAGCCAAGTTCCTAATAGACAAGGCCCGACTGTTTTAGGATGATATGCACTTTCAGGATTTTGAGGAGGTCTTGGCCCTTCTAATCTATGGGTTAGTACTATTCCATGATCCAGACTCATTCATAGATGTGAATGCTATCAAGATTTTCCTCTCTCGCAACCCTGTGCCTACCTTGCTCGGAGATATCTTGGACGCTCTCCATACTCGTACCATGAAGAGAAGAGGGGTTCTTATGTGCTGCATGCCATTGTTGTCGAGGTGGTTTATTTCTCACCTCCCTAAGTCCGTACTAAATAATGAAGAGGTTTGGGTTGGTCGCAAAGGATAATGTCACTCGCTCACATAGATATTCTCTGGTATTCCCGATCTATGGGAGATACTGCTATTATTGACCGCTGCGGGGAGTACCCTAATGTCCCATTACTTGGCATTAGAGGAGGCATAACTTATAATCCTTGTTTAGCTCTACAACAATTTGGTTACGCTCGAAGGGATGGTCCCCATGAGTTACTTATCAAGGGCATTGTATTTAACTATGAGGATGATGTTAAAGGGTATCGCCAGAGGTTCATACGAGCTTGGAGCATGGTAAACAGATTTGGTTCCAAGGCTTTGGGCCGAAGGCTTCCATTACTATGGAACCTTATCTCCAATGGGTACAAGCTCGCGCCCAGAAACTTATGATGCCTTACATGGCCGTTTTACCAGTGATTGTGGAACCCATGACTGAAGGGGGTATTCCTTACACGGTTCTCCATCCTGATATGCCCACTGATCTTGAAGAACTACAGAGGTCTTGGATTCAGTTGAAGAAAGAGCGGGATACTTATAGGGATCAATTCTATGCCCAGGAGAGGAAGGTTTTAGAGCTTACAAAGCAGCTTCATGAGGAAAGAAGCCTTAATGTCTATCTCGGCACGAAAAGGAAGCATCCATGGGAAATTTGATTTTTTTCTAGTTTTTTAGAATTGTTTTTAATTATAACGCCTAAAAGGTGATTGAACTTTGAATTCTACTAATAAAATCTTTGTTTCATTTTGGTTCTCAAATTTAAATTTCCCAAAGTCTTTGAAATAATTACATATGCATCCCATCCATAAACACTGCATATACAGGTACCATTACAGGCTTCTCATCTTCTTCGCTGTTTATTTCAGTAGAATGTCTTTTGAACAAAGCATCAAAGATCTTCAGGCACAAAATGCCCAATTTCAATAGATGTTCATAACTCTGGCGAAATGGAAGGAGGATCTGAAAACCCTCATTCTAAAGGAGAAGAAGAAAAAGAAGAAGGTCTCTGGTATTCTGAATATGGGCAGAAGGTTCAGGGGGCCATTAAATTAACCAGTCGATCTAACCTCCTCATCCAAGGAAGGGGAGAATCAAGAAAGGGAGACAAGGGAAAAGGACCCTAGTCCTAAAGTTTCTAACAATGATACATACTACAATGATGAGCAGTATCCTCCCACTGAGGATAGATACAAGCAGTTGGAAGATCGTTTGAGTGCTATGGAAGTCTAGAGGATACCTGGGTTGGATTTCGAATAACTGGGATTGGTGTCGGGAGTGGTCATCCCGTATAAATTTAAGGCTCCAATTTTCGCAAAGTATGATGGGGTGTCTTGCCCAAAGCTCCATCTCCGTTCCTATGTAAGGAAAATCCAGCCCCACACCGCTGATAGAAACTTATGGGTTCACTTCTTTCAAGACAGTATCAATACAACGCCGACCTTTCCCCCACTCGTACTCAACTCCAGAGTATGACCATGGGTGCAGGTGAAGGCTTTAAGGACTATGCGCAGAAGTGGAGAGACTTGGCTGGAAGAGTCCAACCCCCTTTATCTGACAGGGAGTTAGTTGATATGTTTCTTGGGACACTGTCTGGTCCTTTCTTTAAATATTTGATTGGTCAGTTGGTTTCACTGAGCTGATATTAATAGGAGAAAGGGTAGAAGCTGGGATTCGGAGCGGTAAGATACAGAAAGAAGCCTCTTCGAGTTCAGTAAAGAATCCTTTCACTGGTAAGAAGGAAGCCAGTGCCATCTATAGCCCGAGAGGCCAAAGCAGAGCTGAACACCGTTAGACAGTAAGTGTTGTAATGATACCTAGACCTGCGGCTTCTCCACAATGCAACAATCAACAAAGGGTGGAAAGACCACAAAGGCAGTTTACCCAGATTAACATGATGTTGGCTTAAGTCCTACCCCATCTGCTAAGATCCAACTTGGCAACCTTGAAAGAGGCTCCCAAGAATTCGAATACCACATCTCCTCGGTATAGTCCAAATGCTCGGTGTGCCTACCATTCCGAGAGTCTTGGAAATGATACAAATGACTGCTGGTCTCTAAGAAATAAGGTACAAGATCTGATTGCGGTCAAAGAGATTGAGTTTGATGCTCCAGAGAAGCCTAATGTCATAACTGCTACCATGTCTAAGCACAATCGTGGAGTTAATGCTTTTGACACCGATCTGTTTATGACCTCAGTTGATGAAGTTTCTACTCCTCTTATGACTATTAAGAAGAATTTGTTTTTGGCTGATTTATTTCCGGGTTTTGGTGAAAGTTTCCACGTGTGTTCATCTCTGCCTTCTGGTTGCCATTTGCTGAAAACAGGTGTCTAACGCCTGATGAACAGCAGAGAGATTTTGTTCGAGAAAACTTTGATTCCAACTGTTCCATGTGAATATATTGCAATTATAACCATTTCCACCAATCCTTCCAAGGTCTCCTCGAGAAGAACTGTTAGGATTGCATCTACTCCAAGAGTCACTCCGTTAATAATCACCCTTCCTGAAGAATGAAGAGGATAATCCTGGTGTCAGTAACATTGTCGGGACCAGTAAGATTACCAGAAGTGGAAGGGTTTTCTCTCTCGAGATTTCTCCAAGGACTGACAATAGGCTTGTTGTTATTTCACCTGATATTCCTACCCATACTTCAACTAATACTCTTGTTCTTACTCCAATTGTTACCCCTGCTGGCGAGTCATCTGGTACCCGAGGCAAAGAAGCTATAGGTGAGCCTGCCCAGACAGAGGCACCTAGAAAAATTGTCGTAGAAGCCTCTAAGCAAGAGATAGAGGAAATATTAAAAATAATTAAGAAGAGTGACTACAATATGGTCGAGCAGCTAGGGAAGATCCCCTCAAAGATATCCATGTTGTCTCTGTTGTTGTGCTCCGAGGCCCATGCGAAGGATTTGATTGCATTCCTCAAGACTGCACACGTGCCGCAGGAGACCTCGGTTGATCAATTCAAAGACTGTGTGGCCAGCCTGACTGCTGACAATGGGCTGGGTTTTTCAGATGTCAAATTGACACTGAAAGGGAGGAAGCATAATGATGCCCTGCATGTCTCGATCGAATGCAGGGGTACCACTATGGCTCATGTGCTGGTAGATACTAGGTCTTCACTGAATGTGCTGCCGAAGAAGGCTCTCGACCGACTAGATTGTGAGGGATTGACCTTAAAGCCTAGTAACATTGTGGTAAGGGATTTTGACAGGTCAAAGAGAATGGTGCATGGGGAGGTGGACATCCCTGTCAAGGTAGGTTCTCAGACCTTTGAGTCCATTTTCTATGAAATGGACATTCGACCGTCATACTCTTGTTTGTTGGGTCGTCCTTGGATCCATGAAGCTGGGGATGTTACTTCTACACTACACCAAATGCTGAAGTATCTAGTGAAGGGGAAGATTGTCACTATACGTGGCGAAGAGGAGTATATGGTGATCCATCTCAACTCCTTCAGGTACGTAGAAATGAACGGTGAATTCATATAGACTCCTTGCCAAACTTTGAAGACGTTCCCAAAATCTTGGCATCGACTGAGACTACTACCGCACCAAACCTCCTCTGAAGATGTCTTCTCTCAAAGACGCCAGAGCAGTGGTTGAAGAAGGTGGGTATACCAACTGGGGACAACTCCCTGATTTTACTCACAAAACTGACAACTTTGGTTTGGGCTTTACTTAAGGAGCTCAAAGGGTTATTCGACGCGCTCGAGCTGGAGGACCTCCCCTACGCATCAGCAATCGGGGAATTAATGCCATTGAAAACAGTGAGGAAGACTCTGACATTGACAGCTGGATCTACCCAACTACCAATGGTGGACCGAGTAACTGGACGGCTAGGGATTTTATACCAGTTTCTTTTATTCCACAGTAATTGTCTTACTTGTTTTTAAGATTGTAATAAACAATTTAAACTCTACAGCCTTGTGTCTTACCCAAGACACATTGGTTTTGTTTGTGAGGGCTATTATGTGTCATTTCATATATCATCAATAAAACATTGGACGTTCCTTGCATACAAATTTTGCGCTCTTTATTTTTTCTTTTCTGCTTTCACTTTATGAAAATAGCTATACTCTTACACATACTCACGTCTCATACTACAGATCCATATCCACTCTGGATCCCATTGACAATAGTTCTGCTACTGCCGGTTATGACTTTGAAAATCCGATCAACCAAGCCGAGGACGAAGCTGAGGACGATTGTGAGGTGCCGGGAGAACTTGCTAGACTGTTACAACAAGAGGAGAGGGCTATACATCCCCATGAAGAGCCAGTCGTGACGATAAACTTGGGCACGAAAGTGGACAGAAAAGAAGTCAAGATCGGTGCAAATCTGGAAGCTAAGACCAAACAGCGGTTGATACAGATGTTGCACGACTATGTTGAGATTTTCTCCTGGTCATATGAAGACATGCCTGGTTTAGACATTGATATTATGGTACATCGTCTTTTGACCAAAGAAGAATGTCCTCCGGTTAAACAGAAGGTTTGCTGTATGCACCCTGAAATGTCACAGAAGATCAAGGCAGAGGTCATGAAATAGTTCAACGCAGGGTTCTTAGTTGTCACCTCTTATCCACAGTGGGTTGCTAATGTCGTTCCGGTACCTAAGAAGGACGACAAGGTACGAATGTGCATGGATTACAGAGATCTGAATAGGGCAAGCCCCAAGGATGACTTCCTGCTTCCTCACATTGATGTTTTGGTCGACAACATTGCGTAGCATAAAATATTCTCCTTCATGGATGGTTTCTATGGCTACAACCAGATCAAGATGGCTCCTGAAGACATAGAGAAGACAACCTTTGTCACACAGTGGGGCACCTTCTGTTACAAGGTGATGCCTTTTGGGTTGAAAATTGCTGGGAAAACCTATCAGCGAGCCATGGTCGCCTTGTTCCATGATATGATTCACCACGAGATTGAGGTTTATGTTGATGACATGATAGCCAGGTCTCAGACTGAAGAGGAACACCTGTATCATCTACAAAAGTTGTTCTACAGATTGAAGACGTACAAGTTGAGGTTGAATCCAAACAAATGCACCTTCGGGGTAAGGTCTGGCAAACTTCTGGGTTTCATTGTCAGTGACAAAGGTATTTAAGTGGACCCCGCAAAAGTAAAGGCCATACAAGAGATGCCGGCTCCCTGTACAGAGAAGGAAGTTAGAGGTTTCTTGGGACGTTTAAATTATATTTCCAGGTTCATTTCACATCTGACTTCTACTTGTGGACCCCTCTTCAATCTTTTGAAGAAAGATCAAGTGGTAAATGGAATGACGAGTGCCAGACAGCTTTCTGATGCCTCTGGTTTAAGGAAGACCTTTGATACTATACTTAACAGTGCTAGAAAATTCAATGGGGTGTGTGCTGGGGCAGCATGACGAGTCTGGTCGAAAAGAGAATGCAATATACTACCTTAGAAAAAAGTTTACTGACTGTGAGACACGATACTCACTTCTTGAGAAAACTTGTTATGCTTTGGCATGGGCTGCTCGCCGACTAAGACAGTACATCTTGACCCACACTACTTTGTTGATATCTAAGACGTATCCAATCAAATACATCTTCGAGAAGTCCTCTCTCTTCGAAAGAATATCAAGAAAGCAATCAAGGGGAGTGTATTGGATGATCATTTGGCTCATCAGGCCGTGGATGACTACCAGTCCATGAATTTTGAGTTCTCGGATGAGAATATTATGCTGGTGACTGACTACAAAGAACTTGGACCGGATGAAGGACCCAAGGAGGGATCCCGATGGACTATGGTTTTTGGCGGAGCTTCGAATGCACTCTGTAACAACATTGGCGCAGTAATCATATCTACTGAGGGCTGTCATACTCCTTTAACTGCTCGGCTATGTTTCAACTACACTAACAACATGGCGGAGTATGAAGCCTGCATCATGGGTCTTAAAGCCTCTATTGACCTCAGGACCAAGTTCTTAAATATCTTCGGGGATTCAGCCTTGGTGATAAGTCAGATCCAAGGCGAATGGGATACGAAGCATCAAAATATCATCCCATACAAAGAGCACGTACTGACATTGCTCCCACACTTTAAGGAGGTAACCTTTAAACATTTTCCACGAGAGGGGAATCAGTTAGCAGACGCACTAGCTACCATGTCTTCCATGTTCAAATTCAAATGGGACAACGAAGCTCCCCAAATCACCATTGAGAGGTTGGTTGAACCAGCGCACTGTTGTGAGATTGATACTGAAGAGGTGGCAGACAAACCCTGGTTTCATGAAGTGAATAAGCACCTCGAGACTCAGGAGTATCCCGAAGGGGCATCTGTCAATGATAAGAAGTTTCTGAGAAGATTCGCCGCAAAATTCTTCCTCAGTAATGGAATCCTCTACAAGCGCAATCATGACTCTACCTTACGGCGGTGTGTAGACAAGAGTGAAGCAGAGAGGATTATGACAGATCTACATGAAGGTACTTTCGGAACCCATTCTAGTGGACATACCATGGCTAAGAAGACCCTACGGGCAGGATACTACTGGTCCACTATGGAAGCAGATTGTTATCAGCACTCCTGAACTTGTCATAAGTGCCAAATCTATGTTGATAAGGTGCATGTGCCTCCGGTTCCTTTGAACGTCTTGATAGCTCCGTGGCCCTTTTCAATGTGGGGCATTGACATGATCAGAGAAATCAGGCCTACTGCTTCCAATGGACATTGCTTCATCTTAGTGGCCATAGATTACTTCATGAAATGGGTTGAGGCGGCCTCCTTTGCTACTGTGACCAAGGACGTTGTGGCGTGGTTTATCCAACATAATCGGATCTGTCGGTATGGTGTGCCAGAGAGAATTATTACTGACAATGGTACAAATTTCAATAACGCGATGATCACCGAGCTCTGTAAGCAATTCAAGATACAAGATCATAACTCTTCTCCCTATCGGCCGAAGATGAATGGCACTGTTGAAGCGGCTAACAAAAACATCAAGAAGATTATACAGAAGATGACAGTGACATACAAATACTGGCATGAGATGTTACCATTTTCTCTTCATGGATACCGTACCTCAGCACACACATCGACATGGGCAACACCCTACTCTCTGGTATATGGCATAGAGGAAGTCCTACCCATCGAGGTCCAGATACCTTCTCTCAAGATTATGAAGGATGCGGGTTTGAACGAAGACGACTGGATCCAGACTCGACTTAATCAGCTAAATCTAATCGACGAGAAGAGACTTACCTCTATATGTCATGGTCAGACGTATCAAAAGCGAATGATCAAGGCTTTTTACAAGAAAGTTAGACGTCAAGAATATCAGGTCGAGGATCTAGTGATCAAGTGCATCATACTTCCACAAGGTAACCCCAGGGGAAAATGGACTCCCACGTACGAAGGGCCATTTGTTATTAAAAACATTTTCTCAGGTGGAGCCATGATTCTAACCACCATGGACGGTGACGGCCTTCCTCACCCTGTCAATGCAAACATAGTGAAAAGATACTACGCCTGATTAAAAGACCCGCTAGGTTGACTGGCCTATGAAAAAATAAGGGCTTCCCGGCGAACCAAAAGGGTTCGGGCAAAAATAAGGGATGAAAATGAAAAATCTGTACACTTGGCAAGTCGAAAACCTGAAGAGGCGGCTTGGGCAAAAAAGGGTATCCCGATGGACTGAAAACCCGAAAAGGAAGTCCAGGAAAAAGTTAGGGATGTAAAGCGTATCACTACGTCCCATTGGATCACCTTGCGATCAGACCTCATTATCGACTATCAAGCTCGAACGACACCAATCAATCTAATCAACTTCGGACAAGTAGCAAAGTGATGAGACGCTCGAAGACATAGGGGCAATAATAGAGTTAGAACTCAATGGGATTGTTGCACATAGATGTTTTCTTTTTACACAAATTGTATAGCTTCTATTTTTACGGCGGCGTTCTCTTACTATAGCGTCAGTCTCCTTGTACAAAAACGCCTATTACCGGCCAACTTCAAAAAAAAATCAATACAAAATCATTTTCACAAGAAACTATGAGTTTTTCCTTTTCTGTTTTGTTTTGCAATAATGTCCAATGATTTATTCTTGACATATGCATTTGAATATGATTGCTGCTCATAAATAGTTACATAATAAATGAAAAGACAATTGCTTGTAACTTAAGAAACAGGGGCAAAAACAAGAAATGTCAAACCCTACAGTTACTTTACCCAGCAGGTACCAGGGCAGAGACAGCTTTGGAGCACAGTCATCAGTACATACACTCCCCACAAAGTAAAAGTATTCAAAGCATTGATGTCAGCTTTCCCGAACAGGAAGTAACCTCCCCAGCCAGGGTCTTTCAGAAACCTGACAGCTATATCCCCCAGCCGAATTTCATAATCGCGAGCGGGTCATCATAATTTTTATCTCCCCAAACAGAGTTTATTTCTCTGTGTGATCGGTGGAAATAGAACTGACTGTTTTTTAGCTGGTTTTGCGAAATGTCGCGGTAAGTAAGAGTCGCCACCGTCTTTTATGTTCTCCAACATGGAAAGGAAAAAAGCACAGCAAAATTCCTTATTCGAGAATGTTTCTCGTTTCAGGAGGTAGATTTATAGAAAGGGAAGGTATTAGCACCCTTTCTATCCGTGGTTATCCACAGGCTCTTAGGTACTTGCTCTTATGTTTTCAAAATTGTTTGCTTTTCAAGTGTGAGTGGGTTTTGAAAAAGTTTCGTTTGAAAAATTTCTAAGTAACTCTTGTATTTGTCCTCAAGAGTGTATGAAAAATTTGTTTGAAAACTTTTAGAAAGTGTGGGTGCGAAAAGTATTTTGTTTGTTTTGAAAAGAGCAAGTATCCATGAGTCATCTACCTACCCTAAGGAATTAAGCTGTGTAAGAGTCCTTTAGATAGTGCTATCCCACCATTGAAAGGTAGGTAGCACCACCGTTGGAGGTGTTCGGGTCAATTCGATTGTAGGGACAGTGTGGTCACCGAAGCAACAGTAGGACACCTTAGAAGCTACCCTTATGTCCTTGATCCTTTTTTTAATCCGAGGCAACCGTTTCGAGGCAACTTTTTCGAGGCAACTGTTTCGAGGCAACTATTTTAGGGCAACTGGATCATGGACATAAGGACCGCTAAAACGTCCTATACTTGACGACCACGTTTCGAAGGCAACGAGTGAGGCGTACCCTAGAAGTGGTATGTGCATTGTGTGTTATATTCAGTTAATGTTTGTCTTTGTAATTAATGAGCTACGAGTTGTTTTTATTTACATACATTCTTTCATGCATTGTTAACAGTTAGGGGGTGCAGAAAGTAAATTGCGGAAACATAAATCCTACGCTATTACAAGGCGCAGGTCTATACATCGCCAAAAATACAAAGACCCGTTTTTGGTAAATAAGTACGGAAGGTAAATAAAAACAGTAAAAGTCCTAATTACTATTACATCTGGAGGCAGTTACATAATAATCAAAATAAGGAATTAAAACTAAGATGCGCGCGAAAGAAATAATCGGGACGTCTTAAGGGTGTTGACCCTTTTTAGAAAAGAAATTGATTTTTTGTCTTTTTGTCAATTAAATGCAATTAATTAAATAATTAAACTAATTAATTAAAAGAAAATATATTTTTGTGTTTTTTTATGTTTTTTATGAAATAAAATAAAAAGAAACAAAATTAAGTCAACCTAATTCTAAATTATTTTAATTATTAAAAGAAAAGTCAAAATTGCATAATTAAACTATTTCAATTAATATTTATTTACAAAATGATATAATAATAATAATAATGATGTTAGTTCTATTTTTTTTATTTTTTATGAAAATATGTTAATTATGCTAATTATTAAAAAAAATAAAATAAGGCAAATAAATAAAAGAAAAGAAAATGACAAAACAAAATAAAATAAGAAAAAAGTAAATAAACCCAAGGGGGTGAGATGGCCTTCATGGAGGTTTTCTGAAGTAATTCTGGCCCAACAACAAGAAGCCTTATTTGACTTTTTTCGGTTGCCTACGCATGCGCTGACTCCAGAGCATAGTACTCTTGCATTCTGGGCCTTTAGATCTGCCTCCAATGACACTTGGCTTGTTGGATGGGTGAGGCTTATGGTGGAAACTACTTGAGAAACTGCACAAGAACGCGTTAACAAAAATGATATGAGAATTATGGGGGACCTCGGAAGAACTTACAGCGCGGTATGAGCATCAGGACTTGGCAAAGGTTGCTTTAGCTTTAGGGTGTGGCAAGGAATAGAACCACGTGCTTGTTTTGATCTGAAGATGCTCGCAACTATGTTTTAGAACTCTCACGTTTTGAATAATTTTTGGTTTTGCTCTTGGCCGTTTCTGCACACACTCTCCTTTGAATGAGGTTGGGAAGGCTTGTATATATAGTAATGAAATGTGTATCAATCCAAATAATGGTCATTAAGCTTATGCAATTATGTTCTTGATTTCCTCCATAACCAACATTGAACCACTTGCCATATTTGTGAAAATTTGAATTTTCTTGCTTGGAATAGGCCTTGCACGAATTTGGAATGTGTTTCAAGGTGTATCAAAGCTAATCAACACAAAATATATCCCTCCATTAATTTCTTTGATTTTTATTTGAATTTTAAAGATTTAAAATGAATTAAATCAAATAAAATTAAATAAAAATGGAAAAATTAATTTTAAATCTTGAAATAAATTGTGGGACACGTGGGAGGCATGGCCAAGCTGAATCAAGTGGAAAAAGTGGGCCCTTTTTGTCAAAAATGAAGTTTCAAGGATAATTGACTTTGGCCACTTCACAAAAATTTCCCAACTTCTCCAATGCATATCTTGCTCAATTTTAAAGCTATGAACATGTTCTTGGACATTTTGGGAAGGTCTTGAAGTCCTTTAACCAATGTCTTTGGTCCCATGTCATTTTGACTTACCAATCTCAAGTTATGGTCTTTGACTTAAAGTCCCTTTTTGTTGACTTTTGAAAATGACCTATAATGTTGAAATTGGTAACTTTTTGTGAGAGCATTTCTTGGACTTTGAGTGTGAAGATGAATTGTAGGAAATGCCTTCCTCTTCAAGATGAGCATTGGATGGGATTTTTCTGATAAACCATGAAGAAGTTATGCCTTGGTCAAGTTACAGTTGACTTTTCAACTGTCCAAAAATAGAAACTTTTGACACCTTGATGATTTTTGAGCCATGCTTGTGGAATCATGATCAAGACTTGATCAAATGATGATTGTGGCTTCAAAATAAGATGTTGACCAAAAATTTTGACTTTTGACTGCCAAATGACCATTTTGCCCCTACAGTTGACTGTGAGGCAATTAGGGTTTTTGACTGTGCAACTTGACCTTGTGAGCCTTGAAACTTGACATGTAGGTGCTTGACAATGTGTATGAGCATATGGGACTTGATTGAGCCCTTGAAAACTTCAATTTCCTTGCAAGAACCAAAACCCTAGTTTGACTGGCTTAGGAGGATGGTTGACTGTGTAGCCCTTGAGTAGACCTTGAACCATTTGAGGTGATGCTTGGCAAAACTTTGAAGATTATGGGAGGGCAAATTTTGGGGTACAACAGTTGCCCATGTTCAATCTTCTTAGACCTGAGGATGTAGATTGGATGGCGTGCCTTTCGTAATCCGAAGGTGGAAGATGATTGAACACTAAAGTGCCCAGAAATTTGCACTCACATAGTAGAATGCTAGCAGTGTGATGTAGGGAATGGGCTTATAGATGCCATTTGGAAAGATGGGGGATAGGAAGATGGGCTTATAGATGCCATCTAGAAGCTGTAACAGAATCTTGTCGGGAATGGGCTTATAGATGCCATTTGGAGACCGTTAGTATGTGGATGGGCTTATAGATGCCATCTAGGTGTCGATCGCGTAAGAGATTCCTTAGCGAAAACGTGCGTACCTGAGAAAGAAAGATAATTACCTGGCCTGTTACAGAAGTTGATCTTCAAACTCTTTATGCAGATGTTCCCTGGCTGGATGCAGGTATCGAATCTTCAAACTCTTCAGACGTGCCCTGGATGGATACAGGAATCGAATATGGAAATAGTCGTCAACAGATACACCCTGGCAGGATACATGAATCGGATCTTCAAACTCTTCAGACGTGCCCTGGCAGGATACATGAATCGAGTCTGGAATATAGTCGTCAACAGATACACCCTGGCAGGATACAGGAATCGGATCTTCAAACTCTTCAGACGTGCCCTGGCAGGATACAGGAATCGAGTCCGAAAAATAGTCGTCAACAGATACACCCTGGCAGGATACAGGAATCGGATCTTCAAACTCTTCAGACGTGCCCTGGCAGGATACAGGAATCGAGTCTGGAATATAGTCGTCAACAGATACACCCTGGCAGGATACAGGAATCGGATCTTCAAACTCTTCAGACGTGCCCTGGCAGGATACAGGAGTCGAGTCTGGAATATAGTCGTCAACAGATACACCCTGGCAGGATACAGGAATCGGATCTTCAAACTCTTCAGACGTGCCATGGCAGGATACAGGAATCGAGTCTAGAATTAGTCGTCAACAGATACACCCTGGCAGGATATAGGAATCAGATCTTCAAACTCTTCAGACGCGCCATGGCAGGATACATGAATCGAGTCTGGAATTAGTCGTCAACAGATACACCCTGGCAGGATACAGGAATCGGATCTTAAAACTCTTCAGACGTGCCCTGGCAGGATACAGGAATCGAGTATGGAATTAGTCGCCAACAGATACACCCTGGCAGGATACAGGAATCGGATCTTCAAACTCTTCAGACGTGCCCTGGCAGGATACAGGAATCGAGTCTGGAATTAGTCGTCAACAGATACACCCTGGCAGGATACAGGAATCGGATCTTCAAACTCTTCAGACGTGCCCTCGCAGGATACAGGAATCGAGTCTGGAATTAGTCGTCAACAGATACACCCTGGCAGGATACAGGAATCGGATCTTCAAACTCTTCAGACGTTCCCTAGAAGGATACATGAATCGAGTCTGGAATTAGTCGTCAACAGATACACCCTGGCAGGATACAGGAATCGGATCTTCAAACTCTTCAGACGTGCCCTGGCAGGATACAGGAATCGAGTCTGGAATTAGTCGTCAATAGATACACCCTGGCAGGATACAGGAATCGGATCTTCAAACTCTTCAGACGTGCCCTGGCAGGATACAAGAATCGAGTCTGGAATATAGTCGTCAACAGATACACCCTGGCATGATACATGAATTGGATCTTCAAACTCTTCAGACGTGCCCTAGCAGGATACAGGAATCGAGTCTGGAATTAGTCGTCAACAGATACACCCTGGCAGGATACAGGAATCGGATCTTCAAACTCTTCAGACGTGCCCTTGCAGGATACATGAATCGAGTCTGGAATTAGTCGTCAACAGATACACCCTGGCAGGATACAGGAATTGGATCTTCAAACTCTTCAGACGTGCCCTGGCAGGATATAGGAATCGAGTATGGAATTATTCGCCAACAGATACACCCTGGCAGGATACAGGAATCGGATCTTCAAACTCTTCAGACGTGCCCTGGCAGGATAAAGGAATCGAGTCTGGAATTAGTCGTCAACAGATACACCCTGGCAGGATACAGGAATCGGATCTTCAAACTCTTCAGACGTGCCCTGGCAGGATACAGGAATCGAGTCTGGAATTAGTCGTCAACAGATACACCCTGGCAGGATACAGGAATCGGATCTTCAAACTCTTCATACGTGCCCTGGCAGGATACAGGAATCGAGTCTGGAATTAGTCGTCAACAGATACACCCTGGCAGGATACAGGAATCGGATCTTCAAACTCTTCAGACGTGCCCTGGCAGGATACAGGAATCGAGTCTGGAATTAGTCGTCAACAGATACACCCTGGCAGGATACAGGAATCGGATCTTCAAACTCTTCAGACGTGCCCTGGCAGGATACAAGAATCGAGTCTGGAATATAGTCGTCAACAGATACACCCTGGCAGGATACAGGAATCGGATCTTCAAACTCTTCAGACGTGCCCTGGCAGGATACAGGAATCAAGTCTGGAAAATAGTCGTCAACAGATACACCCTGGCAGGATACAGGAATCGGATCTTCAAACTCTTCAGACGTGCCCTGGCAGGATACAGGAATCGAGTCTAGAATTAGTCGTCAACAGATACACCCTGGCAGGATATAGGAATCGGATCTTCAAACTCTTCAGACGCGCCCTGGCTGGATACATGAATCGAGTCTGAATTAGTCGTCAACAGATACACCCTGGCAGGATACAAGAATCGGATCTTAAAACTCTTCAGACGTGCCCTGGCAGGATACAGGAATCGAGTATGGAATTCGTCGCCAACAGATACACCCTGGCAGGATACAGGAATCGGATCTTCAAACTCTTCAGACGTGCCCTGGCAGGATACAGGAATCGAGTCTGGAATTAGTCGTCAACAGATACACCCTGGCAGGATACAGGAATCGGATCTTCAAACTCTTCAGACGTGCCCTCGCAGGATACAGGAATCGAGTCTGGAATTAGTCGTCAACAGATACACCCTGGCAGGATACAGGAATCGGATCTTCAAACTCTTCAGACGTTCCCTAGAAGGATACAGGAATCGAGTCTGGAATTAGTCGTCAACAGATACACCCTGGCAGGATACAGGAATCGGATCTTCAAACTCTTCAGACGTGCCCTGGCAGGATACAGGAATCGAGTCTGGAATTAGTCGTCAATAGATACACCCTGGCAGGATACAGGAATCGGATCTTCAAACTCTTCAGACGTGCCCTGGCAGGATACAAGAATCGAGTCTGGAATATAGTCGTCAACAGATACACCCTGGCAGGATACATGAATTGGATCTTCAAACTCTTCAGACGTGCCCTGGCAGGATACAGGAATCGAGTCTGGAATTAGTCGTCAACAGATACACCCTGGCAGGATACAGGAATCGGATCTTCAAACTCTTCAGACGTGCCCTGGCAGGATACATGAATCGAGTCTGGAATTAGTCGTCAACAGATACACCCTGGCAGGATACAGGAATTGGATCTTCAAACTCTTCAGACGTGCCCTGGCAGGATATAGGAATCGAGTCTGGAATTATTCACCAACAGATACACCCTGGCAGGATACAGGAATCGGATCTTCAAACTCTTCAGACGTGCCCTGGCAGGATAAAGGAATCGAGTCTGGAATTAGTCGTCAACAGATACACCCTGGCAGGATACAGGAATCGGATCTTCAAACTCTTCAGACGTGCCCTGGCAGGATACAGGAATCGAGTCTGGAATTAGTCGTCAACAGATACACCCTGGCAGGATACAGGAATCGGATCTTCAAACTCTTCATACGTGCCCTGGCAGGATACAGGAATCGAGTCTGGAATTAGTCGTCAACAGATACACCCTGGCAGGATACAGGAATCGGATCTTCAAACTCTTCAGACGTGCCCTGGCAGGATACAGGAATCGAGTCTGGAATTAGTCGTCAACAGATACACCCTGGCAGGATACAGGAATCGGATCTTCAAACTCTTCAGACGTGCCCTGGCAGGATACAAGAATCGAGTCTGGAATATAGTCGTCAACAGATACACCCTGGCAGGATACAGGAATCGGATCTTCAAACTCTTCAGACGTGCCCTGGCAGGATACAGGAATCAAGTCTGGAAAATAGTCGTCAACAGATACACCCTAGCAGGATACAGGAATCAGATCTTCAAACTCTTCAGACGTGCCCTGGCAGGATACAGGAATCAAGTCTGGAAAATAGTCGTCAACAGATACACCCTGGCAGGATACAGGAATTGGATCTTCAAACTCTTCAAACGTGCCCTGGCAGGATACAGGAATCGAGTCCGAAAAATAATCGCTCACAGATATGCCCTGGCTAGATACAGGTATCGAATCTGGAATTGCGACAGTTGATAGTAATCATCTTTGTATTGACCTTTGTTCTGAAAAGACAAAACGTTAGCTGTATGCAATGTCATGATGTATGAAATGTGTGATGTTCTCAAAATAAATGAGAGTGTATGTTCATGATGCGTATGTGCATGCTATAATGTATGAAGATGTAATGTTTTTGGATGTATCCTTGTCTTAGGAAAGTAAATCCTTGACGGGCGCCGGGAAGTTAACTCCTGGGCTGATGTTGAGGAGTAGAGTTCCTTGTTTCCGCTGGGGATGATGGTTGCAAGCATAAACCGGTAGGGGAAGATGACTCCGTTGGTGAATAAACTTGTTGAGGAGATTACTCTACGGGGAGTTACTCTGTGGGAAGAGAGGTACTTTGCTGAGACTCCGCTGGGGATAGGAAGGCTTCGCCGGGGACGATCTTTCCGTGGTTTTTGGCTGAGGATAACCCAGTTATATCCTGGTGGGGAAATAACCTTTGAATAAAGCTGGGGGAGAGACGTATGTACTCTGCAGGTGATAGCTTCCAGAATCTACTGGGGAGATGCTTCCTACTGGGGAGATGGATTCAACTCTCCTGGGGAGACTTTTTGAGACTGTACTGGGGAAGTGGCTCCACTGAAGTGTCTGGTATTCCGCCGGGGAACAATCTTATGATCAAGACTATCGGGGATGCTTGCTTAGGAATGTCTGTATGCTCCGCTGGGGAATATTGAGATTTTCTGGGGATACCTAACTTCCTTAAGGCTGACAGTAGATTAACTCTACTTGGGGAGAGTGTTGTTGACTTGCTAGGGATATTATGCCTTTTCAGGACTGATGGGAGACCAACTCTGCTCGGGGAGAGTATTGTTGATGGGTCTTACTCTGGGGGGAGTGAAGGTATCTTGGTTGTTCTTCAGCCGAACCTACCTTAGTACCTTGGTGGACAGAGCGACCAGATTTCTTAGACAACTCATTATTGCCCCTGTTTCTGCGGGAGAAAAAAGACCTAGGAGGTGCTTGATAACTGCTGATTGATGAACCTTCTTCTGGTAGGCAAGTGACGAGATACCGGGACATAGTCGTACGCTTTGATCCCTAACTTTTGCGTGGACCGCCCTTTCGGGTTTTCAATCCAACGGGATACCCATTTTTGCCCAAGCCGCCTTTTCAGGTTTTCGACTTGCCGGGTGTACAGATTTTTCATTTTCATCCCTTATTTTTGCCCGAACCCTTTTGGTTTGCCGGGAAGCCCTTATTTTTGCCTAGGTGTGTCAACCTAGCGGGTCTTTGATTATGCGTAGTATTTTTTCGACTATGTCCGTGCTCTCAGGATGTAGGGAGTTGTCACTGTCAGTAGTGTTGTGTTGCCATACCACCAGAAGATCTTCGTTCGATCGTCCAATGCCCCAAGTGATCTAGATGGAGATTTTCCCCTAGCTGGTTGGCCTTTTGAGAGATTCTCCGAATCTTGACTTAACTTCCCCAGATGATGGACAATGATCATGCCGTGCCCCTTGATTGGGGGTGCTTTTGTTCATTTAGACATTTATCGTGCGAACTTCTATGCTATTCAAACAAATAGTCATATGCAAGCAATGTTATATTAAAATGCAAAGCTCATGTCTGTCTTAAAGTTTTTGAAAATGTTTTTTCAGTAAAACCAGTGAATTTTGTAAAACGTGATGTCAACTCAGTATTTTATAGCAAACCTTAAGGAGTCAAGATACCTTTTGTAACAGTATGCTTTCGAACCAACCCATGCTTCAGCTAGGACTTTTAAGGGTTATAACGTGGCCTGGTTCACGGTTTAAGAAACAAAGGATAAAGGCTCAAGTTATATTTGTACCCACCCGCTCTTCATGATGTTCTTCAAACCTAAACTCAGCTAATCGTGCATTAGACCTTGTTTGAGTCTTTGCTCTGATATTCCGGTGGTGGTTCGGATATTGACAATTTATTTTGAATAGGCAGACATTTCCTTCTTTTTTTGTTGAGGGTTTGTAGGACCTCTTTCTTTTTGATTGTGTCATCCCTAAATTTTGCCTGAACTGTTTCTTTGTATTTACAGTCAGCGGGATGCCCCCGTTTTGTAAGTCTCCTTCATAGGTTTTGACTTATTGGGCTTTTATTTTTGGGAAATAATGACTGTCTATCTTTTATGATTATTCGGAACCATCACTGTCTTTTGTTTCAGAAGGACTTCTTTTGATTCCATTCATTGTGCACCTGGATCAACTGAGAAGACTACCCTGCCCCAGGTTATGATTAAGGGTTTTAATTTTCGAAAAGAAAAAACTCCTACTTCTTTGGCTCGAAGGGGTTGACGAGGGATTATCTTCCTTATAACTCCAGTGTTTAGGAATTGAAACAATGTCTGTACCTCATCAGCGGGGTCTGTTCAAAAGCATACTGTAAATCTTGGTATCGTTTTCGTCATCCTCCCTCAAGAGGCTTAGAATTATTAATTGAGAGTTGACATCAAAAAATGAAAGCAGTTTGAATATAGCGAATGCGAATATATTGATTCAAAACAGACATATGCGATGCATTGATAAAGTAAAAGAGTTTGACATGAACAAAAGTTTGAACAATCAAAGAAAAATACAACTTGAACATTCGAATGAACAAAAGCTTCTTAGTTTGAACTAGTCATCTCAGATGGAATATTCTCAGCAGAAGATTTTCATTTTGCCACCCGGCATGAACTCCAGCACCCTTCCGTCGATCAAGTCCTGGATATTGTTCCTCAAGTTCCAACAGTCGTCAGTGTCATGCCCAGGACTGTCAGAATGGTAGGCACACCTTTCATCAGGATTGTACTTCAGGGAGGTTATGTTGAGATTCTTAGGAGGATCTTTTAAAGCAATAAGCTTGACCTCCAACAAGTGTCTCAATATCAGTGATGATGGTATACCAGTCTCCGAGAAATGTCTTCCAGACGTATTTCGCTTACGCCGATTATCCTGTTGATGCTGGTGAGGTTGGTGTTGGGCTTGTGACCCTGAAGCAAACTGAGGAGCTTTTCCCTTGTCTTCTTGCACCACAGGTGGTTGAATGATGTCTTACTTTTCAACCTTAGATGTTTGCCCCAGTTGGTTATCCCGAAGCAGTTGGTTGATGAGAACCCTGAGCTCTCCTTGTCTTTGAGATAAGTCTTGGATAAGAGCCATTTGCCCCAGCATCTGGGTTCTCATTGTATCCACCTCAGCTTGTAGACGTTTCAGCCGTTCGTCCTTATCGCCTTCAGGACTGTTCCTGACCAAAGTCCCCATGAGGAGTGTTCTCAGCTCTTCCTGCCCCTTGGATAGATTTAGGAGGATCTCCCTGAACCGAGTCTCTTAAGCGTGAAGATACTGGTTGTCTTGTTGGGAAGCCATTGCTGAAATAAACAGCGGAGATGGTAAGTGACCTGTAACAAGGGTACCTGTTATGCAATGATGTGTATGTATGCATGCGATGTTTTCAAGGATCTCGTGGGGTAAACAAGAAAAGTTGTTAGGATTTGAATTTCGTAGCTTGATTGAAGGAACTTCGTGTTGCTGAGAGTCCTTCTTCAAGAGTCAAGGCTCACCATATCAAGTGGGTCATAGCCCCTGACTCAAGTTATCAACCTTGGCTAGAGGAAAATAAATCCCCTTTGCCCCTTGCTGGACAGTTGGTTCATCATGACCTGCATCACAGACCCTTGAGATCCTTGAAATGGATTAGTCCTTATGTAGGATGTATGCAATGGTATGATGTTATGCTATGCATGGAGTGATGTAGGTAAACCCTGTTATGAGTCCAGATTAAGGACTGTAAACAAAACCTGCAAGGAACTCATGTGTCAGATAACAAGCATGCAAATAGTCAAGTTTGAAGGCACACAAGTCACACAAGACAGCCCTTAGAGTTCAGGCCAGCATGAAGTTTGGGGTACTACCCTCTTGAATTTGGTGGGCTCAAAACCTGTCCTATCAAAAGTAACTGGGTTCTAAGGATCTCAATATCATTGGATTGTTTTCTGTGTTCATCGTTTCGATTTAGCCACTGAACTGGCGATCAAAATATTCCAAGAAAATAACCCTCAATGAGTGTAGTATCGAGTATCAACCAACTTCGGACTGCACCAAAGTCAGTTATCTCACTACCCCTAAAGAGGCCAGGATGGTTCAATTAACGTTCCTAAGGTCAGTTGATGCTTCACGACACCACGCGGCGGCCCCGTACTCTCCTTGACTTGACTCAAGGGTTACCGGTACTCACCAAAGTGCCACATCAACGTAGCAGACTGCTTCAACCGTGTCGGTATACCCCGCACAGTTCCCTCACAGTCTTGTTACTACTTTCTAAGAAGGTATCCCCCAGATCCGGGTTAGGATCTATAGAACTCCCAAAACAGGCCCAATAATTTTAAAGCACACAAATCAGGCAATTGAAAACATAAGTATGAGCTATCCTAAGGTACACCTCACTTTAAATCATCCCCAGCAGAGTCGCCAGTTCTGTGATCGGTGGAAATAGAACTGACTGTTTTTTAGATGGTTTCACGAAATGTCGCGGTAAGCAAGAGTCGCCATCGTCTTTTATGTTCTCCAACATGGAAAGGACAAAAGCACAGCAAAATTCCTTATTCGAGAATGTTTCTCGGTTCGGGAGGTAGATTTATAGAAAGGGAAGGTATTAGCACCCTTTCTATCCGTGGTTATCCACGGGCTCTTAGGTACTTGCTCTTATGTTTTCAAAATTGTTTGCTTTTCAAGTGTGAGTGGGTTTTGAAAAAGTTTCGTTTGAAAAATTTCTAAGTAACTCTTGTATCTATCCTCAAGAGTGTATGAAAAATTTGTTTGAAAACTTTTAGAAAGTGTGGGTGCAAAAAGTATTTTGTTTGTTTTAAAAAGAGCAAGTATCCATGAGTCATCTACCTACCCTAAGGAATTAAGTTGTGTAAGAGTCCTTTAGATAGTGCTATCCCACCATTGAAAGGTAGGTAGCACCACCGTTGGAGGTGTTCGGGTCAATTCGATTGTAGGGACAATGTGGTCACCGAAGCAACAGTAGGACACCTTAGAAGCTACCCTTATGTCCTTGATCCTTTTTTTAATCTGAGGCAACCGTTTCGAGGCAACTTTTTCGAGGCAACTGTTTCGAGGCAACTGTTTCGAGGCAACTGTTTCGAGGCAACTGTTTTGGGGAAACTGGATCATGGACATAAGGACCGCTAAAACGTCCTATACTTGACGACCACGTTTCGAAGGCAACGAGTGAGGCGTACCCTAGAAGTGGTGTGTGCATTGTGTGTATATTCAGTTAATGTTTGTCTTTGTAATTAGTGAGCTACGAGTTGTTTTTATTTACATACATTCTTTCATGCATTGTTAACAGTTAGGGGGTGCGGAAAGTAAATTGCGGAAACATAAATCCTACGCTATTACAAGGCGCGGGTCTATACATCGCCAAAAATACAAAGACCCGTTTTTGGTAAATAAGTACGGAAGGTAAATAAAAACAGTAAAAGTCCTAATTACTATTACATCCGGAGGCAGTTACATAATAATCAAAATAAGGAATTAAAACTAAGATGCGCGCGAAAGAAAGAATCGGGATGTCTTAAGGGTGTTGACCCTTTTTAGAAAAGAAATTGATTTTTTGTCTTTTTGTCAATTAAATGCAATTAATTAAATAATTAAACTAATTAATTAAAAGAAAATATATTTTTGTGTTTTTTATGTTTTTAATGAAATAAAATAAAAAGAAACAAAATTAAGTCAACCTAATTCTAAATTATTTTAATTATTAAAAGAAAAGTCAAAATTGCCTAATTAAACTATTTCAATTAATGTTTATTTACAAAATGATATAATAATAATAATAATAATGATGTTAGTTCTACTTTTTTGATTTTTTATGAAAATATGTTAATTATGCTAATTATTAAAAAAATAAAATAAGGCAAATAAATAAAAGAAAAGAAAATGACAAAACAAAATAAAATAAGAAAAAAGTAAATAAATCCAAGGGGGGTGAGATGGCCTTCATGGAGGTTTTCTGAAGTAATTCTGGCCCAACAACAAGAAGCCTTATTTGACTTTTTTAGGTTGCCTACACATGCGCTGACTCCAGAGCATAGTACTCTTGCGTTCTGGGCCTTTAGATCTGCCTCCAATGACACTTGGCTTGTTGGATGGGTGAGGCTTATGGTGGAAACTACTTGAGAAACTGCACAAGAACGCGTTAACAAAAATGATATGAGAATTATAGGGGACCTGGGAAGAACTTACAGCGCGGTATGAGCCTCAGGACTTGGCAAAGGTTGCTTTAGCTTCAGGGTGTGGCAAGGAATAGAACCACGTGCTTGTTTTGATCTGAAGATGCTCGCAACTATGTTTTAGAACTCTCACTTTTTGAATAATTTTTGGTTTTGCTCTTGGCCGTTTCTGCACACACTCTCCTTTGAATGAGGTTGGGAAGGCTTGTATATATAGTAATGAAATGTGTATCAATCCAAATAATGGTCATTAAGCTTATGCAATTATGTTCTTGATTTCCTCCATAACCAACATTGAACCACTTGCCATATTTGTGAAAATTTGAATTTTCTTGCTTGGAATAGGCCTTGCACGAATTTGGAATGTGTTTCAAGGTGTATCAAAGCTAATCAACACAAAATATATCCCTCCATTAATTTCTTTGATTTTTATTTGAATTTTAAAGATTTAAAATGAATTAAATCAAATAAAATTAAATAAAAATGGAAAAATTAATTTTAAATCTTGAAATAAATTGTGGGACACGTGGGAGGCATGGCCAAGCTGAATCAAGTGGAAAAAGTGGGCCCTTTTTGTCAAAAATGAAGTTTCAAGGATAATTGACTTTGGCCACTTCACAAAAATTTCCCAACTTCTCCAATGCATATCTTGCTCAATTTTAAAGCTATGAACATGTTCTTGGACATTTTGGGAAGGTCTTGAAGTCCTTTAACCAATGTCTTTGGTCCCATGTCATTTTGACTTACCAATCTCAAGTTATGGTCTTTGACTTAAAGTCCCTTTTTGTTGACTTTTGAAAATGACCTATAATGTTGAAATTGGTAACTTTTTGTGAGAGCATTTCTTGGACTTTGAGTGTGAAGATGAATTGTAGTAAATGTCTTCCTCTTCAAGATGAGCATTGGATGGGATTTTTCTGATAAACCATGAAGAAGTTATGCCTTGGTCAAGTTACAGTTAACTTTCCAGCTGTCCTAAAATAGAAACTTTTGACACCTTGATGATTTTTGAGCCATGCTTGTGGAATCATGATCAAGACTTGATAAAATGATGATTGTGGCTTCAAAATAAGATGTTGACCAAAAATTTTGACTTTTGACTGCCAAATGACCATTTTGCCCCTACAGTTGACTGTGAGGCAATTAGGGTTTTTGACAGTGCAACTTGACCTTGTGAGCCTTGAAACTTGACATGTAGGTGCTTGACAATGTGTATGAGCATATGGGACTTGATTGAGCCCTTGAAAACTTCATCTTCCTTGCAAGAACCAAAACCCTAGTTTGACTGGCTTAGGAGGATGGTTGACTGTGTAGCCCTTGAGTAGACCTTGAACCATTTGAGGTGATGCTTGGCAAAACTTTGAAGATTATGGGAGGGCAAATTTTGGAGTACAACACTCTGGATACAGAAGATCAACCCCCGACAAAGCCTATTACTTCAGCTACGGAAATTCACCTTCCAAGTTAGTCCCCGCAGAGTTATTCTCATACAGAGTCTCTCCCTGACAGAATACTCACAAACAACAAGGAGTAAAACTCCAGCATAGTTATTTCCATTCACCGTCCCTGGTGGAAGTAGAAGAACCACAATTCTCTACAACAGTCAGGAATTCTATACCCTCCAGCAGCAGTCATGGATTTATTTTCCTAGGCTCGAACATGTCCCAACAGCATTTCATGTACATACATCATGACATGCGCATACATGTCATATACAGCATAATCTCATTTATTTTGAGAACATCATCTCACAAGGAATTTCATGCATTACACATATAATTAACCCTGTTATCTTTCCAGGAAAGACAATTATCACCAACAATTCCAGCAGTTATATGTGTCATATCTACAGACAGCCAGTGGAAAAACAGTCCCCGAAGATCAAACGGGTCAACTAATCTATGTACCAAATGAAGTAACCCTACTATCTAGGTTCCTTCCCATAAGCCCTACTATCCAGGCTTTCATCCCGAAGAAACCCTACGACCCAGATTCCTTCTCATAAACCCTATTATCCAGGCTTTCATCTTGAAGTAACCCTACTATCCAGGTTCCTTCTCACGGCCCTACTATCCAGGCTTTCATCCCGAAGTAACCCTACTATCCAGGTTCCTTCCCATAATCCCTACTATCTAGGCTTTCATTTCGAAGTAACCCTACTATCCAGGTTCCTTCTCATAGCCCTGCTATCCAGGCTTTCATCCCAAAGTAACCCTATTATCCAGGTTCCTTCTCACAGCCCTACTATCAAGGCTTTCATCTTGAAGTAACCCTATGACCCATGTTCCTTCTCATAAGCCCTACCATACAGGCTTTCATTTCAAAGTAAGCCTACTATCTAGGTTCCTTATCTTTTATCTCCAGACACCAGTTTACAACACTGTAAGACCTGGACCCGACCGGATATAGTCAATTTCACAAATTCCCCAGTAAGTTACTGTGCAGCCTGGACCCCGACCAGATATGCAATTCACTTCCACTTCCTAAATCAAGAGCTAGCTCCCCAGTAGAGTAATGGACAAGAGAAGCTCCTATACTCTATCTCCCAAGACACAAATCAACATTCCTCGGTGAAGTCCTCCTCAACGGCAGGTACATGAACTCTCGCAAAGGAATATCTTATGCAACCAATATCTTTTCTAAATGGCATCTCTAAGCCCATCTCCGAAGATTCTCTGTTGACTTCCAAATGGCATCTGTAAGCCCATTCCCGATATCACCAATAAGTATTACTTCATGCGAGTGCAAATTTCAGGGCACTCTAGTGTTCAATCATCTTCCAACTTCAGATCACGAAAGGCAGACCGGGCAATCTACATCCTCAGGTTTAAGAAGATTGAACAGGGGTAGCTGTTGTAGCCCAAAATTTTCCCTCCCATTTTACTCAACATATGTTCATTGAGATCCTCAACTTACTCAAGGATGCCCAAGAGTTGACCAGACAAACTCTCTCCTAAAGCAATGAACCTTCAACTAGGGTTTCCATTTTCATCAAGATGGGTGAGCTCTAAAGGCCTCATATGCTCTCCATAGTCCTAATATGTTCTCAAGACCCTCCATGTCAAGTTTCAAGCCTTGCACAAGAAGTTTTCTCAATCAGTTGCTCAGATGCTTGAAAATCAACTATATTAGGTTAAAAGTCAACTATGGCCCACATACAGTCAAACTTCAAGATTTTCGGTCAACATCAACATTTTGAAGTTTCACCCATCATTTTATCAAGGGTTGACCATGATTCCCCAAGGAATGCTCGTAATTCATCAAAACTCAAAAGTTGCTAAATTAGGGTTTCTCAGGAAAAGTCAACCAAACTTTGACCAGGCATAACTTCCTCATACTTTATCATAATTTCTCATCCATGGATCATTTTGAAGAGAATCCAATTCCCTACAACTCATCTTCAGCCCTCAAGCTCAAAAAATTCACTCATGGAATGATATGAATTCAGACATTATAGGTCATTCCAAAAAGTCAACAAAAACACTTTTTGTGTCAAAGCTCCTTACAAGAACATGGAAGATCCAATTGAGATGAAACCAAACAGGTTGCTTAGAGGCCATCCTAAGATTTCTAAAAAGACCAATAACACCCTCTTAAGGTCAAAATTGAGAGAGATATGCATTGTCAAAGTTGGCAATTTTTGGAAATTTGCATAAAGTCAACAATGCCCAAAATTGCATTTTTTTCCCACATGGGCCCATCTTTTCAAGATTGAATCTCAGTCCTAGCATAGTCCACGACCTGTGGGACCCTCCATGATTTATTTATTTTCTTATTTAATTTATTTTGATTTTTATTCATTTAAAAATCAAATAAGATCAAATAAATCCAAATAAATCATATAATTTGTTTTAGGAAAGATTTGTGTATTGAATAGAGATCTTATATGCTGTCAATAGCCAAGAGAAACATGCAAGATTGAAAAGAGAAGAAATCTCTATGTTGGAAAGATTGGATTCAAGAATTTAAATTCACTATTCTTTGGATTCATTCCAATTTTATGGACCTAATTTGATCCTCACATATATAAAAGATCATTCTAACCCTAAAGGAAGAGAATTTGCGTACGCAGCCTGCCTCCAAAGCAAGAATCAAAACTCAAATTTTTTGTCCAAAAGTGCAAGACCTATCTTCTTCCATAGGCTAGTTCAAGACGTTTTGAAGGTCAAATCTTGTTCTTGGGTGATCATTGGGGTGATAGCAAGCATCATCAAGGCTTGAAGCATCAAGAAATGAGCGCAAGCCATAACACGGTTTGTTCATATTTTTGAAATTGGTATTTACAATTCACGCATGATAAATGAGTTATAAGTATATGTTCGTGTTTATATCATCCTTTAGAATGTTTTTGCATACTTAATTGCATGTTTTGGTGCATGTTGGATAAAACGCTATTGTGAGGGTTTACAAGGCCGTTTTAGGGCTTTCAAATGCAGGAATAATTTGATCTCAAGATGGATACTATCATGATCAGAGGATCAAACCCAATCGATCCATGATCTTGAATCTAATTTATGTTGCCTATATAGGATACTTGAGGATTGCAGGTTTATAGCTGTGGCCAATGTCCGTGGGTAAAAGCTCTGGACCTAAGACGATAGTCCCCTGGAGAAGACGAATGTGTGTCACAACCTGAGTGGGCAGTTTAAACTTTACGCGCGTTTTGGTTACAATCACTGACCATCTTTCAATATATTGTTTATTATGTGTTTATGTTACCAAATAAGAAGCTGGCTCAGTTGGTGAAGCAAATGGTCTTAAGGCATTCATGTGTAGGAGGTCAGGGGTTCGATCCCTGCCTCCTACATTTTATTTTCCATAATATTTCCTTGCAGATCTAGCGTATCTCGATGCCCAGCGTTCACCGTACGCCCCAGATCTCATCCCTCGGATCCATCATCATGTAGATATCACGCCCCAGTCTTGGGGGTCCACCATGAACCATCAGAAGAAGGATGCACTGGATCAGGCGCAGACTCTGGGCCTCCAGCTTTGGGCCTAACAAGAAATTTGGCAGCACACCCCCTTAATTCCTTCTAGCAACAGGCCCAAGTTTCAATTCTCTTTTAATTTCTTATTTCTTTATTTGTTTTAATTATTTTACAAAATCATTTGTTTTAATTATTTTACAATAAAAATATTTTTTTAATTAAATCAGAAAATTACCAAAATATTAGGTTTAGTTAATTATTTTCATAAAATATTTATTTGCATTTAATTAATTAGTTTAATTAGGTTAACTTAAACCTTTTCTTGTAATTAAAATTTAATAGAAATTAGGATTAATTTGTAAATTACGACTATTTTTCAATAAAGAAAATACAAACAAAAACATTTTTAATTAATTAGATTTCTTAGGTCCTAATTTGTTTCCGTTTTAATTTTCGCGCGCGTCTTTACATTCCCTATTCTTATTAATTATTGTAATTGTTCCCAAGTTGTAATAGTTAATTAGGTTTATTATTTCTCTTATCATTTTCCCCGGTTTTTTATTATGTAATCCCCCCCGAAGTCTTGTAATAGTTAAGGTTTTAATTTCTCGCTTTTAATTTCCGCAACTATTCAACTGCTAGATGTATGGATAATAGGCTTACATGCAAAAGATAAAGGATTAATATAGTAGAAAACCCTAATTATGCAAAGATAATTAACTGAAAAAACACACTTGCACATGCTCACTCCTAGGGTTTGCCCCACTCGGTTGCCTCGGAAATAATGGTTGTGTCCCTCGAATGTAGGGATACCTTAGAAATGACCCGCAACTCAAAATCGTCATAAAGATCCTAGTCCCTACTTGTACCTCGAGTTGCCTACGAATTGATCTTATGACGATAGCCCATTCGAAATGCTAAGGTATCTTTACTTGTTGCCTTCAGAGACCATTTCGTCCATTCGAACGTCCCTTTACAAATCCAATGATGGGGCTACCTACTCCTTAATAGTAGGATAGTGTTGTCTAAAGGAAAACGAACAAACTTTTTTCGAGTAGGTAAATAGTTCCTAGGTACTTGCTCAAACAAACAAATTTCACACAAACACTTTCAAAACAATTTTCAAAAACAACTTCTTCACACTCTTGAGGACAAATACAAGGGTTATCACGAAGTAAACAAAACCTTTTCAAAACAAACAAACACAAGCAATTTCAAAATGAGCAAGTACCTAAGAGCCCATGGAAAACCACAGATAGAAAGGGTGCTAACACCTTCCCCTTCTATAATCTACCCCCTTACTCAGAAAACTCTCGAAAAGAGGTTTTTTCTGTTCTTTTTCATTTTCCTTTATTGGATGAAATAAAAGTCGGTGGTGACTCTTGCTTACCGCGAAATTTGCGAATACAAAACACAAACCAGTATAACAGTCGGTTCTGCCACCGTATCACACATTACAACATCTATTGAAAGCATAATTGATAACATTGTAGGATCCTCCTCAAAATCCCAACACATCATCTCTGAAGTATAACCCAAATTCAAGGTGTGCATACCATTCTAATAGTCCTAGGGACGACACCAATGATTGTTGGGCCCTAAAAATAAAAATCCAAGACATGATTGATGCAAAGGAAATTGAATTTGACCCTCCCGAGACCCCCAATGTGATTACTGCGCCATGCCCAGTCATGGTAAAGGTGTTAATGCTATTGACGATGTTTCATATGTCTCCACCATAAGTGACTTAACCATTCCCTTGATGATCGTTAAGAATAATCTGTTAAGAGTTGGTTTATTTTCGGGTTGTCCTGAAAATTGTTACTGTTGTACTTCCCAAAATAATGGTTGTATGTGGCTGAAGAAGGGTATTCCATGTTTGATTGATAGTCGTCAAATTTTGTTCGAGAAAATTCCATCCATGAAGAGTTTGCATGAAAGTATATCTCAAGAACTGATACTTGAAGATGTTTCTATAATCACAATTTCCAATACTCCTATAAGGATTACCTTTAGAGTCCCTATAAGGATTCATTTTGAGCCAAGAGTGGTTCCCCTGATCATCACTGCATCAGGGCCATTCCCCTATTCCTCTGACAAGGATGTTCCCAGGAACTATGGGGCAGGAGTTTATCATTATGGTGTTAGGCAAGAGCCATGGATTATCGAAAATAATTCCGAAGTTTCCAATAAGAAAAGTTACCCGAACAAGAAGGATCTTCTCCTCAGAGATCTCTCCTCTAAAGACTATCAATACGCCTACTCATATTCCTGCTGCGTGGCCAACTGCTGAAGCCCGAGGCAAAGAGAAAGTGAATGAGCCGACCCAGATGGAGGCACCCTCAAAAGATGTTACAACTGGAGACTCCTCTAAACAAGAGATGGAAGAAATATTGAAGATTATCCGTAAAAGTGACAACAAAATAGTTGAACAACTGGGGAAAATTTCTGAAGCCCATGCTCAGGTTTTGTTGAAATTTCTGAAGAATGCTCATGTACCACAAGAGACCTCTGTTGATCAATTTGAGAATTATGTTATGAGGCTAACAACTGATAATGGTTTAGGCTTTTCTGATGATGACTTAACTCCGGTGGGGAAGAATTATAACAAGGCTCTACACATCTCTTTTGAGTGTAATGGCACTACTTTGGCGCATGTGTTAGTTGATACAAGTTCTTCCATGAATGTATTACCAAAAGGTGCTCTTGATAGATTGGAATGTGAAGGGATGATGCTAAAACCCAATGATATTATGGTGAGGGCCTTTGATGGGTCAAAAAGAATGGTGCACAGGGAGGTTGATCTTCCAATCAAGGTGGGGTCTCAAGTTTTCAACTCCACTTTTTATGTAATGGATATTCGGTCGGCCTATTCCTGTTTTCTAGGAAGCCCCTGGATTCATGGGGCAGGCACTGTCACCTCTACCTTGCATCAAAAATTGAAGTATCCGGTGAAAGGGAAGATCATTAGTCTGTGGAGAAGAAGAATGCATGTTCAGCCATTTGAATTCTTTCAAATATGTTGAAATGGATGGTGAATTCATCAAAACTCCCTGACATATATTTTAAGTAATCCCTCAGGCGATTTCCGTTGCTAGAGCTACTCTTGCTACTCCTAAAATCATCAAGGATGCACCAAGGATGGCTTCTTTGAAGGATGTTAGGGTTGTGATAGAAGAAGGTGGTTGCACTATTTGGGGTCAGCTTCCCGATATCCCCTACAGGTCCAACAAATTTGGTCTAGGTTTCACCTCAAAGGCTCAAAAGGAGGTTCGTCGTGTTCATGCTGGAGGACCACCTTTCTGTATTAGCAATAATGAAGTCAATGCTCTGAAAGACACTGATAGTGATGGTGACTTGGACGACTGGATATTCCCAACCATTGGCGGTGGACTCAACAACTGGAAGGCTAATGACTTTGTACCAATCTCCTTTAGTCAGGAGTAATTGCTATTTCCTATTTGTATTGCTTTAAGAATTTTGGTTATGTAATTTATTTTAAAACAATGACTTTAAACCTTGCGCCTGGCCCGAGGCACAATGGTGCATTTGTTAAGGGTTGTCATTTCATATGTCATATTTTCATTTAATAAAAACATTGGATGTTTTGCATTCAAATTTTGTGTTCTCTGTCTTTCTTTTACTTTGTTTGCATTTTCAAATAGCTATGTGTTCTTACACACACCCACACACTACATTATAGATCCCCATCTACTCTGGATCTCGTTGATAACAATTCTACTATTGTCGTTTATGACTTTAAAAATCCAATCTACCAAGCCAAAGACGAAGGCGAGGAAGATTGTGAGATACCTGGAGAACTTTCCAGACTCTTAATTCAAGAATAAAAGGCTATCCAACCACATGAAGAGTCATTCAAAGTGGTACACTTGGTTTCTGAGACAGATAGGAAAGAAGTCAAGATTGGCGCTAACCTAGAAGACAATGTCAAGAAAAGATTGATTCAGATGTCGCAAGAATATGTTGAGGTCTTTGCTTGGTCATACAAAGATATGTCGGGGCTCGATAGTGATATTGTGGTTCACCGTCTGCCAATGAAAGAGGGTTGTGCTCAAGTTCTTCGTATGCGTCCTAAGATGTCTGAGAAGATCAAAGTCGAGGTCATGAAACAGGTCAATGTAGGGTTCTTAGAAGTGATGTCCTATCCTTAATGGGTTGCCAATGTTGTTCCAGTGCCAAAGATAGATGGTAAGTGTTGTACCCCAAAATTTTCCCTCTCAATTCTCAAGAGATCATCCTGGACCCTCAGGTTTGCTTCTATCCAATTTCAAGCATTGAATTACAAGAGCAAAATGGTCATTTGCACACTGAAAAATCAAACTTTGACTTTTAGATAAAAATCAAGTTTCAAGAATCATATTTCATCAAGGAATGAAGTTTGTTTCATCAGGAAAATCAGAAGTCAAGATTCATGCTGAAAAAGTCAAAATTTTAAATACTTAGAATTTTTCTAAGTGTTTAAGAAATATGACAAGCTCAGAACTTCTGGCCAGATTTTCACCATGATGCAAGCTGATTCTGGAAGAACTTCTAACACGAGAGTTTTAGATCTCAATAAGACCTAAAATATTACAAAACAGAACTTCTTCTAGAAATGTTGGGATTTCAGGTTATACATCTTCAAAGTCACGTCCCTAAAACGCAAACACTTAGTAAATTCTGAGCATTTTCAAATCAGAATTTGTTTACAACTTCTGAGCCAGTTTTCACATAGGTTCAATCAGAAGTTGCAAGAGTAATTTAAAAAGGGCTTACAAAGCATGTCATACGCTTTCTAGAAAGTCTGAGAACTCGCTCAGAACATGTTGGGGCAAAGAGGTTCAAGGATCAGAAGTTGGATGTTGCGTTGATGCTGAACTTCTGGCCCAGAATTAAGCTATGATGCACAATCTCATAGCGCAGGGATTTCTAGTTTAATAAATCTCATCATCATTTAATGCTCAAAACCACTTTTGAGTTTTTATCCAAAGGATTTCCCCACGTGTGAGATAGAAGTACCATTGTTGTCCTTGAAAAAGTAATATTTTGTACAAGTTTATGATGGGCCCATGCTTTACTTTTGCCTCTGAGGATACTTTTCCTTAATTCAGGCTTACAAATCCAGCTTAGGCACGACTAAAAGCTACTAACCACCACACTTGTTTATCTTGCTTCAAGAACAAGCCAGCACGCTAGCATGATGTTGTTACTTTTGACTTCTCCAAGCTGCAAATTTCTTGCCTATAAATTAAACTTCATTTGCAACTGTAAAGGGGTCGAGAATTTGAGAAAAAGTCTTGAAATCTTGGTGAATTTTCAAAGAACTTGAAACTGTAAACACAAATTACAAAACCTGCTAATTTCTAGTTTTTTTCATCCAAGCTCTAATTTTCCTTGTGCATTTCCCAACCAAATCACCCATACAACTTGTGATACACATTTAGAAACCGTCCCAACTTTTGTTTTCAGACTATAACACAGTCTTCATCCATCTCCATCTCAAAAACTAGAACATTACTTCTTGTTTATTCCAGAATATTTCAGCCATCCATAACTCAAGATAAGGCTTGCTTCAGCTTTCTGGGAACGTGAGGAAGCTGACCAGAATATCACAATAGTCAGAACCAGACTCTAGTTCACAGGACATTTTCCTGCTGCAAGGTAAGTTCCTGCTGACTCTCATCACATTTCTTAGATATTGATAGGCTTGCATGTTCAAAAATACAATGTAGACATACTGGCTCTGATTTTGTACATATTCACAAATTTTATGTATTTTTTGCCTAAGTAAAGAGAATTTCAGTTCAGAACATCTTGAAGAGATTAGGACTCAGAATTAGGATTAGCAAAATTCATGCTTGCTTCTGATTTACAGTTCTGATGCTTTATGTTTCTGAAACCATGATGAAACCTGCCATAATTTTTATGTTTTCATTTTCTGTTTTGTTGAGAAATGACTAAGCTGCAGATGTTATGACTGATGTGGAGAAGGCGATGAAGTTCATCATCAGAACTTACTTTGTGTTATATGTTTATGTTTTTGCTTCTAATACCGGATGTATAGCTACCCCAGTGGTAGAGAGCACACACATAAAATATTAGTGTCAAGGGCCCTGAGTTCTAGCCCCAGAAACACTTTTTTTTGTTTATTTGTTAACATTTTTTACCCCATTAGATGGATCAGAACTTCTAGGTCAATCCCCTTTAGTTGTTTGCTAAAAGAGTGATCCTAGGCCAAAACTTCTAGACATTCCCACCCAACAGCGTTGACGTCTCACATACCCAGTATCAGAACTTTTAGCTTACCAAAGACACTAGAACTTATAGGTCTCTAACTACATCAGAACTTTCAGATTTCTCAACGACCAGAACTTCTGACTTTCCAGTAACACTAGATTTTCTAGGCTGCCATTTACATCATAACTTCTAGGCTTTCCCTTGTCCCCAGCAACCCTAAAACTTTAGTGTACCCGGACCCAGAACTTCTGACCGACCCCTTTTCTGCTAGCATTTTCCTTCTGACTTGCAGCGCATCAGAGTCAGAGCTTCTTATTTCAGCAACATGTTGATTCTGACCCCTTTTCATCTTATTATTTTTATCATCATTTTATTTCCATTAATCAAAACCCTAAAAAATATTTTTATATTCATACACTTTGTCTTAGTTTCTTTTAAAACCAAAAGACTAAAAATATTTTCTTAAGCAAACTTATTTTCTTCTCTTAACAAAAACAAAACAAGTCCATTTTACATTCTTGTACATTATTTCAATGTGGTTGTAATAGATAATTAGGACTTAAATTTCTTGCAATCCCTATTTGTAAATTTGTACACCCCATTCCCCAAATGATGTAATAGCGTAATAAATTTACTTTCCGCACTTTTATTGCTTTCATATATTGCTAGTAATTAGGTGTGTATGGAAAGACTAAAACCAACAAGTAGCAAACCCTAATCAAGACAAATCAAGCATGTAAACTAATACACTTGTACACATACACCCTTAGGGTAAATCCACTTTGTTGCCTTACAAAAATGGTCATATTATACATGTGAGGTATCTAGCCAAAACAAGCACAAAATATAAGATCATAGTCCCTCGATGATGCTATCCATGTTGCCTTTCAAAATGATCTTAGTCCCTAAATAAAATTCTAAGATATCTTACAATATTGCTAATCATGGCAATACGGTGACCTTTTCCCGTCCCTTTTACATCCAAAGATAGGGTTACTTACCAAATTAATGGTAAGATAACAATGTCAAAGGAAAGAAGAAGTAAACATGAAATACTTTTGAGTAGGTAGGATTTTCCTAGTTACTTGCTCAATTTCAAAACAAAAGCATCCTTGCTATTTTCAAAACAAACACCAACACTTTCAAAACATCTTACAAACTTGAAAATATTTTCAAAAGATCAAACACTTTGTATACATTCTTACAAAACGAGAACCATTACAACGTTTGTCTAAACGATAAAACCTTTTCAAAATACTTTCAAAAAAACCACACAAAGCACATTTTCAAACAAAAGCAAGTGATCTAGCAAGTTGTTGCACCCCAAAATTTTCCCTCTCATTTCTCAAGGAATCACCCTGGATCCTCAAATTTCCTCTCATCCAATTCCAAGCCTTGAGTTATCAATTTTTCCAAGCAGGCCATTCACAAGGGCAAAATGGTCATTTTCAGTGAGAAGTCTAACTTTGACTTTTGGATCAAAATCAAATCTCAAAAATCATATTTCATCAAGACATGTTGGAATATGAAATTTATTTCATCCACAATTTCAAAAGTCAAAATTTTGCTTTAGAAAAGCCAAATTCTAAATACTTAGAAATTTTTCTAAGTATTTAAGAAATATGACAATGTCAGAACTTCTGAGCCAGTGTTCATACTCAGCAGATTCTGGATATTCTCAAGACAAAGTGTGGTCAGAACTTCTGGGCCAGTATCCACGAAGGTTCAGTCACAGTTTGCAAGGGTTAAATTAAAGAAGGTAACAAAGCGTGATGTAAGTATACTGGAAGTTATGAAGGATCCCTCAGAACATGCTGAAGTCAGAAGATACAAAGACCAGAAGATGAGATGCTATGCTGAAGAAGAACTTCTAGTCCAGAGTCAAGCAAAGATGCAGAGTTTCACATGGGAACTCATTTAATGCTCACAACCTCCTCGGAGTCTTTATCCAAAGGATTCACACCACGTGTACCCCTACTGCCTTGGGAAGACAAATTTTTGTGAAAAAGTATGCTAGACCCACGCGTTGTCTCTAATTTTCATTAATTCACGCTGCCAGGTCCAGCTGAGGCGCTGTTCACCATCCAACTTGAATACGTTGAACCCCACTTGTTTAAGCTTACTTCAAGAGTAAGTCAGCATCTAGCACATGTTGTTGGCACCACTTGACCGCCCCAACTACAAAACTTTTCCTATAAATAGAACACCATTTGCACACTGAAGGAGTCCAAAAAAATTGGTAAAACCTAGAGAGAAAAATTTGTGAAAGAGGCGAGAGAATTGAGAAAGAAAGCTTTGAATCACTGCAAAAAATTCCAAGAACCCGTGAACTATAAACACAAGAATACCAAAAATCTTAGCATTGATTCCTTACATTCAAACTCCATTTCTTCTTCAATTGTTCTTGACTAAAGCCACCCACGTAGCTGCTGATTCATGCATCAGAAGTTACCTCAACTTCTGTATTTCTATTTCCATTCAAACTCCATTCACTTCCACCTCCAAGGAGTCAGAATATCACCCTTTGGAGTGTTCCAGAAATTACAAATTCCCCTCCTGCTGAGTACGTGAAGAAGCTACTCAGAACATCACCAGAATTCAAGAACACCCTCCAGTTCACAGAATCCTTTCCAGCAGCAAGGTAAGTCTTCTGCTGACTCTCATAATATTGATATTGTCAGATTTTGCATACTTAGCACAATGTAGATATTCTGATCCTGATGATGTACATATTCTGAAAATTTATGCATCTGCCTGCTTAAGTAAGAAGGGATCCCATTTCAGAGTTTCATAAAGAAATTAAGACTCAGAATTAGAATTAGCCAATACATGCTACTTCTGATTCATGCTTCTGATATTTCATGAAATTTGTCATAACTTTTATGCATGCAACTTTTGTTCTGTAAATGACTAAGCTGCAGATGTTCTGACCGGCAAGGAGAGAGGCAAAGTTCTGACAGTTGCGTCAGAACTTCTAAAAACTTCTGAGTTCACAGAAGGTCCAGAACTTCTGAATTTCCATATTTTTACTAACATGTTTTTATTTGTGCAGCAAGTCAGAGTCAGAGCTTCTGACTTTTCTATTTTCAATATTTTTCGCTGATTATGTTTTCTTCTTTTTTTTTACTTTTTTTTTGCCATCATTTTATTATTAATCAAAAAATACCAAAATTATTTTATATTTGCATGTTATATTCTCTTTTAACATAAAAAAAAACCCAAAAAAATATTTTCTTAAACAAAGGTTATTTTTCTAAACAAACAAATATTTTGTATTTTCTGTATATTCGTATCTGTTTCAATGTGGTGGTAATAGTGACCTAGAATTTTAAACTTGCAACCCCCATCCATAAATATGTACCCCCATCCCCCTAAAATATTGTAATAGCGTAGGACTTTACATTTCTGCATTGTTCTTGCTTTCAATATATGCTAGTAATTAGGGCGTGTATGATAAGATATGAAAATTGACAAATAGATCACCCTAATCAAGAAAATTATGCATGTAATCAAACACACTCGCACACTTACACCCTTAGGGTAATTCCACTTGTTGCCTTATAAAAATGGCCATGTTATGCATGTGGGAAGTCTTAGCATAAACAAATCGGAAAAGATCATAGTCCCTTGATGACGCTATCAATGTTGCCTTTCAAAATGATCTTAGTCCCTAAAAAAAAGTGCTAAGTCATCTCACAACATTGTTATCATGGTCATTCAATGACCCAACGCTCGTCCCTTCACATCCAACGATGGGACTTCTTATCAATTCAATGGTAAGATAGAAACATCTAAAGGAGGAGGAAAAAACACATCTAAAACCTTTTGAGTAGGTAGATTACTTTTAGTTACTTTCTCACTCTCAAAAAAAATATTCTTGCTATTTTCAAAACAATCACATACACTTTTCACTTTTCAAAACTTGAAATATTTTCAAAAGCTCAACACTTTGCATACATTCTTACGAACGTGAATCATTGCAAAGTTTGCCTAAACGATGGCACCTTTTCAAAATACTTTCAAAAACCACACAAAGAACACTTTTCAAAAAGCAAGTGATCTAACGAGTAACTAAGAGCCCATGGAAAACCATGGATGGAAAGGGTTCTAATACCTTCCCTTTTCATAATCTACCCCCCGAACTCAAGAAAACATATCTAAAGGTCTTTCCTGTGCTTTTTCACCTTTCCTTATTGGATAAAAGAAAAGTCGGTGACGACTCTTGCTAAACCGCAACATTTGCGATAAAACACAAAACCCTCAAGTCAGTTCTCCCACCGTATCACACAAGTAACTAAGATCCCATGGAAAAGCATGGATGAAAAGGGTGTTAATACCTTTGCTTTTCATAATCTACCCCCCGAACTCAAGAAAACATCTCAAAGGTCTTTCCTATTCTTTTCAGCCTTTCCTTTTGGATAAAAGAAAAGTTGGTGGCGACTCTTGCTAACTGCAACATTTGCGATCAAATGCAAAACACCCAAGTCAATTCTCCCACCGTATTACAGAATTGGCGACTCTGCTGGGGACTAAATTTATAAAAGTGGGGTTACCTTAGGGCTTGATCACATTTATTTTCTTTCTTTGTTTTACTTGCATGCTTTAAATTATGGTTCCTTATTTGGGTTTGTTTTAATCCTACACCCGGATTTGGGGCACCTTTCTTAGGTAAGTAGCAATAAATTGTGAGGGAACTGTGTGGGGTATACTGACATGGTTGAAATAGTAGCTATGTTGATGCGATACTTTGGTGTGTACCGATAGCCCTTGAGTAAATCAAGGAGAATATGGGGCCACCGCGTGGTGTCACAAAGCATCAAATGACTTTAGCACCTTAATTGACCAACTTGGCTTTTAGGACATAGTGAGATAGTTGTCTTTGGTGTAAACCCAAAGTCGGTTGATACTCGATACTACAATCGTTAAGGTTTGACCCTTGAATTTTGTTTGGTGGCAAGTCAATTGTCTATGGGAACGAGAATTGGGGGAAAGACCGCTGATATTGAGATCCCTTAGAACTCGGTTACTATATTTAGGACAGTTTGAACCAATCCAACTTCAAGAGAGTGTCACCTTAAAACCCATGCAAGCCTTAAACCTAAGGTATTTGTGTGATTTGCTTGTGCTTATATGCTATATCTGAGCATAGTCATGACATCATAACATAGCATGTCATACTAACCATTTCAAGGATTCTTAGGATTTATTTTTGTCTTGTTTTGTAGGACATGGCTCTCGCTCGCAAATTCACTATCCAAATCAGTCTGGTAAAAGTACATCCTCAGCTTAAAGAATTGGCATCAAGGGTTTCCGAAAGCTCTCCATTCACAGAAAGACATGGTAGACTTCTCAACTTGGTCACTTTAAACCCTGATGAAGAAATGTTAAAAGTGCTCTTTCAGTTCTTTGACCCTCTCCATCACTGCTTCACTTTCCCAGATTACCAGTTAGTGCCTACTATGGAGATCCCTATTCTTAATCAGTTACCCTTCAACGGTATTGAAAGAGACCCTAAACCTGAGGAAATTTCCCGAGCTCTACATTTACAACCATCTGACATAGTAACAAATTGGGTAACAAGGAGTGGTGTTAAAGGGTTACTAGCAAAGTTTTTGTTGGAGAAGGCTCAAGAGTGTTGGAATACTTTGGATCTACAAGCCTTCGAAGAAATGTTGGCTCTTCTCATCTATGGGTTGGTACTATTTCCAAATCCTGGCCAATTTATATATGTAAATGCGATCAAGGTTTTCATATCTCGTAATCTGGTGCCTACATTTCTTAGAGACATCTTGCATTCTCTTCACTCTCGCACTTTGAGAAAAGGGGGACTTTGATGTGTTGCACTCCTCTTTTGGCTAGGTGGTTTATTTCGCACCTACCTCGATCCGTGGTGAAGAATGAATAAGGTATGAGATGGTCTAAAAGATTGATGTCACTTTCACATGCTGATATCCATTGGTATCATCGCTCTTTGGAAGACATTACCATCATTGACCGTTGTGGGGAATTCCATAATGTCCCTCTACTTGGCATTAGGGGAGGCATTACTTACAACCCTTGTTTAGCTTTACGACAATTTGGATATGCTAGGAGAGATGGCCCTCATGAGGTACTCATCCAAGGAATTGTTGACTACGAAAGAGATACCCAAGGTTATCGTCAAATATTTATACGAGCTTGGGGTATGGTTAACAAAGTTGATAGCAAGACGTTGGAGCGTAAGAATTCCATTCCTTTGGAACCTTATCTTAAATGGGTGAGGGCTCGCGCTCAAAGCCTCAAAATTCCTTATGAAGTCGTCTTACCTATTATCATGGAGCTGGTAGTTGAGGGGGACGTTCCACATACTATCCTCTATCCTGATATGCCTACTACTCTTGAAGATTTGCAAAACGCTTGGATTCAGTTAAAAGGAGAAAGAGACACCTTTGAAGCTAAGTTCTATGAGAGCGAGAGGAAGTTATTAGAGATTACAAAGGAACTTCATGAAGAAAGGAGCTTAAACACCTATATTGCGCCAAAGAAGATGCGCACAACTTTTCTGTCGTAGGAGTTTACTTTATGCTTATTTCTGTTGCTGTAAGCCCAAGAGGCATGTTGTATTTAAATTAGAACTCTTTAATACAAATTAACATTTGTTCACTCTTTTTCTATACAAATTTAAATCCTTTAAATCCTTGAAAACATTTGCATATTGCATATCCATGCATAATGACATAACAGGTTTCCTTATCTCTCCGCTGTTTATTTCAGCAAGATGGATCTAGAGAAAACTATGATGGAACTTCAAGCCCAGAACTCTCAATTTCAGGAAGCTTTAATCGCCCTGGCCAAGGGACAACAGGATATAATGGCCTTGTTGGCCGCTAAGAAAAAGCCAAAGAAGAAAGCTATACTCAACATGGGTAAAACGTTCAAGGAGACAATCCGTCAAATTCCAATAGAGGAAGATTCATCTGAAGAGGACGAGAACCAAATTGGTGAGGTCAAGAGTACTCAGGCCGACTGTATCAATGACCAAGAATCTGATGATGATTATTTCAATGAACAATATCCCCCTGCAGACATCAAATACAAGCAGCTAGAAGGCAGGTTGAAAGCAGTTGAAATCCAAGCTATTCCAAGTTTGAATTTTGACGATTTGGGCTTAATCTCTGGGGTGGTCATTCCCCACAAGTTCAAAACACCAACCTTTGCAAAATACGATGGGGTTTCTTGCCCAAAGCTCCATTTGAAGTCCTATGTGCGCAAGATACAACCACACACTACAGATAAAAAATTCTGGATTCATTTTTTCCAAGAGAGTCTGAAGGGAACACAACTTGAATTGTTTTATCAGTTGGATGGCTCTCGCATCAATACTTGGGAGGGTCTAGCTACTGCCTTCTACCATCAATATCAGTACAACACCGACTTGGCACCGGCAAGGGTTCAATTGCAAGGTATGACCATGGGGAAGGATGAGGGATTTAAGGAATATGCACAGAAGTGGAGAGACCTTGCTAGTAGGGTCCAACCTCCCTTGACTGATAGGGAACATATCGACATGTTCATGAGCACATTATCTGGTCCTTTCTTTAATCTATTGGTTGGCTTCTCTTCTTCTGGTTCACCGAATTAATCCTAACGGGTGAAAGAGTTGAAAGTGGCATTAAAAGTGGAAAGATCTCTATGGCATCTACTTCCACTCCAAATCCTGTCAAGAAACCTTTTGCTGTGAAGAAAGAGGTTAATGTTGTGTATGGGGCAAAGGCCCACACCAAGAAGAATAATCATCTGTCTATCAATGCTATCCGAATCTGCAATCAGACTACTACTCAAAGACCATCTACCAGTCATCAACGTGTTAAAGCTCCGAGAAGACAGTTTACAAGGTTAGGCATGTCATTATCTCAAGCCCTTGAACATCTGCTCAGGGCCAATTTAGTGACACTGCGAGATCCTCCTGCCAACTATGACACCTCATCACCGAGATATAATCCAAATGCAAAATGTGCTTATCATTCGAACAGTCGCGGGCATGAGACTGATCAATGTTGGGCCTTGAAAAACAAAATCCAAGATTTAATTGACAACAAGACTATTGAGTTTGATCCTCCTTCGACGCCAAACGTAATCACCGCTCCAATGCCGAAGCATGACAAAGGTGTTAATGTCTTCGAAGATACAACTTTCATTGCCTCTGTTGAAGAGTTAACTACTCCATTGAATATAATCAAGAGCAATTTGTTGAAGGTTGGGACTTTCCCTGGCTGTGAAAAAGACTGTATGGGCTGTATGAGACAATCTGATGGGTGTGAAGGACTGAAGAAAGGTATACAACGCCTAATGGATGGCCGCGAAATCATATTCGAAAAGATCCCCGCCATCAAAAATTCAATCGACAAAGCTGAAGATTTGGCCATCATAACAATCTCAAACAAACCTCTTAGGATCTCATCCAAAGGTCCTATCAGGATTTCAAACGAACCAATCATCGATCCTCTCATAATCACTGTTGTCGGACCTGTTCCATACACCTCTGATAAAGTAGTACCGTGGAATTATGGTGTCGAGGTTTACTACCATGGGGTAAAACAAGATTCTTGGATTAATGATAATGAAGCTGGTGTTACTAATATTACTGGCTCCAGTAAAGTTACAAGAACAGGAAGGGTCTTTTCCCCTATTATCTCACCACCAACCACTACCACAGTTCCAGTCCGCATAACCAATGGCAATGCTAGTGCCAGCATTAGAGGGAAGGAGAAAGAAATTGAGCCTGCCAGGGAAGAGGCACCTGCTAAAAAGTTTGTTATGGAAGAACCATCCACTCAAGATATGGAGGAGATTCTGAAGATCATCAAGAAAAGCGACTTCAAGATAGTAAAGCAGTTGGGACACACCCCTTCTAAAATATCAATGTTGTCCTTATTGCTATATTTTGACGCCCATGCACAAGCTTTGATTAACTTCTTGAAAAAGGCCCATGTGCCTCAAGAAACCACAACCGACCAATTTGAGAACTGCGTAGCAAGTCTGTCAACCGACAATGGTCTGAGGTTCTCTGATGCAGATTTAACTCCCATGGGAAAGAATCACAATAAAGCCTTGCATGTTTCTGTTGAATGTAAGGGGACCACTCTGGTGGACACAGGCTCATCTTTAAATGTGTTACCTAAAGGCGCTTTAGATCGGCTAGACTATGAAGGTTTGGTTTTGAAGCCAAGTGATATTATTGTGAGGGCATTCAATGGGTCGAAAAGGACGGTTCACGGAGAGGTGGATCTCTCAATTAAGGTTGGTTCACAGATTTTCAACTCCACATTCTACATAATGGACATACGGCCTGCGTATTCTTTCTTGCTTGGACGCCCATGGATCCATGGGGCAGGTGCGGTCACTTCTACTCTGCACCAAAAGTTAAAATATATGGTCCAAGGGAAGGTTGTCACTGTTTGCGGTGAAGAAGAATTTAAGGTAAGCCATCTCAATTCTTTCAAGTACGTAGAAATGGATGGCGAATTCATAGAGACTTCTTTCCATACTTTTGAAGTTGTGGCCACCACCAAAATCTCCTCTAACACTCCAAGAGCTGATAAAGTTATCCCTAAGATGGTTTCTCTTAAGGATGCCCGTGCTGTGGTAGAAGAAGGAAACCATGAGATGTGGGGTCAACTCCCTGATATCCCGTTCAAAGCAGACAAGTTTGGGTTAGGTTTCACCTCCAAAGCTTAGAAAGAAATTAGAGGTGCTCGTACTGGAAAGCCGCCTCTCCACCCCAAAAGTCACGAAGTGAATGCTATAGGGGACTCTAATGATGAGTGTGCTTTTGAAGGCTGGATCTACCCAACAACCGAAGGGAAGCCCAACAATTGACATACGAAGGACTTTGTGCCCATCTCCTTCATTGAGGAGTAATCTACTTGTTTTTGCTTTTAATCAATTCAAGAACTCGTTGCCTGTAATATTTTAATATTGACTTTTAAGCCATGCGCCTAGCCTGGGGCACTTTGGTCCTTTTGTCAAAGGCTTTATATTTTGTTCATCTAATCATATGATCATTCAGTACATTGGACTCTTTTGCATTCAAATATTTGTTTTCATTGTCTTTCTTTTCTTTCAAATACATTGTCAGAAATAGCCATGTATCTTACATGCACACACACACACTCTTGCAGGTCTACATCCACTCTGGATCCTATTGCCGATAACTCTAATATTTCCGATTATAACTTTGAATGTCCTATCAACCAAGCCAAAGACGAAATCGAGGAAGATTGTGACATACCAGGAGAACTAGCCAGACTTCTATTACAAGAGGAAAAGGCTATTCGACCACATGAAGAGTCAATTGAGGTTGTCAACTTGGGTACTGAGTCAGATAAGAAAGAAATCAGAATTGACGCTAATTTGGAAAGCAGTGTCAAGAGACGTTTGATTCATATGTTGCGCAATTATGTGGAAGTATTTGCTTGGTCTTATGAAGATATGCCTGGGTTAGATACCAACATCGTGGTTCATCGTCTGCCAACTAAAGAAGACTGTCCTCCTGTCAAACAAAAAGTTCGTCGCATGAGGCCTGATATGTCTGAAAAGATCAAAACCGAAGTAATGAAACAGTTTGATGCAGGATTCCTAGCTGTAATATCCTATCCTCAATGGGTGGCTAATATAGTGCCAGTTCCAAATAAATACGGGAAAGTTCACATGTGCGTAGTCTATAGGGATCTGAATAGGGATAGCCCCAAGGATGATTTCCCTCTACCACACATTGACGTCTTAGTCGATAACACTTCTCAGCATAAAGTCTTCTCATTCATGGATGGCTTCTCAGGCTATAACAAAATAAGGATGGCTCCCGAAGATATGGAAAAAACTACCTTCGTTACACAATGGGGCACCTTCTGCTACATGGTCCTATCATTCGGATTAAAGAATGCAGGGGCAACATATCAAAGGGCTATGGTTGCTTTATTTCATGACATGATTCATCATGAGAGAGAGGTATATGTGGATGATATTATGGCTAGATCACAAACTGAAGAAGAAAATCTCGGTCACCTGGACAAGCTATTTGAAAGACTAAAGAAGTATAAGCTGAGGTTGAACCCTAACAAGTGTACTTTTGGAGTACGCTCTGGGAAGCTCCTAGGTTTTGTGGTCAGCAATAAAGGCATTGAAGTTGATCCCGCCAAGATCAAGGCCATCCAAGAAATGCCAGTCCCTCAGTCTGAAAAAGAAGTTAGAGGATTCTTGGGTCGTCTCAATTACATCGCCCGTTTCATATCACACTTAACTGCTACTTGCGAGCCATTCTTCAAACTCTTGAAGAAAGATCAGGTAGTCAAATGGAACGATGAATTCCAGATTGCCTTTGACAAGATCAAAGAATACCTATAAGAACCTCTTATACTCATGCCTCCAGTTGAAGGGAGACCTTTAATCATGTACTTGATAGTACTAGAGAATTCTATGGGGTGTGTTTTGGGCCAACATGACGAGTTTGGCCGAAAAGAGCATGCAATTTACTACCTAAGCAAAAAGTTTACCGACTGTGAAACCAGATATTCATTGCTCGAGAAAACTTGTTGTGCTTTAGCGTGGGCTGCTTGCCGGCTAAGGCAATATATGTTGACTCATACCACATTGTTGATTTCTAAGATGGATCCGATCAAGTACATCTTCGAAAAACCTGCCCTTTCCGAATGAATAGCCAGGTGGCAAATGATCTTGACTGAGTACGACATTCAATACACAAATAAAAGAGCCATCAAAGGAAGTGTACTAGCAGATCATTTGGCCCATCAAGCTGTGGATGATTATCAGTCAATGAACTTTGACTTCCCTGACGAGAATATTATGCTGGTAACCAACTGTGCGAAACTTAGACCATATGACGGACCTGAACAAGGATCCCGATGGACAATGGTATTCGATGGGGCTTCCAACACCTTAGGTAACGGAATTGGTGTTGTGATCATCTCTCCTGAAGGTTGCCACACTCCTTTCACTTCCAGACTATGCTTCGATTGCAGAAATAATATGGCTGAGTATGAAGCATGCATCTTAGGTCTAAAAGCTGCCATTGACTTAAGGATCAAGCATTTGGATGTGTTCGGAGATTCCACCCTAGTGATCAGCCAAGTAAAAGGAGATTGGGACACTAAACACCCTAAACTTATCCCTTACAAGGAACTTGTGCTATCCCCGATTCCTCACTTCGAAGAAATCACTTTTGAACATTTCCCTAGGGAAGAAAACCAGTTGGCTGACGCTTTGGAAACCATGTCTTCAATGTTCAAAGTCAGATGGGATAGCGAAGCGCCTATGATTACCATTGAAAGATTCAATGAACCTGCACATTGTTATGAGCTTGACACTGATACGGAAAAGCCATGGTACCATGAGGTAATGAGATACCTTGAAGCACAAGAGTATTTAGAGGGAGCATCTATCAATGACAGAAAGTTCTTACGAAGATTTGCAGCCAAATTCTTCCTAAGTAACGGGATATTGTACAAGCGCAACCATGATTCAACTCTACTCCGATGTGTGGACAAGAAGGAGGCATAGGAAATCATGGAGGACATGCATAATGGCCTTTTTGGTACTCACTGAAGTGGATATATGATGGCTAAGAAAATCTTAAGAGCAGGTTACTATTGGTCAACAATGGAGATCGGTTGTCATCAACATTCAAGAACTTATCACAAATGCCAAATCTATGCTGAAAAAGTTCATGTACCTCCAATCCCTCTGAATGTCATGACCGCTCCATGGCCATTTGCAATGTGGGGTATTGACATGATCGGAGAGATCAAGCCCACAGCTTCCAACGGACATCATTTCATCCTTGTCGCCATCGACTATTTTACCAAATGGGTCGAAGCTGCCTCATATGCCTCAGTAACCAAAAATGTGGTAGCCAGGTTTATCAAACATAACCTCATCTGCCGTTACGGTATTCCTGAAAAGATCATCACCGATAATGGGACTAACCTCAATAATGCCATGATCAGGGAGTTGTGCACTTAATTTAAGATCAAACATCACAATTCTTCTCCGTATAGACAAAAATGAATGGCGCAGTCGAAGCGGCCAACAAAAATATCAAGAAGATTGTGCAGAAAATGGTAGTAACCTATAAAGATTGGCATGAAATGTTACCATTTGCTCTACATGGCTACCGTACTTCAGCTAGAACATCAACTGGGGCAACTCCCTTCTCTCTAGTCTATGGCATGGAAGTTGTTCTGCCAGTGGAGGTTCAAATTCCCTCGCTGAGGATTATGATTGAGGCAGGCCTAGGCGAAGACGAGTGGATTCAAACGAGATTGGATCAGCTGAACTTAATCGATGAAAAACGATTAGCCGCTATTTGCCATGGTCAAATGTATCAAAAACGAATGATCAAAGCTTTCAACAAAAAGGTCAAGCCTCGAGTATATCAAGTTGGTGACTTGGTGATAAAACGTATCATTCTACCACAAGGTGACTCTAGAGGAAAATGGACTCCCACGTATGAAGGGCCGTTTGTTGTTAAAAGAGTCTTTTCTGTTGGTGCCATGATGCTGACCACCATGGACGGAGAAGATTTCCCACACCCTATAAACGCGGACATAGTTAAAAAATACTACGCATGAGAGACCCGTTAGGTTGACACACCTAAGTAAAAAAGGGCATCCCGGCAAACCAAAAGGTTTGGGCAAAAATTAGGGATATATGCAAAAGATCGTACACCCGGCAAGTTGAAAACTCGAAAGGGAGACTTGGGCAAAAAAGGGTATCCTGGTGGACCGAAAAAACCCGAAAGGGCAGTTCAGGCAAAAATTAAGGATTAAAAGCGTACGACTATGTCCTGTGAAGTCAACACAGTCAATTCTATCACCAAGGTCCAAGTTCAAATGGTCCAGGATCAATCCAATCACTCTCGATCAACAGCGAAGAATGTTTGAAGATGTGTGGGCAATAGTAGAGTTGGAAGACAATAAGATCATTTCACATGGCTATTTGTTTTCATTCTCAATTTAGTTTTCTTTTTTTGGCTATTTCCTCTTACTAGGATTTCCGTCTCTATGTAACAAAACGCCTATTCATGGGCAAAATATCAACACAAGTACACTTTGAAATACAAAGTTTTTCTAACTCTGTTTTGAATGCAAATTTGTCCAATGACTAAAATTGAATGAACATATGCATATGAACATAATTAAAACTATTTGGCACATGTGTCCTGCTAAGCAGCAGCATCAACAAAACATCAGCGCATAGCAGCAGTGAGTATCTCTTTTAATGTATGTGAAATAGCCCCACAGAGTTATCTCATCTTCATTATCCCCATCCGGGCGGTGACAATAAACCTTTCCTCGACGGAGTTGCCCATAAAATCTCCTTACCTGAGATAATCCCCGGCCAGAGTCTCAACCTCTTGACAACTTTCTCCCCAGCTAAAGCCTAGGAGATCTCTCCCTAAAAGGAATTCACCTCCTCAATAGAGTTAATTCCCCAGCGGAGTACAAACTCCCCAGCAAGCCCATCTTGCCCAGCTGAGCCCATCTTCCTCGGTTGAGTATATCTTCCCCAAACCGAGGTTTATATCCCCAACGGAGTATATCTTCCAACCAAGATTTTATTCCCCAAGCTGAGTCCATCTTCCTCAGCTGAGTATATCTTCTCCAACTAAACCCAAGATAATTCCCCAGTGAGTCCAAATTGCCCAACTGAGTACATATTCTCCAACTGAGGCTATTTTCTCCAAACAAAATCTTTTCCCCAGATGAGCCCATCATCCCCAGATGAGCACATCATCCCCAACCGAGTATATCTTCCCCAAGCTGAGTCTGCCTTACCCGACTGAGTCTATACTCTCCAAGTCTGAATTCCCCTTTCAAATGACTGCAAATCACAAGGGCCACAACCCATGATCTCCAATAAAGCCTTTAACAAAGCCTTTATTATTATGAAGAAATGCTATGAAGCCTGGATCCGACCAAATATTAGCACAATTTTCAAGTTATTACTGAAGCCTGGACCCGACTAGATAACAGTTTGACTCCTTCAAATTACTGAAGCCTGGACCCGACCAGATAACAGTTGATCTCATTTTTCAAAACGCTATGAAACCTGGACCCTACCAGATAATAGCCTAACTCTTCAAAGATATAGAATAACCTGAACTCAATCCGACCAAGGTTAACTTCTTCTCCCCCATTAGAGTTGCCTCTCTTATCCCCAACAAAGAACTGAGAAACCTGGACCCGACTAGATATCAATCCTCATTTCCATCCTTTCAAGAAAGTCGTTGCGAAGCCTGGATCCGACCAGATAGAAATCACCCTCAGAGATTCATTGTGAAACCTGGAAGCCGACCAAATAACAACTAAATCCCCAACCAGTCTATTGTGAAGCCTGGACCCGACCAGATAACAATTGACTTCATCAAAGAAATCTGCAAAGCCTGGACCCGACCAGATAACAGTTTTCAAATAGTTTATTGTGAAGCCTGGACCCAACCAGATAACAATTAACTTCATCAAAGAAATCTGCAAAGCCTGGACCTGACCAAATAACAGTTTTCGAGCAGTCTATTTTGAACCCTGGACCCGACCAGATAGCAATTAACCTTATCAACCTCAGAAATCTGCAAAGTCTGGACCCGACCAGATAACAGTTTTCAAATGGTGTATTGTAAAGCATGGACCCGACTAGATAACAATTAACCATGATCCCTAGAAAGACACTATGAAGTCTAGATTCGACCAGATAATAGTACAACCTTCCAAAAGACCGTAAAGCCTAGACCCGACAAGATAACAGTCTTCAAAGAGTTATTGTGAAGCCTGGACTCGACCAGATAACAGTTAATTCATCCTTTCCTCCGGCAAGTTACTGTGAAGCCTGGATCCGACCAGATAACAGTTAACCTCCGCATCCCCAGCGAGTTGTTGTGAAACCTAGATCCGACCAGATGACTATTTAATTTCAAGGAATTTTCTGCAAAGCCTGGATCCGACCAGATAACAGTTAATTCATCCCTTCCCCTCAGTAAGTTGCCATGAAGCCTGGATCCGACCAGATAGCAACCAACTACTTCATCCTCAGCAACTGTGAAGCCTGGATCCAACCAGATAGCAACCAACTACTTCATCCTCAGCAACTGTGAAGCTTGGACCTGACCAGATAACAGTTGATACTTAAGTGATGTTCCCCGGAAAACGCATCCCTCCAATAAAATTTGAAGATATGCATATTTTTCATTTCCAACAGGCAATCAAGGATTCAACCTCCCTGGATTTCCTCAGCAGCAGTCAGGGATTTATTTTCCCGGACGAAAATACATCTCACATTCATACATCATAGCATGTACATACCAATGCATTTAGCATGATACCACATCTGGTAAACATCATGCAAGCATCTGCATTTTACTAACCCATTTTCTCACAGGTAAAACAACTAGTTTAGTATGAATCAACAAGAGATTTATGCTGATACTTCTTCCAGCATTTAACAACATTCCTCCAAATGGCATCTATAAGCCCATCCACCATCCATCTTCGAGTGCAAATTTCCGGGCACTCTGGTGTTCAATCATCTTTCACCTTCAAGTCACGAATGGCGGATCCGCCAATCTAACTCTTCAGGTTCAAGAAGTTTAAACAGGGGCAGTTGTTGCACCCCAAAATTTGCTCTCTCATTTCTCAAGGAATCACCTTGGATCCTCAAATTTCCTCTCATCCAATTCCAAGCCTTGAGTTATCAATTTTTCCAAGCAGACCATTCACAAGGGCAAAATGGTCATTTGCACTGAGAAGTCTAAATTTGACTTTTGGATCGAAATCAAATCTCAAAAATCATATTTCATCAAGACATGTTGGAATATGAAATTTATTTCATCCAGAATTTCAAAAGTCAAAATTTTGCTTTAGAAAAGCCAAATTCTAAATACTTAGAAATTTTTCTAAGTATTTAAGAAATATGACAATGTCAGAACTTCTGAGCCAGTGTTCATACTCAGCAGATTCTGGATATTCTCAAGACAAAGTATGGTCAGAACTTCTGGGCCAGTATCCACGAAGGTTCAGTCAGATGTTGCAAGGGTTAAATCAAAGAAGCTAACAAAGCGTGTTATAAGTATACTGGAAGTTCTGAAGGATGCCTCAGAACATGCTGAAGTCAGAAGATACAAAAACCAGAAGATGAGATGCTACGCTGAAGAAGAACTTCTAGTCCAGAGTCAAGCAAAGATGTAGAGTTTCACATGGGAACCCATTTAATACTCACAACCGCCTCTGAGTCTTTATCCAAAGGATTCACACCACGGGTACCCCTACTGCCTTGGGAAGACAAATTTTTGTGCAAAAGTTTGCTAGACCCACGCGCTGTCTCTACTTTTCATTAATTCACGCTGCCAGGTCCAGCTGAGGCGTTGTTCACCATCCAACTTGAATACGTTGAACCTCACTTGTTTAAGCTTACGTCAAGAGTAAGTCAGAATCTAGCACATGTTGTTGGCACCACTTGACCGCCCCAACTGCAAAACTTTTCCTATAAATAGAACACCATTTGCACACTGAAGGAGTCCAGAAAAATTGGTAAAACCTAGAGAGAAAAATTTGTGAAAGAGGCGAGGGAATTGAGAAAGAAAGCTTTGAATCACTGCATAAAATTACAAGAACCCATGAACTATAAACACAAGAATACCAAAAATCTTAGCATTGATTCCTTACAATCAAACTCCATTTCTTCCTCAATTGTTCTTGACTAAATCCACCCACATAGCTGTTGATTCATGCATTAGAAGTTACCTCAACTTCTGTATTCCTATTGCCATTCAAACTCCATTCACTTCCGCCTCCAAGGAGTCAGAATATCACCCTTTGGACTGTTCCAGAAATTACAAATTCCCCTCCTGCTGAGTACGTGAAGAAGCTACTGAAAACATCACCAGAATTCAAGAACACCCTCCAGTTCACATAATCCTTTCAAGCAGTAAGGTAAGTCTTCTGCTGACTCTCATCATACTGATTAAGCATTGTCAGATTTTGCATACTTAGCACAATGTAGATATTCTGATCCTGATGATGTACATATTCTGAAAATTTATGCATCTGCCTGCTTAAGTAAGAAGGGATCCCAGTTCAGAGTTTCATAAAGAAATTAGGACTCATAATTAGAATTAGCCAATACATGCTACTTCTGATTCATGCTTATGATATTTCATAAAATTTGTCATAACTATTATACATGTTGTGATACGGTGGGAGAACTGACTTGAGGTTTTTGTGTTTTATCGCAAATGTTGCGGTTTGCAAGAGTCGCCACCGACTTTTCTTTTATCCAAAAGGAAAGGTGAAAAAGCATAAGAAAGACCTTTGAGATGTTTTCTTGAGTTCGGGTGGTAGATTATGAAAAGGGAAGGTATTAGCACCCTTTTCATCCAATGTTTTCCATGGGCTCTTAGTTACTTGCTTAGATCACTTGCTTTTGTTGTTTGAAATTTTGTTTTGTGTGGTTTTGAAAGTATTTTGTAAAAGAGGCCATTCGTTTAGGTAATCTTTGTAATGATTCTCATTCGTAAGAATGTATACAAAGATGTTTGTCTTTTTGAAAATGTTTTCAATGTTTGAGAAAATTTTTGGAAATGTGTGTTTTGTTTTGAAAATAGCAAGGATGTTTGTTTTGAAATGGAGCAAGTAATTAGGAGCAATCTACCTACTCAAATGTCTTTCTTGTGCATTTTCTATTCCTTTGACATTGTTGTCTTACAATTGATTTGGTAAGCAACCCTATCTTTGGATGTAAACGAGACAGGCGTGGGTCATCGTATAACCATGATTAGCAATGTTTGCAAAGTATCTTAGCATTTTGAGGGACCAAGATCATTTTGTAAGGCAACTTTTTGAATAGCGTCATCGAGGGACTATGATCTTTGTATTTGTTTGTTTTACCAAGATACTTCGCATGCGTAATATGGCCATTTTTGTTTTAGGCAACCAAGTGGAGGAACCCTAAGGATGCTTGTGTGCAAGTGTATCATTTTCATGCTTTTATTTTGTCTTGTATTTAGGGTTTTCTATTTTGATTTGTTTTGATCTTGTCATAAAACCCTAATTACTAACCATGGCATATAAAGCGATAAATCGCGTAATGTAAATATTTCTAAGCTATTACAACAATTTATGGGAGGGGGAATACAAATTTGAATGGGGATTTGCAAAAATATAAACCTAAATAAATTATTACAACCAAATCAAATTTGTATGAATTAGGATAAATACAGTACAATATTTAAAGATGCAATACAATGTACATGTAAGAAAATATTTTTTTGTTTTGTTTTTATGTAAAAGAAAATTTAAATCTAAGCCTAAAAATGTAAGGAAAAGAAATTAATTTTTTAGAAGGGGTCATAACCCTAATATCTATTTTTTAAAGAAAATAAAGTTCTTATATGTATTTTTTAAGTATTTTGTATTAGAATAATAAATAATATTGTATAAAAGTATAAAATTTTTGTATATGCAAAAATAAATATTTATAAGTATGAAATGAAAAATAAATTAAACTAAATATGTTTTAACTATATTTAACAAATTTATTAAGAAAAATATATGATATCTATTAAAATAAAATATATTTTTATGTGAAAAATAAACTAAAATAAAATAAAATGCAATATTATGAAATTTACATTTTTTGGGATTTTTATGTATCAAAGAAATATTTAATATATATTAAAAATGAAAATAAAACAAATAAAATAAAAATATAAAAAAGGTTGGCAGGGGGTGATGTAGCAAAGCTGGTAGTAATGTTAGCAAAAAATCATGGCCCAAAAGAGTAAGCTCAACCTGTAAAAATAACAAAATGAAAAGGAAAAAAAATGTGAAAAACACAAAAGTAGCGCCCAGGTTCGAACCCAGGACATGAGTCTCACCAGCGCGCTACTTTGCCACTGGGGTGGCTATACATCCATTATCTTAAGGAAAGCAAAAATAATATAACACAAAACAAGTCCTTGCCCTGTACTTCATCTTCTTCCTCAAGTTTGGCCAAACATCCTGTAACTCCCTCATTCTTCCATAAAAATGAAAACTCATAACATGAAAGTTGTAGTATTTGAACTCATGATTCCAACCATATAAGTTATATAAGCTAACAATCAAAGATCAAAGAGAATTTTAACAGCCCTAAATTTAAACCTAATATTTTCAGAAATTTCAAGTTCCAAATTCTCTCAACTCAAGTAAAATCAATGCAAGATAAAGATATGTACAGTTTCGTTGTAATGAGGGCTACCTTTTTTATTCACAAATTGTGTCCAATGGTTGCCTGTACAAGGAGTTAGAAGTTGAGATTTTACCTCCTTCAGTTGAAATCGTGTATGGAACTGAAGTGAGTTTGATGGAGGCCTGATGCTTTCTTGAGCTTCCTAGAACTTCCCTGAATGTATTCCAACCCTTGCTTTACTCTGAAAGTGCCTGAAACTCCTTGGCCAAGTCAAACTGCAAGCTTTGAAAGTAACAATGGAAGATGATGGAAAAGTGATTACATAACAGGGATAAATGTCTGGATTGGTTTGATATCAAGTAGGTAAGATGTTTTGATGATCAAGAAAGGAAACGCACGAGCCAAATATGAGATTGGTATCCTTATGTCAAAATTGCAAGTTTGGACAGTTTTTTGGTGTTTTTGTGCTTATGAGTGTTTCAGGCCTTAACTAATCGTGTGCTAAGTTGTATTATGTTTGTATATTAGTATAGAATTGGTTTCATGTCAACCCTCTAATAACTGTGCCAATACTAGCCTTTTTGCCACTTTTCTTGCATTTGAAGTAAAGTGAAGGGACAATGCTTGCCATGCTTGTACTTTCTCTCTTAGGGTTGGTATCATCTTGTACAATTTGCTTTAGACCTGTGAAACTTGTATGTACAATGGAGACAGGTGCAATGCTCAAGAATTGGAAAGTGGCAAAAGTTGTGCTTTTCCAAAATGGCAATGGTCACTTTATGCCATTTATGGAATTGCAACTTGGATAATGGTTCTAAGGCATGGATCAAAGCTTTGTTAACTGAGTAAGCATTAAATTAAGGAGTGAGGAACAAGTTTCGGACCTGTAAAGCATGGATTAGGCAGCATAGGTACTGATTGCAACTTTGTTCTTCATGAAATGGCTTGGACAAAAAGTTAGAAATTGCCAACTTCATCTCTTCGATTCTCCCTACTCAAAAATGATCTTGAGGAGTTCTTGGACATTTTTGAAAGCTTGAAATATGCTATATAACTCATCTTTGAAATGCATTTTGAGATACCTCTTGGAACTAGGTGAAAAATTTCCATGAAGTTGGGTCCAAAACCTGCCTAATTTAGGGCAAAATTTCACTAAGTTATTTAGTTCATGACCATGTATTCATAAATTTATATCTTGAGATCCAAGCATCTTTAGGGAAAAGTGTGTGAAGCAAAGTTGTATATTTAATGGAGGTCTACAACTTTCATGTTGTGAACTTTCCTTGAATCATTATGCATCATGGTGAAAAAGTGGCCTAAAGTTGAGAAAAAATAAGAAATTTTATATACTTAGAAAATTTTCTAAGTTAAGAAAAATTTCAAATTCAAACCCTAATCTTCAAACTTGGATTTCTTGATGAACAAGTTTCACATTTTGACATGTTTTGATGAATTATGACCCTTGGTACTTGATTTTGACAAAAAAGTCAAAGTTTGACTTTTTTAGTGTACAGTTGACTTTTGATCAGTTGACTGCAAATTTCATCTGTCAATCCAATGAAATTGCAATGTTTTGAACCATACTATTAGGTCAAGATGGTGTAATTGAATCCTTGAAATCATTCCTTAACTCAATTGGTCATTTTCTAGGTTAAAAATCAGAAATTTCCCTTCGTCAGTCAAAACCCTAATTTTGACCATTTTGCCCTTTTAGTGATTTGATCAAATTTCTTGAGGAATTATGGTCCAAACATGATCAAATGATACACATGAGTCTCGAATGTTGATTTGGATCAAAAATTAAGAAGTTTGACTGTAAATTGGCCATGGTTGACTTTTTCCCCAATACAACTGATTTTTAGGTCAATTGTCCAATTGACTGATCAAAAATATGGTTCAAGGATTGAAACTTGTCATGAGTGATCTTAGGGATCCATAATGATGTTTGAAAGTCATATGAAGCATTGATAGTCCAAAAATCCTTGTGCAAACTCAAACCCTAATTTTGGGTTATCAGTGCAAGATGAGATGTCTTGAGCTGATCTTACCCTAATCCAGTCTTGAATAAAAGAGATCTTGTGATAAAAGTCTTCATAAATGAGAGGGAAAATTTTGGGGTACAACAGCTGCCCCTGTTCAATCTTCTTAAACCTGAAGAGTTAGATTGGCGAGTTTTGCCATTCGTGACTCGAAGGTGAGAGAATGATTGGACAATAGAGTGCCCAGAAATTTGCACTCGATAATGTGTAGCTGAGGGAATGGGCTTAAAGATGTAATTTGGAGAAGTGATAGAATCTTGTTGGAGATGGGCTTATAGATGCCATCCAAGAATGTTTGTTGGATTGTAAATTGTAAGCTGAAAGAATGAGTATCAGAATGGTGTCCGCGTTTGGAACGTATATGAGCTGTATCTGAACTTGAAATCTGAATGAGTATCAGAATGGCATCCGTGTCTGGAACGTATCCATATTGTATATGAAATTTAAATATGAATGAGTATCATAATGGAATCCTTGTCTGGAGTGTATCCATATTGTATCTGAACTTGAAATCTGAATGAGTATCAGAATGGTGTCCGCGTCTGGAACGTATCTGAGTTGTATTTGAACTTGAAATCTTAATGAGTATCAGAATGGAATCCGTATCTGGAGCCTATCTGAACTATATCTGATATTGAAATCTGAATGAGTATCAGAATGGTGTCCGCGTCTGGAACGTATCTGAGTTGTATTTGAACTTGAAATCTGAATGAGTATCAGAATGGCATCTGTATCTGGAGCGTATCTGAACTGTATTTGAACTTGAAATCTGAATGAGTATCAGAATGGCATCTGTATCTGGAGCGTATCCATACTGTATCTGATCTTGAAATCTGAATGAGTATCATAATGGTATCCGTATCTGGAGCGTATCTGAACTGTATCTTGTTAATGGTAGTTGTTAATCTTATCCTGAAAAAGGTGAAATGTTAGCTAGAACACTAAATTATGTTGCATGAAATGTAGGATGCAATATATGTGTTTTATCAATGTTTATGATATGTAGATGTAATGTATGCGCATGTAAGCTGATTTGTTGTATTGTTGTTAGATTGGGGAAAATAAATCCATGATTGTTGTTGAGGACATGTGGATTCTTCATATCTTGAAATTGAAGTATTGACAAAATCCTATTGTGAGAGCAATGCCATATACTGCTTGAGGAATCTGCTTGGGGAATCCAGAGAATTTTGATGACTTCTACTAGGGATTAATAATTTGAAATTTTAGTTCCTTCGGGGATTTAAATGACGTACTGTGGGGATTGCTCATGGAATAGCCTAAAGACGTTTTACGGCTCTTTCAATCTATCAGTAATTGTCTTTTTTTCATTTTGTTTATTTGTAAACAGTAATTATGTTCAAATGCATATGTTCACTAATGAATCATTGGACGTTTTTGCAAATAAAACACAAGTGTAAAGAAAAGGGAAAATAGCTTTCTGTACTTTCAAAAGGATATCTTTGTATTGACTTTGAATAAGTGTTTTGTACAAAGGAGACAACCCTCCTAGTAAGAGGATGGTGCCATAAAAGTAAGAAAAATTTATACAAAGAAAGATAGTTATGTGTGATAATCCCATGGGGTTCCCATTCTGCTATAGCCTTCGTATCTCTGAATATCCTGTCTATTTGTTTCTTCGTCCGAAGATGATTGAATTGATTAGAAACTTTGAGTTTGTCAGTGGAAGTCAAGAGGTTGTCTTTAAAGTGATCTGACGGTACATAGTCATACGCTTTAAATCCCTAACTTTTTCCTGGACCGCCCTTTCGGGTTTTCAGTCCACCGAGAAACCCCTTTTTGCCCAAGTTGCCCTTTCGGGTTTTCAACTTGCCGGGTGTACAGATTTTTTTATATTTAACCCTAATTTTTGCCCGAACCTTTTGGTTCGCCGGGATGCCCTTTTTTGCCTAGGTGTGTCAACCTAGCGGGTCTCTTATGCGTAGTATCTTTTTACTATGTCCGCGTTCGCAGGGTGTGGCAGGTCGTTGTCGTCCATGGTGGTTAAGATCATTGCCCCACCGGAGAAGATGTTTTTGATTACAAATGGTCCCTCATAGGTATGAGTCCATTTGCCCCTGGGATCACTTTGTGGCAAGATAATGTGTTTGATCACTAGATCTCCAACTTGATATACTTGGCGTCTGACTTTCTTGTTGAAAGCCTTGATCATCCGTTTTTTATACTGTTGTACCCCAAAATTTGCCCTCCCATATTCTTCAAGGTTTGTCAAATGGTTCAAGATTTCTCAAGGGTTGCACAGTCCAAATGCCTCATAAACCAGTCAAAATTAGGGTTTTGTTTCTTTCAAGGAATTTGAGGTTATTAATAGTTCAATCAAGTCTCATAGGCCTATACACATCCTCAAGCACCTACATGTCAAGTTTCAAGACTCACAGGGTCAAATTCCACAGTCAAAAGCCCTATTTGATTCACAGTCAACTGCAGGGGTAAAATGGTCATTTTGCAGTCAAAAGTCAGAATTTTTGGTCAACATCTTATTTTGAGTCCACAATCATCATTTTATCAAGTCTTGATCATGATTCCACAAGCATGGCTCAAAAATCATCAAGATGCAAAAAGTTACTATTTTTGGATAGTAGAAAAGTCAACTGTATCTTGACCAGGGCATAACTTTTTTATGGTTCATCATAAAAATCCCATCCAATTCTCATTTTGAAGGGGATGACATTTCCTGCAATCCATCTTCACATTCCAAGTCCAATAAATTCTCTCACAAAAAGTTATCAATTTCTACATTATAGGTCAATTTCAAAAGTCAACAAAAATGCACTTTAAGTCAAAGACCATAACTTGAGATTGGTAAATCCAAATGACATGGGACCAAAGGCATTGGTTAGAGGACTTCAAGACCTTTTCAAAATGTCCAAGAACATGTTCATGTGATCAAAATTGAGCAAGATATGCATTGGAGAAGTTGGGAAATTTTTATGAATTTGCAAAAGTCAACTTTGCCCAAAACACCTTGTTTTTGCTAATGGGCCTCAAATTTCTTCTTGAAACTTTATCCAAGACCTATGCACGACCCATCAAGCCTATTTGAATTTATTTTCTTATTTTTATTAATTAATTGGATTTTTAATTGATTTTAATTCGTTTAATTAATTTAAATTGTAGGAAATTCAAAGATATGATTTCTCAATCTTTTTGTGAAGCAAGAATAACCTAGATATGCTGGCAGTTCGTGTGCAAATCAAAGGTACAAGAATCTCCAAGTTTGGAAAGTTTTTCCAATCAAAAAGATTCAAAAATATATGATTGCAAATCAAATATTCAAATCATTATTCAATGGATCTTTGCTCAAGGATTTAACCTAAATTCAGTCCTCTATAAATACACAATCAAACCCTACTCATGCAGAGGTGAAACCACTGCAGAAGAAGCCATAACAACATTGAAAAAAACTCAAGAAAACTCAACATCGTTTTCTACATTCTAGGGAGAATTAAGGACATTTGTTGATTTCAATACACTGCAGGAGGTTCCCAGAATGATTGGCAATCAATTTCCAGCTTCATAGCTCAAAGAATCGCTAGTTACAGAGTCACGGTTTGCGTTTTATCTTCATAATCGTAACTCATATTTCAGGCATAATTAACATGTTTTAATCATTGTTTTATGTTGTTTGAATTCATATAAAGTTAATGATGTAATTTAATTGCATTATAATGCCCAGAATCATAAAACGCCATTGATGAAATCTAGGGTTCTTGAGCTCTCAAATTAGGGCTTTACTATCCAGGAAAAATTGAGACCCCTAATGCATATGGTTGGAATCGTCAAGGCCAGACGAACAGAAAGCTACCATCGCGAAATATTTATATAGCCTGTGGGGCTATTCGCTATTTTTCCTCATGATGTTTTGTGGGGGTTAAAAACCCCCGCTATCTAACTGTGTTTTTTACAGGCAAACGAAGAAGATGATGTGTTGTTGATATATCATTGGTTCATTCAAATAAAAAGGTGCGCGTGTTTTGTTTTACAGCATATGCGTTGATTTTTACATATTATAATTGTTTGTTACTATATTATCAAAGCAAGCAAATGGCGTAGTGGAAGATGAGCTGGCTGGTAACCATTGGGACCTGGGTTCGAGTCCCAGGTCCCCCAAATAATTGTTTCTATTTTTTCTAACATAATTGCATGCAGACTTCCCAGCGTGATTTACCATGTGCCTCACTTACCAACGCGCCAGGTGTCCTCCAATTCAGATCCTATGGCTCATGTTGAAAGACTACCATGACCCTCAGTCAACAAACGCCTAGCCAATCTCAAAAGTCAAACGGACTGGCAGCTTAGTGGGCTTAAGAATTTCTAACAAACCTCCTTATGGGCCCAGCACAACCCCCCTGGTTTCTTTATATTTTCTACTTTTTACATTTAATTATTAACTATAATTATTACTATTATTTAATTAACTCACGTAATTAATTATTTTCCCAATAAAATTCATAAAACTAAAATATTTTTATTATTATTAATTTCACCTTAATTTATTATTTTTGTAAATAAATTCTAACAAATTAATTTAGTTAATTAGGTTAAATTTGACTTTTTTTTCACAATAAATAAAATTAACATAGAATTAGGGTTTTGATAACTTTTAATTTCTTTTATTTTTATTTTCATTAAGACATTAAAAAACTAAAAAATACTTTTTTCTTTTAATTAATTAATTAATTAGTTTTAGGTTTAATATTTAATTAAATGCAAAAAGGACCAAAATTCCATTCTTTTCTCAAAAAGGGTCAAAACCCTACGGACTTTTCCCGATTCAATCTCTCGCGCGCATATTAATTTTTGATCATTATTCATGTAATTGTTCCGAGGATGTAATAGATAATTAGGACTTTTATCGCTTTCTTTATTTTTCCGCAATTTACTTTCCAAGGGTTATGTTTTTGGCGATGTAAATACCCGACGCCTTGTAATAGCGTAGATTTACTTTCGGCAATTTACTTTCCGCAAACTAATAACTGTTAACTATGCATGACAAGACTTGCTTGAAAATTAAAATCAACTTGTAGCTCACAATAACATGTGCAAAGATAATCTTAATTGAATCCTGACACACATGCACATGCCACTTCTAGGGTACGCCTCACTCGGTTGCCTCAAGGTGGTCATTGAGTATAGGGTGTTTTAGAGCTCGCCCTCTTGTCTAAAGATCCAAGTTGCCTCGAAACGGTTGCCTCGGATAAAAAGGATCTAGTACATTAGGGTTACCTCTAAGGCGTCCTACTATTGCTTTGGTGACCACATGTCCCTATAATCGAATTGACCCGAAACTCCAATGACGGTGCTTCCTACTTCTCAATAGTGGGATAGTACTGTCCAAAGGACATTTACACAGCTTAATTTCTTTTGAGTAGGTAGATTTCTCCTGGGTACTTTCTCTTTCAAAATAACAAAAATACTTTTCGCACCTACACTTTCAAATAAAAGTTTTCAAACAAACACTTCATACACTCTTGAGGACTGATACAAGAGTTACCTGGAAGTTTTCAAAACAAACTTTTTCAAAACCCACAAACACAAGAAAAGCAAACAATTTTTGAAAACATAGTGAGCAAGTACCTAAGAGCCCGTGGATAACCACGGATTGAAAGGGTTCTAACACCTTCCATTTCTATAATCTACCTCCCAAACCGAGAAACATCTCGAAAAGGAATTTTGCTGTGCTTTTTTCCTTTCCTTGTTGGAGAAAATAAAAGACGGTGGCGACTCTTGCTTACCGCGACATTTCGCGAACCAGCATTTCAAAACAGTCAGTTCTATTTCCACCGATCACAGAACTGGCGACTCTGCTGGGGATTCTTATAAGTGAGGTGTACCTTAGGATTAGATCATTCCATGTTTTCAATTGTATGCCTTGTATGCTTTAATATTTGTGGGCTTGTATCGGAGTTTCATAGATCCTAACCCGGATCTGGGGAATACCCTTTAGGTAGCAATAAGTTGTGAGGGACCTGTCCGGCGTAGACCGACACGGGTGAAGTAGTAGCTACGTTGGTGTGACACCTTGGTCTGTACCGATATCCCTTGTGTTGGAACGAGGAGAATATGGGTCTTCTGAGGAGTCATTAAGCACCAACTTACCTTAGAACCCTAAATTGACCCAACTTGGCCATAGAACAGTAGCAGTATCCTACACTCATTGAGGCTAAACTCTCGCGATGGTTCTGGCCGCAAGAAAAGATTGTGAAGCTGAAGTTATGACCGATTGAGGGTAGTCAGTGATATTGAGATCCTCTAGAACCCGGTTACTATTTTCTAGGACAGGTCTTAACCAACGAAACTGAAAGAGGGTAGTACCTAAACTTCATGCTGGCCTAAACTCTAAGGGCTCTCTGTGTGACTTGTGTGCCTTCAAACTTGAACTACTTGCATATTCTTGTTATCTGACAACAGGGGTTCCTTGCAGGTTTTGTTTACAGTCCTTAATTTGGACTTATTACAGGGCTTACTTACACCTCACACCTTTGCATCCACGTACATAACATCATACGCATCATAACATCATACCATAGCATTCCCTTAACCATTTCAAGGATCTCAAGGGTTTGTGATGCAGGTCAGGATGAGCCAAATGTCTAGCAAGGGGCAAAGAGGATTTATTTTCCTCTAGCCAAGGTTGTTCATAAATCCAAGCACGATAACTTGAGTCAGGGGCTATGACCCACTCGATATGGTGAGCTTGACTCTTGAAGAAGGACTCTTAACGACACGAAGTTTCTTCTAACAAATTCTAACAAGTTTCTTGTTTACCCCGCGAGATCCTTGAAAACATTGCATACATATATCATACATATCATTGCATAACAGGTCTCCCAATACATGTCTCTCATGTTCTCGCTGTTTATTTCAGCAATGGCTTCCCAACCAGACAATCAAGATCTTCAAACTCGAGAGACTCAGTTCAAGGAAATCTTCCTAAACCTATCCAAGGGGCAGGAAGAGTTGAGAACACTCCTCATGGGGACTTTAGTCAGGAACAGTCCTGAAGACGATAAGGACGAACGGCTGAAACGTCTGCAAGCTGAGGTAGATACAATGAGAACCCAGATGCTGGGGAAGATGGCTCTTATCCAAGGCTTAGCTCAGGAACAAGAAGAGTTGCGAGCCATGATCAACCAGCTTCATCAAGACAGATACAATAGTATGAAGCAAACGGTCAAGGTTGGGAATCAAACCAGTAATCAGCCTCCAAGAAGACAAGAGTTTGGTATAGTGAAGAATGGACCTCTCCAAGTTGCTACTATCTCAAGGGTCCAACAACAACCTCACCAAGAACAACAGGTTGATCAGAGTAAGCCAAACAAGCCCGGGAGGCAATTTACCAAGATCAACATGTCACCAACTCAAGCGCTACAACACATGTTGAAGACAGGGCTGATTACATTAAAGGCTCCTCCCCGAAACCCAAATACTTCCGCTCCTACCTATCATCCCAATGAAAGGTGTGCATACACTCTGACAGTCCAGGACATGACACCGACAACTGTTGGACTCTGAAGAACAAGATCCAAGACTTGATTGACGAGAGGGTGCTGGAGTTCATGCCGGATGGCGAGATGAAAATCTTCCGCTGATAATTCTCCATCTGAGATGACTAGTTCAAACTAACAAACTTTTGTTCATTTGAATGTTCAAGTTGTATTCTTCTTTGCTTGTTCAAACAATCATTATCATGTCAAACTTTTTTATTTCATTAATGCATCGCATATGTCTGTTTTGAATCAATCCATTCGTATTCACTATATTCAAATTGCTTTCTTTTTTTTGTGATGTTCAACTCTCGATTAAAAATTCTAAGCCTTTTGAGGGAGGATGACGAAAACGATACCACGATCTTTACAGTATGCTTTTGAACAGACCCCACTGAAGAGGTACAGGCATTGTTTCAAATCCTAAACAGTGGAGTTATAAGGAAGATAATCCCTAGTCAACCCCTTTGAGCCAAAGAAGTTGGAGTTTTTCTTTTCACAAATTAAAACCCTTAATCATAACCTGGGGCAGGGTAGTTCTCTCAATTAATCCAGGTGCACAATGAAGGGCATCACTCGGTGATCCAGGTGCACAAAATGGCATCAAAGAAGTCCTTCCGAAACAAAAGACAATGATGGTTCCGAATAATCATAAAGACAAGCAGTCATTATCTCTCAGAAATAAAATCCCATTAAGTCAAAACCTATGAAGGAGACTTACAAAACTGGGGCATCCCGCTGACTGTAAACACAAAAAGAAACAGTTCAGGCAAAAAACAGGGATAACGGAATCAAAAAGAAAGAGGTCCTACAAACCCTCAACAAAAAAGAAATGACTGCCTATTCAAAATAAATTGTCAATATCCGAACCATCACCGGAATATCAGAGCAAAGACTCAAACAAAATCTAATGCATGATTAGCTGAGTTTAGGATCGAAGAACATCACGAAGAACAGGTGGGTACAAATATACTTTGAGCCTTTATCCTTTGTTTCTTAAACCGTGAACCAAGCCACGTTATAACCCTTAAAAAGTCCTAGCTGAAGCATGGGTTAGTTCGAAAGCATACTGTTACAAAGGTATCCTGACTCCTGTAGGGCTTGCTGTAAAATCTTGAGTTGACATCACATTTCACAAAAATTCACTGGTTTTACTGAAAAAATGCATTTTCAAAAACATCAAAACAGACATAAGCTTTGCATTCTTAAAATAATATCGTTTGCATATGACTATTTGTTTAAACAGCAGAGAAAGTCGCACGATGAATATCTAGTGAACAAAAGCACTTCCAACCAAGGGGCAGACATGATCATTGTCCATCATCTGGGGCAGTCACGTCAAGATTCAAAGAATCTTTCAAAGGCCAAATAACCAGGGGCAGACCTCCATCTGAGTTACTTGGGGCATTGGACATGAATTCCAGTAACGAATCTTGCACGATCAAACGACGATCTTCTGGAAGTATGGCAACACAACTCCCTACATCCCGAGAGTATGGACATAGTCAAAAAAATACTACGCATAATCAAAGACCCGCTAGGTTGACACACCTAGGCAAAAATAAGGGCTTCCCGGCGAACCAAAAGGGTTCGGGCAAAAATAAGGGATGAAAATGAAAAAAATCTGTACACCCGGCAAGTCGAAAACCTGAAAAGGCGGCTTGGGCAAAAATGGGTATCCCGGTGGACTGAAAACCCGAAAGGGCGGACCAGGAAAAAGTTAGGGATCAAAAGCATACGACTATGTCCTGTTATCTCGTCACTTGCCTACCAGAAGAAGATTTGTCGATCGGCAGTTGTCAAGCACCTTATAGGCCTTCTTCTCCCGCAGAAACTGGGGCAATAAGAATTGTCTGAACTGTACACGCTGCTCTGTCCTCAAGGTACCAAGGTAGACTCAGCTAAAGAATATGACCAAGTTACCTCCACTCCCCGCAGAGTAAGGCAAGATTCGGCAATACTCTCCCCAAGCAGAGTTGGTCTCCCATCAGCCCCAAAAAGGCACAGTATCCCTAGCAAGTCAGCAATACCCTCCCCCGAGCAGAGTTAGGCTACTGTCAGCCCTAAGAAAGTTGGGTATCCCCAGAAGATCTCAATATTCTCCAGCAGAGTATACAGATATTCCTCAATAAGCATCCCCGGCAGTCTTAATATTCCTCGACAGAAATATAAGATTGTTCCCCGGTGGAATACCAAACACCCCAGTGGAGCCATTCCCCAATGCAATCCAAAAAGTTTCCCCAGGAGAGTTGAACCATCTCCCCAGTAGATTATGGAAGCTTGTCCCCTGCAGAGTACAAATATCTCTCCCCGACCATGTTCAAAGGTTATTCCCCACCAGAGCCTAACTGGGTTATCCTCAGCAAATTGCAACAGAAAGATCGTCCTCAGCGAAGTTCTCTCTATCCCTAGTGGAGTCATCATCAAAATCCCTCAACAGAGCTTATCAACGGAATTCCCAGCAGAGTTATCATTAAAATCTCAGCGAAGTATCTCTTCCTCCAGAGTAATTCCCCGCAGAGTAATCTCTCCACCAGGTTTATTTCTCAACGGAGTCATCTTCTCCTACAGGTTTATTCTTGCAATCATCTTCGTTCATCATCCCCAGCGGAAACGAAGAACTCTACTCTTCAACATCAGCCCAGGATTTAACCTCCTGGCATTCGTCAAGGATTTATTTTCCAGACAAAAATACATTCATAAACATTTCACATTTCATATCTCTTGCTTACATACATGATAAAATGCATACGACACGATCTCATCTATTTTTGAGAACATCATGACATCATGCATTTCATACATCATGACATTGCATACAACTAATGTTTTGCCTTTTCAGGGAAAAGTAAATCAAAAGACGATTACCACAACCCTTTTGAAGTTCCAGATCGATACCTGTATCTAGCTAGGGCATATCTGTGAGTGATTGATTGTAGATCTATACCTGTATCTAGCCAGGAAAGTATCTGCATGAAGAGATTGAAGATCAATACCTGTATCTAGCTAGGAAGTCATCTTTCTTTCTCAGGTCAGAGGTCTACACCTGTATCCAGCCAGGAAAGCTATCTCTACCAACATTTTGAAGTTCCAAATTCGATACCTGTATCTAGCCAGGGCATATCTGTGAGCGACTGATGGTAGGTCTATACCTGTATCTAGCCATGAAAGTATCTGCATGAAGAGATTAGAGATCAATACTTGTATCTAGCCAGGAAGTCATCTTTCTTTCTCAGGTCAGAGGTCTACACCTGTATCCATCCAGGAAAGCTATCTCTACCAACCTTTTGAAGTTCCAGATTCGATACCTGTATCTAGCCACGGCATATCTATGAGCGATTGATTGTAGGTCTACACCTGTATCCAGCCAGGAAAGTTATCTACATGAAGAGTTTGAAGATCAACACATGTATCAGGCCAGGAAATTATCTTTCATTCTCAGGTCAAAGGTCTACACCTGTATCCAGCCAGGAAAGCTATCTCTACCAACCTTTTTAAGTTCTAGATTCGACATCTGTATCTAGCCAGGGCATATCTGTGGACGATTCATTGTAGATCTATACCTGTATCTAGCCAGGAAAGTATCTGCATGAAGAGATTGAAGATCAATACCTGTATCAGGCCAGGAAATTATCTTTCATTCTCAGGTCAGAGATCAATACATGTATCCAGCCAGGAAAGCTATCTCTACCAACCTTTTGAAGTTCCAGATTCGATACCTGTATCTAGCCATGGCATATCTGTGAGCGATTGATTGTATATCTATACCTGTATCTAGCCAGGAAAGTATCTGCATGAAGAGTTTGAAGATTAACACATGTAACAGGCCAGGAAATTATCTTTCATTCTCAGGTCAGAGATCAATACCTGTATCCAGCCAGGAAAGCTATCTCTACCAACCTTTTGAAGTTCCAGATTCGATACCTGTATCTAGCCAGGGCATATCTGTGAGCGATTGATTATAGATATATACCTGTATCTAGCCAGGAAAGTATCTGCATGAAGAGTTTGAAGATCAACACCTGTAACAGGCCAGGAAATTATTTTTCATCCTCAGGTCAGAGGTCTACACATGTATCCAGCCAGGAAAGCTATCTCGACCAACCTTTTGAAGTTATGGATTTGATACCTGTATCTAGCCAGGGTATATTTATGGACGATTGATTGTAGATCTATACCTGTATCTAGCCAGGAAAGTATCTGCATGAAGAGATTGAAGATCAATACCTGTATCTAGCCAGGAAGTCATCTTTCTTTCTCAGGTCAGAGGTCTACACCTGTATCCAGCCAGGAAAGCTATCTCTACCAACCTTTTGAAGTTCCAGATTCGATACCTGTATCTAGCCAGGGCATATCTGTGAGCGATTGATTGTAGGTCTACACCTGTATCCAGCCAGGAAAGTTATCTACATGAAGAGTTTGAAGATCAACACCTGTAACAGGCCAGGAAATTATCTTTCATTCTCAGGTCAGAGATCAATACCTGTATCCAGCCAGGAAAGCTATCTCTACCAACCTTTTGAAGTTCCAGATTCGATACCTGTATCTAGCCAGGGCATATCTGTGAGCGATTGATTGTAGATCTATACCTGTATCTAGCCAGTAAAGTATCTGCATGAAGAGTTTGAAGATCAACACCTGTAACAGGCCAGGAAATTATTTTTCATCCTCAGGTCAGAGGTCTACACCTGTATCCAGCCAGGAAAGCTATCTCGACCAACCTTTTGAAGTTCCGGATTCGATACCTGTATCTAGCCAGGGCATATATGTGGACGATTGATTGTAGATCTATACATGTATCTATCCAGGAAAGTATCTGCGTGAAGAGTTTGAAGATCAACACCTGTAACAGGCCAGGAAATTATCTTTCATTCTCAGGTCAGAGGTCTACACCTGTATCTAGCCAGGAAAGCTATCTCGACCAACCTTTTGAAGTTCCAGATTCGATACTTATATCTATCCAAGGCATATCCGTGGACGATTGATTGTAGATCTATACCTGTATTTAGCCAGGAAAGTATCTGCGTGAAGAGTTTGAAGATCAACACCTGTAACAGGCCAGGAAATTATCTTTCATTCTCAGGTCAGAGGTCTACACCTGTATCTAGCCAGGAAAGCCATCTCTACCAACCTTTTGAAGTTTCAGATTCAATACCTGTACCTAGCCAGGGCATATCTGTGAGCGATTGATTGTAGATTCAATACCTGTATCTAGCCAGGAAAGTTATCTATATGAAGAGTTTGTAGATCTATACCTGTAACAGGCCAGGAAATTATCTTTCTTTCTCAGGTACGCAAGTTCTCGCTAAGGGATCTCTTACGCGATCAACACCCCTGGATGGCATCTATAAGCCCATCCTCCTACCCATCATATCTCCAAATGGCATCTATAAGCCCATTTCCGACAAGACTCTGTCACATCTCCATATGGCATCTATAAGCCCATCCTCCTATCCATCATATCTCCAAATGGCATTTGTAATCCCATTCCCGACATCACATTGCTGATACTACACTATGCGAGTGCAAATTTCTGGGCACTCTAGTGTTCAATCATCTTCCACCTTCGGATCACGAAAGGCACGCAAGCCAATCTACATCCTCAGGTTTAAGAAGATTGAACAGGGGCAACTATTGTACCCCAAAATTTGCCCTCCCATATTATTCAAGGTTTGTTAAATGGTTCAAGATTTCTAAAGGGTTGCACAGTCCAAATGCCTCATAAACCAGTCAAAATTAGGGTTTTGTTTCTTTCAAGGAATTTGAGGTTCTTAATAGTTCAATCAAGTCTCATAGGCCTATACACATCCTCAAGCACCTACATGTCAAGTTTCAAGACTCACAGGGTCAAATTCCACAGTCAAAAGCCCGATTTGATCCACAGTCAACTGCAGGGGTAAAATGGTCATTTTGCAGTCAAAAGTCAGAATTTTTGGTCAACATCTTATTTTGAGTCCACAGTCATCATTTTATAAAGTCTTGATCATGATTCCACAAGCATGGCTCAAAAATCATCAAGATGCAAAAAGTTACTATTTTTGGACAGTAGAAAAGTCAACTGTATCTTGACCAGGGCATAACTTTTTCATGGTTCATCAGAAAAATCCCATACAATGCTCATTTTGAAGGGGATGACATTTCCTACAATCCATCTTCACATTCCAAGTCCAAGAAATGCTCTCACAAAAAGTTATCAATTTCTACATTATAGGTCAATTTCAAAAGTCAACAAAAATGCACTTTAAGTCAAAGACCATAACTTGAGATTGGTAAGTCCAAATGACATGGTACCAAAAGCATTGGTTAGAGGACTTCAAGACCTTTTCAAAATGTCCAAGAACATGTTCATGTGATCAAAATTGAGCAAGATATGCATTGGAGAAGTTGGGAAATTTTTATGAATTTGCAAAAGTCAACTTTGCCCAAAACACCTTGTTTTTGCTAATGGGCCTCAAATTTCTTCTTGAAACTTTATCCAAGGCCTATGCACGACCCATCAAGCCTATTTGAATTTATTTTCTTATTTTTATTAATTAATTGGATTTTTAATTGATTTTAATTCATTTAATTAATTTAAATTGTAGGAAATTCAAAGATATGATTTCTCAATCTTTTTGTGAAGCAAGAATAACCTAGATATGCTGGCAGTTCGTGTGCAAATCAAAGGGACAAGAATCTCCAAGTTTGGCAAGTTTTTCCAATCAAAAAGATTCAAAAATATATGATTGCAAATCAAATATTTAAATCATTATTCAATGGATCTTTGCTCAAGGATTTAACCTAAATTCAGTCCTCTATAAATACACAATCAAACCCTACTCATGCAGAGATGAAACCACTGCAGAAGAAGCCATAACAACATTGAAAAAAACTCAAGAAACTCAAAACTGTTTTCTACATTCTAGGGAGAATTAAGGACATTTGTTGATTTCAATACACTGCAGGAGGTTCCCAGAACGATTGGCAATCAATTTCCAGCTTCATAGCTCAAAGAATCGCTAGCTACAGAGTCACGGTTTGCGTTTTATCTTCATAATCATAACTCATATTTCAGGCATAATTAACATGTTTTAATCATTGTTTTATGTTGTTTGAATTCATATAAAGCTAATGATGTAGTTTAATTGCATTATAATGCCCAGAATCATAAAACGCCATTGATGAAATCTAGGGTTCTTGAGCTCTCAAATTAGGGCTTTACTATCCAGGAAAAATTGAGACCCCTAATGCATATGGTTGGAATCGTCAAGGCCAGACGAACACAAAGCTACCATCGCGAAATATTTATATAGCCTATGGGGCTATTCACTATTTTTCCTCATGATGTTTTGTGGGGGTTAAAAACCCCCGCTATCTAACTGTGTTTTTTACAGGCAAACGAAGAAGATGATGTGCTGTTGATATATCATTGGTTCATTCAAATAAAAAGGCGCGCGTGTTTTGTTTTACAGCATATGCGTTGATTTTTACATATTATAATTGTTTGTTACTATATTATCAAAGCAAGCAAATGGCGTAGTGGAAGATGAGCTGGCTGGTAACCATTGGGACCTGGGTTCGAGTCTCAGGTCCCCCAAATAATTGTTTCTATTTTTTCTAACATAATTGCATGTAGACTTCCCAGCGTGATTCACCATGTGCCTCACTTACCAACGCGCCAGGTGTCCTCCAATTCAGATCCTATGGCTCATGTTGAAAGACTACCATGACCCTCAGTCAACAAACGCCTAGCCAATCTCAAAAGTGAAACGGACTGGCAGCTTAGTGGGCTTGAGAATTGCTAACAAACCTCCTTCTGGGCCCAGCATACCCCCCCCCTGGTTTCTTTATATTTTCTACTTTTTCCATTTAATTATTAACTATAATTATTACTATTATTTAATTAACTCACATAATTAATTATTTTCCCAATAAAATTCAGAAAACTAAAATATTTTTATTATTATTAATTTTACCTTAATTTATTATTTTTGTAAATAAATTCTAACAAATTAATTTAGTTAATTAGGTTAAATTTGACTTTTTTCACAATAAATAAAATTAACATAGAATTAGGGTTTTGATAACTTTTAATTTCTTTTATTTTTATTTTCATTAAGACATTAAAAAACTAAAAAATACTTTTTTCTTTTAATTAATTAATTAATTAGTTTTAGGTTTAATATTTAATTAAATGCAAAAAGGACCAAAATTCCATTCTTTTCTCAAAAAGGGTCAAAACCCTAAGGACTTTTCCCTATTCAATCTCTCGCGCACATATTAATTTTTGATCATTATTCATGTAATTGTTCCGAGGATGTAATAGATAATTAGGACTTTTATCGCTTTCTTTATTTTTCCGCAATTTACTTTCCAAGGGTTATGTTTTTGGCGATGTAAATACCCGACGCCATGTAATAGCGTAGATTTACTTTCCGCAAACTAATAACTGTTAACCATGCATGACAAGACTTGCTTGAAAATTAAAATCAACTTGTAGCTCACAATAACATGTGCAAAGATAATCTTAATTGAATCCTGACACACATGCACATGCCACTTCTAGGGTACGCCTCACTCGGTTGCCTCGAGGTGGTCATTGAGTATAGGGTGTTTTAGAGGTCGCCCTCTTGTCTAAAGATCCAAGTTGCCTCGAAACGGTTGCCTCGGATAAAAAGGATCTAGGACATTAGGGTTACCGCTAAGGCGTCATACTATTGCTTTGGTGACCACATGTCCCTTTAATCGAATTGACCCGAAACTCCAACGACGGTGCTACCTACTTCTCAATAGTGTGATAGTACTGTCGAAAGGACATTTACACAGCTTAATTTCTTTTGAGTAGGTAGATTTCTCCTGGGTACTTGCTCTTTCAAAACAACAAAAATACTTTTCGCACCTACACTTTGAAATAAAAGTTTTCAAACAAACACTTCATACACTCTTGAGGACTGATACAAGAGTTACCTGGAAGTTTTCAAAACAAACTTTTTCAAAACCCACATACACAAGAAAAGCAAACAATTTTTGAAAACATAGTGAGCAAGTACTTAAGAGCCCGTGGATAACCACGGATAGAAAGGGTGCTAACACCTTCCCTTTCTATAATCTACCTCCCGAACCGAGAAACATCTCGAAAAGGAATTTTGTTGTGCTTTTGTCCTTTCCTTGTTGGAGAAAATAAAAGACGGCGACGACTCTTGCTTATCGCGACATTTCGCGAACCAGCATTTCAAAACAGGCAGTTCTATTTCCACCGATCACATATACATTTGACCATGGCAAACAGCAGTAAGCCTCTTCTCATCGATTAAGTTCAGCTGATCAAGTCGAGTCTAGATCCAATCGTCCTCATTCAAACCTGCATCCTTCATAATTCTCAAAGAGGGGATCTGAACCTCAATAGTTAAGACAACCTCCATGCCATAAACCAAAGAATAGGGTGTTGCCCCAGTTGATGTGCGAGCCGTGGTACGATACCCGTGGAGAGCAAATGGTAGCATCTCATGTCATTCCTTGTAGGTGACTGTCATTTTCTGTATGATATTTTTGATATTTTTATTTGCAGCTTCGACGAAACCATTCATCTTTGGCCGATAGGGGGATGAATTGTGATGTTGAATTTTGAACTGCTCGCACAAGGAGGTGATCATAGTATTGTTAAGGTTTGTACCATTATCAGTGATGATCCTTTCTGGGATACCGTACCGGCAAATGAGATTCTGCTTGATGAAGCGGGCAACAACATTCTTAGTAACAAATGCGAAGGAAGCTGCTTCGACCCATTTTGTAAAATAGTCAATGGCCACTAGAATGAAGCCGTATCCATTGGAGGTTGTAGGCTTGATCTCTCCAATCATGTCGATTCCCCACATAGCAAAGGGCCAAGGAGACGTCAAGACATTTAAAGGAACCGGAGGTACATGCACCTTGTCAACATAAATTTGACACTTATGACAGGTTCGAGAGTGTTGATAGCAGTCTGCTTCCATGGTAGACCAATAATAGCCTGCCCGTAGGATCTTTTTCGCCATTGTGTGCCCACTGGAGTGAGTGCCAAAGGTACCTTCATGTAATTCAGCCATGATCTTTTCAGCCTCAATCTTATCCACACACCAGAGCAGAATGGAGTCGTGATTGCATTTGTATAGGATGCCATTACTCAGGAAGAACTTAGCGGAGAATCTCCTTAGGAACTTTTTATCCTTGATTGAAGCTCCTTCTGGATATTCTTGAGCCTCAAGATACCTCTTTACTTCATGAAACCAAGGCTGGTCCACTACTTCTTCAGTATTAATCTTGTGACAGTGTGCTGGTTCGTCCATTTGTTCATTGGTGATCTAGGGAGCCTCGTTATCCCAATTAAGTTTAAACATAGATGACATTGTGGCTAGAGCATCTGCTAGCTGATTTTCTTCTCGCGGAAAATGCTCGAAGGTAATCTGTTCAAAATGTGGTAGCAATGTCAAAACATGTTCTTTATAAGGGATAAGGTTTGGATGTTTAATGTCCCATTCTCCTTTGACCTGACTAATGACCAAAGCTGAATCTCCGAATACATCTAAGGATTTGATTCCCAAATCTAAGGCAGCCTTGAGACCAAAGATGCATGCTTCGTATTCCTCCATGTTGTTCGTACAGTTGAAGCAAAGTCTGGAAGTAAAGGGAGTGTGACACCCTTCCGGAGATATGAGTACAACGCCGATACCATTACCAAGTGCATTGGAGGCCCCATCAAAGAATAGGGTCCATCGGGATCCTTGTTCAGGTATGTCATATGGTCTGACTTCTTCGCAGTTGTCTAATGTCATGATGTCTTCATCTGGGAATTCAAATTTCATGGGCTAATAATCTTCTACAGCTTGATGAGCAAGATGATCAGCTAGCACACTGCCCTTTATAGCTTTCTGGGTAGTGTACTGTATGCCATATTCTGTTAGGATCATCTGCCATCTAGCTATCCTTCCAGACAGAGCAGGCTTTTCGAAGATGTATTTTATCGGATTCATCTTAGCTATCAACAAAGTAGTATGAGTCAACATATATTGTCTTAGCCGGCGAGCAGCCCATGCCAGAGCGCAACAAGTTTTCTCGAGTAGTGAATATCTGGTTTCACAGTCGGTAAACTTTTTGCTCAAGTAGTAAATAGCGTGCTCTTTTCGGCCAGACTCGTCATGCTGCCCCAATACACACCCCATTGAGTTCTCTAAAACGGTCAGATACATGATTAGTGGTCTTCCCTCGACTGGTGGCATCAAAACAGGAGGCTCTTATAAGTACTCTTTGATCTTGTCAAAAGCAATCTGACACTCATCATTCCATCTGACTACTTGATCTTTCTTCAATAGCTTGAAGATTGACTCACAAGTAGCTGTTAGGTGAGAAATGAATCTGGAAATATAGTTCAGGCGTCCCAAGAATCCTCTGACTTCCTTCTCAGTACGAGGAGTAGGAATTTCTTGTATTGATTTAACCTTGGTAGGATCAACCTCGATGCCTTTGTTGCTGACAACGAAACCTAAGAGTTTACTGGACTGGACTCCGAATGTGCGCTTGTTTGGATTCAACCTTAATTTGTACTCCTTCAACCTTACAAATAACTTTTGCAAATGATCAATGTGCTCCTCTTCGGTTTGTGACCGGGCTATCATGTCATCTACATAGACCTTTATCTCATGATGTATCATATCATGAAACAAGGCTACCATGGCGCGTTGATAGGTTGCCCCAGCATTCTTCAGTCCGAATGGCATCACTTTATAGCAGAATGTACCCCACTGTGTGACAAATGTAGTTTTCTCCATGTCCTCCGGTGCCATTTTAATTTGGTTATAGCCTGAGAATCCGTCCATGAAGGAAAACACTTTGTGCTGGGCTGTATTGTCGACCAGGATATCGATGTGGGGAAGTGGAAAATCATCTTTAGGGTTGGCCCTGTTTAAATCTCTATAATCCACGCACATTCATACTTTTCCGTCCTTCTTAGGCACGGGAACAATGTTGGCAACCCGTTGAGGATAGGAAGTGACAACCAAGAATCCAGCATTGAATTGTTTCATGACTTCCGCTTTGATATTTTCTGACATGTCAGGTCTCGTGCGGCGTACTTTTTGTTTCACTGGTGGACAGTCTTCTCTTGTGGGTAGACGATGTACCACGATGTCTGTATCAAGTGCTGGCATGTCTTCGTATGACCAGGCAAAGATCTCAACATAATCATGCAATAGCTGAATTAGACGTTCCTTGACATTCGGCTCTAGATTGGCACCCACCTTGATTCCCTTTTTATCTTCCTCAGTACCCAAGTTGATTGTATCCAACGGCTCCTCATGAGGCTGAATAGCTCTTTTCTCTTGTTGTAGTAGTCTGGCCAATTCCCCTGGTACTTCACAAACTTCCTCATCTTCGTATTTGGCTTGGTAGATTAGATCTTCAGAGTCACTAAAGGCCATAGCAGTATCATTGCCCATGGGATCCCGAATGGAGGGGTACCTGCATGTGTGAGTGTGGGTGTGTGTAAGGGTATAGCCACCTTTAAACAATAAAATGTAAAAGAAAGACAATGAGCACAAAAGGTTTGTATGTGAAAAATGTCCATGATTCATTGAATGTCATATGAAGATGAAATAAAAACCCTTACAAATGGACCATTGTGCCTCGGGTAAGACACAAGGTTTTTTAAGGTACGAATTGTTTGTGAATATTACAAGTCCAATAGAAATGTAAAAGGTAAATTACTGAGAGATGAAAGTTATTGGGACAAATTCTTTGGCTTCCGAATTGCGATGTCCTCCGTTGACGGTAGGAAATATCCAATCCTCCAAGCTTCCATCTTCTTCACCATCTTCCATTGTGTTGACCTCTCGGTTGCTAATCTTCAGAGGTGGCCCTCCAGCACGGGCACGAAGCACAACCTTCTGAGCATTTGAAGTAAGCCCTAAGCCAAACTTGTCGGATTTATACGGATTGTCTGGAAGCTGTCCCCAGATGGTGCATCCACCCTCCTCTACTACTGCCTTGGCGTCCTTTAGAGATGACATCCAAAGCGGAGGTCTTGTGATCTTGGGGATCTGGGATACTGTCTTGGTTACCGCTACCTCTTGAGAAACTTCTTCGAAATGTTGAAAAGGAGTTTCAATGAACTCGCCATCCAACTCCACATACCAGAAAGAATTTAGGTGGCTAATCATGTACTCTTCTTCTCCGTGGACAGTGATAATCTTTCCATGGACCGGGTATTTCAGCATCTGGTGTAATGTAGGGGTGACAGCACTAGCATTATGGATCCAGGGCCGTCCTAGCAGACAGGAGTAAGAGGGGCGGATGTCCATTACATAGAAAGTCGAGTTGAAAGTCTGAGTTCCCACTTTTATGGGGATGTCCACCTCCCCGTGGACCATCCTCTTTGAGCCATCAAATGCTCTCACAATTATGTTATTGGGTTTCAATGTCAGTCCTTCGCAATCCAATCTGTCGAGAGCTTTCTTTGGTAAAACGTTCAAAGATGAGCCAGTGTCCACCAAGACATGGGCCAGAGTTGTTCCTCTACACTCCACGGAGACATGCAAAGCCTCGTTGTGTTTTCTCCCTTTTGGTGTCAAATCAGCATCAGAGAAGCCTAGGTCGTTATCAGCTATCAAATTAGCCATACAATCTTGGAATTGGTCAGCAGACGTCTCTTGTGGCACATGGGCTGTCTTCAGGAACTTTACCAGAGCTTTCGCATGTGCCTCAGAACACAACAACAATGCTAGCATGGAGATCTTGGAGGGAGTTTTCCCCAATTGTTCAACCACATCATAGTCACTCTTCTTTATTATCCTCAGGACCTCCTCCATTTCCTTCTTGGAGGTTTCGGGGATAGCTAGTGGTTGAGCCTTCGTCCAGACAGGCTCTTCTTGAATTCTTTTTCCTCGATTTTCAGCCGTAGAAGTGTTAGTAAGGATATCAGCAGGGATCGTGTCGTCTTTGTCGGTAGGAGCACTTGCAGGTATGATTATTGGTACAGAGGTAACCTTCGGAACAGCCACGGGTCCAAAAACTGCCTTTGGAGGGGCAATTTCTGGAGAGAAGATTCTATCGCTACAGGTAATCTTACTGGTTCCGACAATATTGCTAATGTCGGAATCTTCTTCTTTGGATCTCACTTCTTAGGCGGCCAACCCATCTTGCTTGATACCATGGTAATAGATTTCTCCACCATAATTCCACGGTATTGTTTTATCTGATTCGTACGGGACCGGCTCGGGCATTGTAATTATAAGAGGAGTAGTCTTTGGAACCTATGTAATCCTAACGGGTCTTTTGAGGGACCTGGAAGGATTGGCGGAGATGGTTATGATTGAGACGTCTTTAACAGGAACAGGTGAAACAAGAGCATTTTCAAACAGAATCTCTTGGTTATTTATCAAGCGTTGAATGCATATCTTCAACAGAGGGCAGACAATTGGTGAGGATAAGCAAAGATGGCAGTCTTCATTACAACCTGGGAACATACCAGCTTTCAACAAGTTCATCTTAATGATCGGGAGCGGAGTCAAGAGTTTATCCACTATAGCAACAAACAAACCTTCTTCGATAGCATTGGTGTTGTGACCATGCCTAGGCATAGGAGCGGAAATGACATTTGGTTTCTCGGGCGCTTCAAATTCAATCTCTTTTGCATCTATAAGGTCTTGAATTTTGTTTTTCAAAGCCCAATAGTTGTTAGTGTCGTGCCGTGGGCTTTCGGAATGGTATGCGCATTTGGCATTTTGGTGATAATGAGGGGACGCCGTGTTGGGATTCTTTGGAGCTTCCTTCAAAGTTGCCAAATTAGATTTCAGAAGATGTGGTAAGACCTGGGCTAGAGTCGTATTAATTCTGGTGAATTACCGGACCGGCCTTTCCACCCTCAGTTGCTTACTCCTTGGTTGATCAGATGTAAGCTTTAGGATCATAACGGCCCCTACCATTGGTCGACGCTTAGCTCTCCCTTGGTTCCTTTGTGGATAAACAACAGATACCTCCTTTTTCCCGGTGAAAGGCTTTCTTGCAGCTGTAGAGGCAGATGAATCTTTCCACTTTTTATGCCAGCTTCCACCCTCTCTCCGGTTAATATTAACTCAGTGAACCCAGCAGATGAGCTCCCAATCAAATGGTTGAAGAAAGGGCCCGATAGAGTGCCTAAGAACATATCTACCAACTCCCTTTCAGACAGAGGGGGTTGCACTCTCCCAGCTAGATCTCTCCATTTCTGTGCGTAATCTTTGAAACCCTCATTTGAAGCCATAGCCATACTCTGAAGTTGATTATGGGTAGGCGCCAAATCTGCATTATACTGGTATTGTTTATAGAAAGCTGCGGCAAGGTCTTCACAGTTGTGTACGTCGGCCCTTTCCAATTGGTAGAACCAATCGAGTTGTGTTCCAGATAGGCTATCTTGGAAAAAATGGACCCACAAGTCTTTATCGGCAGAGTGTGGCTGAATCTTTCTCACGTATGATTGGAGGTGCATCTTAGGACATGACACCCCATCATATTTTGCAAACAACGGTACTTTGAACTTTGGTGGAATCACAATTCCCGACACCAGCCCCAATTCTTCAAAGTCTAGACCTGGTACCCTTTGTATTTCCATAGCGCTTAAACGCTCTTCAAGATGTTTGTACTTATCATCAGCCAGAGGGTACTGTTCCTCAGAGTAGTCTTCCTCTTCTTCCTCTTCTTCAGATTCTGACGGAACTGCTGTTTCTTTTCCTTTTCCTTCCCCTTCATCAGATGTTGCTGCGAAATTCAAGGTTCTTCTAGTTTTTCCTTGAAACCTTCTCCCCATTATTACAACACCGGTTGGTTTCTTCTCTTTCTTCTTTTTCTCTTTTTCCAACAGAGTCTTCAGCTCCTCTTGTCCTTTGGCCAGGGTTTTGAGTAACTGTTGAAACTGCATGTTTTGAGTTTGAAGATCTTTGACTGTCTGTTCGAGATCCACCTTACTGAAATAAACAGTAGAGAGATGAGGAAACTTGTTGCAAAAGACATGTTTATGTTATGATGAATGATATGTGCATATGTAATGTTTTCAAGGATTTTAAAAGATTCAAGTTCGTTTTAAACAAAAATAAACACACGTTATATTAATAAGATAGAGTTTGAGTACATCAATGCCCCTTGGGAAAAATAATACAACACTCTAAGATAAAAAAAGTAGTGTGCATCCTCTTTGGTGCTATGTAGGCATTTAGAGTCTGCTCCTCATGAAGTAGCCTAGTGAGTTCCAAAACTTTCTTCTCGCTTGCGTAGAATTGGGATTCGAAAGTATCTCGCTCTCCTTTGAGTTGCATCCAATCCCTTTGTAGGTCTTCAAGAGATGTGGGCATGTCAGGATGTAGGATAGTGTATGGAACTTCTCCTTCCTTAACAGGCTCAATAATCACCGGGAGAATGGAAGGATAAGGAATCATAAGACTTTGAGCGCGGGTTCGTACCCACTTGAGGTAAGGCTCAATAGGGATGGAATTCTTGTGTCCTAAAGTCTTCCTATCCACCTTGTTTATCATCCTCCAAGCTCGGATAAATCTATGGCAAAGACCTTGATAGTCGTTGTCGTAGTCGAACACCAAGCCTCGAATCAGCATATCATGTGGGCCATCCCTTCGAGCATAACCAAACTGTCTTAGAGCCAAGCATGAGTTATAGGTGAGGCCTCCCCTAATTCCAAGTAGATGGACATTAGGGAATTCCCCATAACGGTCAACAATGATAACATTCTCTTTGGATTGAGAGCACCAATGAATATCTGAATGTTTGAGCGTCATTAACCTTTGTGACCACCTTAATCCTTGCTCATTCTTTAAGACTGATTGGGGAAGATGAGAAATAAACCATCTTGCTAGGAGGGGAGTGTAACACATAAGGACACCTCTTTTCCTTATTGTACGAGTGTGAAAAGAGTGCAGGATATCCCCTAGTAATGTAGGCACCGGATTGCGTGACATGAAGATTTTGACGACACTCACATCTATGAGTTGGTCAGGATTGGGGAACAAAACCATCCCATAGATGAGAAGATCCACAATTTCCTCAAAAGCTTGCAAGTCTAGGGAATTCCAACAGCTTTGGGCCTTCTCAAACAGAAATTTTGCTAAGAAGCCTTTGACACCACTTCTAGTTTCCCAATAAGTTGTGACATCAGATGAGTGCAAGTGCAGGGCTTGAGCAATCTCTTCTGGATTTGGATCTCTTTCCGTACCGTTGAAGGGTAGTTGATTAAGAATAGGAATCCTCAAGAGTTGAGATAATTCTTCCAAAGTGGGCACAAGTTGATAGTCAGGAAATGTGAAGCAATGATGCAAAGGGTCAAAGAACTAGAAGAGCACTTTCATCATATCCTCCTCTGTGTTGGAGGTGACCAAGTTGAGTAGACGATCATTCCTCTCGGTGAATGGAGAATTCTCAAGGATCCTTGAAGATAGCTCCTTTAGTTGTGGAGGAATTCTTACAAGGTTGATTTGGATAATTTTCCTGCGGAGTGAATCCATATCCTACAAAACAAGAACAAAGATGAATCTCCAAAATCCTTGAAATGGTTAGTGAATGCATACGTGTTCATGATGTCCATGATGTTATGTACAAGTATGCATATACAGGCAAATCAAACAAGTTCTTAGTTTAGGCTTGCATGGGGTTTTATAGGTAAGTACCCTCTTGAAGTTTAGTTGGCTCAACCTGTCCTAATAATAGTAACCGGGTTCTAAGGAGCTCAATATCACTGGATTGTTTCCTTGGTCATTGTTTCAGCTCAAGCTTCTTTAATGGCGACCGAAATATCCCAAGAAACCAACCCTCAATGAGTGTAGTATCGAGTATCTACCAACTTCAGACTGCACCAAAGCCGGTCATCTCACTACATCCTAAAGGCCAAGTTGGTCAAGTAAAGGGTTCTAGAAGTTCATTAGTGCTTCATGACATCACTAAACGGCCCCGTATTCTCTTTGATTAACTCAAAGGCTACCGGTACCCACAAATATGTCACACTAACATAGCTATTGCTTATACCATGTCGGTATACCCCGCACAGTTTCCACAATGTATTGCTATTTACCTATAATGTTTCCCAAATCCGGGTGGAGGATTCAAACCCAAACAAAGAACCATAATGTAAAGCAAACAAGTCAAACAAATGTAAGCAAATAAATGTGATCTAAACCTTAAGGTAACCCCACTTTTAATTAAGTCCCTAGCAGAGTCGCCAGTTTTGTGATACGGTGGGAGAACTAACTTGAGGTTTTTGTGTTTTATCGCAAATATTGCGGTTAGCAAGAGTCACCACCGACTTTTCTTTTATCCAAAAGGAAAGGTGAAAAAGCACAGGAAAGACCTTTGAGATGTTTTCTTGAGTTCGGGGGGTAGATTATGAAAAGGGAAGGTATTAGCACCCTTTTCATCCATGGTTTTCCATGGGCTCTTAGTTACTTTCTTAGATCACTTGCTTTTGTTGTTTGAAATTGTGTTTTGTGTGGTTTTGAAAGTATTTTGTAAAAGAGGCCATTCGTTTAGGAAATCTTTGTAATGATTCTCGTTCGTAAGAATGTATACAAAGATTTTTGTCTTTTTGAAAATGTTTTCAATGTTTGAGAAAATGTTTGGAAATGTGTGTGTTTTGTTTTGAAAATAGCAAGGATGTTTGTTTTGAAATTGAGCAAGTAATTAGGAGCAATCTACCTACTCAAATGTCTTTCTTGTGAATTTTCTATTCATTTGACATTGTTGTCTTACCATTTATTTGGTAAGTGTTGGACCCCAAAATTTTCACTCTCATTTTATCAAGATTCTCCTCACAAGACTCTTTGGACTCAAGACCAGATTAGGGTTTGTTCAGCTAAAGACATCTCCTTGCACTGTTGACCTGAAATTAGGGTTTGAGTTTGCACAAGGATTTTTGGACTTCCAATTCCTCATGTGACTTTCATACTTCATGTTGGACTCCTAAGATTGCTCATACCGAGTTTCAAGCTTTGAATCAAATTTTTGCCCAGTCAATTGGACAATTGACCTAAAAATCAACTGTATTGGGGAAAAAGTCAACTGTGGCCAATTTATAGTCAAACCTCATAATTTTTTATCCACATTAACATTATAAACTCATATGAACCATTTGATCAAGTTTGGACCACAACTCCTCAAGAAATTTGATCAGATCATCAAAAGGGCAAAATGGTCAAAATTAGGGTTTTGACTGTAGAAGGGCAATTTCTGATTTTTCACCTAGCCAATGGAAAATTTGGTTCAAGCATGGTTTCAAGGACTCAATGGAATCATCTTTACCTAATCACAAGGTTCAAAAGATCTCAAATGCATTGGATTGACAAATGAATTTTCCAGTCAACTGATCAAAAATCAATTGTACACTGAAAAGTCAAACTTTGACTTTTTGGTCAAAATCAAGTGCCAAGGGTCATTTTTCATCAAGATGTGTCAAAACTTGAAACTTGTTCACCAAGAAACTTAATTTTGGAAATTAGGGTTTAAAATGGAAAATTTTCATAACTTGGAAATTTTCTAAGTTATGAAAATTTCTTATTTTTTCCCAACTTTTTCACCATGATGCAATTGGATTCAAAGAAAACTTCCAACATGAAAGTTGTAGTCCTCCACAAAATCTACAACTTTTATTCACAAAGTTTTCCCAAAGGATGCGTGTATCTCAATTTATGATTTTGTGAATAGGGGTCCATGAAACTTTTAACTTAGTGAAATTTTGCCCTAGTTTAGGCAGGATTTTGACCAATCTTCATGGCAACTTTTCACATAGTTCCAAGTGGAATATCAAAATTAATTTCAAAGATGGATTGTAGAGCATGTTACAAGATTTCCAAACTGTCCAAGAACTCTCCAAGATCATTTATGGTTAGGGAGAATCGAAAGTTTGAAAATGGCAAATCATCACTTTTGTCCATGGCATTTTTTACATTGATACAAGTTACAAATCAGTTTGGATCATGCATGTACTTGGTTTACAGGTTCTAATCCTCTCTACACTCATAAATTAAATGCAAATACAATGTTTAAAGGTATTATTCTGAACTTTGGAGCATTATACATTGATTTAATCCAAAAATGGCAAAAAGGCAACAATACCATTTCCATAAAGCACACCTTTTGCAATTTGTTTATCTTGAGCATTGAACCCAACCTCTTGCAGAAAACAAAGTCCATGAATATCAGGAAAAGTTCACCAACTATGTGCAGGCCTTGAGCTAGCATGTACAGGCCTTTGCATTGTCAATTCCAACTTTTCTTCAATTGCAAGCAATTATGCAAAAAGTCCATAACTTTGGTATCTGATAAAACCAAGTCTTGTAACACTTTCAAACGACCTCAGCATATTGTAACAAAGCCAAAACACGATTTTCCAAATTCCAAAACACCCTAAAACACAAAAACACCAACTTCTGCCCAAAACAGGGCCATCACTGCAGAACCACTTCCAAAACAAATTTCACTCGTGCATTTTTCCTTGAATCACTTCCAACACACTCCATACATCACACCTAAGCTGTCCAGACCTTGCTCAAGCAACTATAACTCCATTTTCACACTTCACCATTTTCACTTTGAAGCTTTGCAGGTTGAGTTCTACAAGGAGTTTCAGATCATTTTAAAGCAAGCTAAGCATTGGGAAAGGTCAAGGGAACTTCAGGAAAGCTCACAAGTACCTCAGGCCTCACTCACAACTCCTACATTACCATATTCGAACTTGACTGAAACAGGTATTTCTCAAGATTCTAACTCCTTATTTAGGCATCATTAAGCTTAGGTTTGTGAAGCAAAAATGTAGTCTCTAAGTTGCTTGAGTTGTACATATGCATAGCTTCCATTTATATTAACTGAGCTAGGAGAATTTGGATGATGAACTTGCTAAAAAAACTAGGTTAGAATTTAGGGCCACTAAAATTCTCTCTGGTCTTTGAGAGTTAGATCAAGTTTTTTATATCATTAGAATCGTGTGATGATGAGCTATAACTTTCATGTTGCAAGATTTTGTTTTTAAGCATGTATGCAGGAGATACAAGTTTGTACATGGCACTCGCGTTTTCTGGTTTGAAGGACAGGGACGAAGTGGAAGTTTGGGTTGGGCTTGGCTTTCCTGACTATTCACACCCCCATGCTTACTTCCTGCACCCCCTTGGCCCATTTGTTTTATTTTTGTATATTTTTCATTTCTTTTATATTTTCTGACTTTATTTATTTTTTCTAAATATTAAAAAGCACCAAAAATATTTTCTTAATTTTTACATTTTTATTTTATTATTTTTATCATTTTTTATGACAAAAAATAGTGTATTAAGTTAAATATAATTTATTTTCTTGAATAAATTTGTAAATAATACAAAAATATTATATATTTTTATTTTTATTATTTATATACTTAAATTAATATTTTCATACAATATTTAATTTTTTAACATTGTTGTATATATTATTATTATTTTTCTTTGTACAAAAATGAATAAATAAATAATATAATATATTTTCTTTTAAACCAAAAATTAGGGTTGCCACCCTTTCAAAAATAATAACATTATTTTTCTTATATTTTAAGACATAAACAAATCCATTTTTACATACATAAAAATAAACACAAAAACATTTCTTTGCATATTTACATTTATTTGCCTATTTAAATATTTGCTTATTTATTTATTTGTACATTTAATTCAATATGGTTATAATAGTTTTAGGGTTTTATTTTGTGCAAATACCTCCTATTCAAAACTTGTACCCCCTCCCCATAACATTGTTGTAATAGTCTTAGATTTACTTTTACGCATTTTATCGCTTTCAAATGCCATGATAGTAAATTAGGGTTTGTATGATAACCAAAAATCAAAACAAATAGCATGACTAAACACAAGACAAAAATGCATGAAAAATGACAACACAATACACACAAGCACCCCTAGGGTTTCATCCACTTTGTTGCCTTAAAATGGCCATGGTATGCATGTTAGGTATCTTGGCAAAGTCAAACAAAACAAAAAGATCATAGTCCCTCGATGACGCTATCTTGGTTGCCTATACAAAAATGATTTAGTCCCTCAAAAAACTTGCTAAGATACTTGGCAAAATTGCTATCATGGTCATACGATGACCCACGCCCGTCCCGTTTAATATCCAAATACAAGGTTATTTACCAAATACAATGGTAAAACAACAATGTCAAAGGGTTAAAAATGTGTAGGTTAGACAACTCCTAGTTACTTGATCAACTTGCAAACATCCTTGTTGTTTTCAAAAACACATAACACAATTTGAAAACAATTTCCCAACAAATTTCAAACATTGAAACATTTTTCAAAAGACAAACACCTTTGTATATATTCAAACAAGAATCATTACAAAGGTTGCCTAAACAAAGGCCTCTTTTCAAAATATTTTCAAAAACCACAAAGCACCATTTCAAACAATTGAAAAGCAAAAGCAAGTGATCTAAACAAGTAACTAAGAGCCCATGGAAAACCATGGATGAAAAGGGTGCTAGCACCTTCCCTTTTCATAATCTACCCCCCGAACCCAAGAAAACATCTCAAAGGTCTTTCCTGTACTTTTTGACCTTTCCTTTGGATAAAATAAAAAGTCAATGGCGACTCTTGCTAAACCGAAACATTTGCGAACACAAAAGCAAAACATCAAGTCAGTTCTCCCACCGTATCACAAAACTGGCGACTCTGTTGGGGAATTATTTAAAAGTGGGGTTACCTTAGGGTTTAGATCACCTTTACATGCTTATCTTGCTTGACTTGATTGCTTTACATTTTGGTTCTATTATTTGGGTTTGAATCCTCTACCCGGATTTGGGAAACATTCATAGGTAAATAGCAATACATTGTGGAAACTATGCGGGGTATACCGACATGGTTGAAGCAATAGCTATATTAGTGCGACATATTTATGGGTATCGGTAGCCTTTGAGTTAATCAAATAGAATACGGGGCCTCTGAGTGATGTCATGAAGCACTAATGGACTTTTAGAACCTTTACTTGACCATCTTGGCCTTTTTAGGGGTAGTGAGATGACCGGCTTTGGTACAGTCCGAAGTTGGTAGATACTCGATACTACACTCATTGAGGGTTGTTTTCTTGGAATATTTCGGTCGCCAGTAAAGTGGCTAAACTGAAACAATGAACACAGAAAACAATCCAGTGATATTGAGCTCCTTAGAACCCGGTTACTATTTCTAGGACAGGTTGAGCCAACTAAACTTCAAGAGGGTACTTACCTATGAAACCCCATGCAAGCCTGAAACTAGGAACTTGTGTGATTTGTTTGTACATATACTTGTGCATAACATCATGAGCATCATGAAGCATCATATGCATCCACTAACCATTTCAAGGGTTTGGATCTTCATCTTTGTTCCTGTTTTGTAGGTAATGGAATCACTCCGCAGGAAAACTATCTAAGTCAATCTTGTGAGAATCCCTCCTCAACTCAAGGAGCTTGCTTCCAAGATTCCTGAGTATTCTCCATTCACCGAGAGGCATGGTCGTCTTCTCAACTTGGTCAACTCCAACACAGAGGAAGACATGGTGAAAGTTCTCTTCCAGTTCTTTGACCCCCTACACCATTGCTTCACATTTCCTGACTACCAGTTAGTGCCTACTTTGGAGGAATTTTCTCAACTCCTGAGGATTCCTATTCTCCACCAACTACCCTTTAACGGTACGGAAAGAGATCCAAAGCCTGAAGATGTTGCTCAAGCCCTACACTTGCAACCATCTGATGTCAAAGGTCATTGGGAAACCAGAAGTGGTGTCAAGAGTTTCTTGGCAAAGTTCCTGTTTGAGAAAGCTCAAGAATGCTGGAATTCTTTGGACTTACAAGCTTTTGAGGAGATTGTGGCTCTTCTCATCTATGGGTTGGTCTTGTTCCAAAACCCTGACCAGCTTGTAGATGTCAATGCTGTCAAAATCTTCATGGCTCGGAACCTGGTGCCTACATTGCTTGGGGATATCCTCCACTCATTTCACACTCGAACAATGAGGAAAAGAGGTGTTCTCATGTGTTTTACTCCTCTACTGGCAAGATGGTTTATTTATCATCTTCCCTAATCAGTCTTGAAGAATGAGCAAGGTTTGAGGTGGTCACAATGATTGATGACTCTTACATATTCAGATGTTCATTGGTGTTCTCGATCCAGGGAAAATGTTATCATCATTGATTGTTGTGGGGAATTCCCTAATGTCCCTCTACTTGGCATTAGGGGAGGCATTACCTATAACCCCTGCTTGGCTCTGAGGCAGTTTGGGTATGCCCGAAGGGATGGCCCACATGACATGTTGATTCCAGACTTGGTTTTTGACTTCAACGACGATGATCAAGGACTTCGACAAAGGTTTATCCGAGCTTGGAGGATTCCCAACAAGGTATACAGTAAGACCTTGGGACACAAGAATTCCATCCCCCTTGAGCCTTACCTCAAGTGGGTACGAACCCGCGCCCAAAGTCTTATGATGCCTTACCCCTACATTCTCCCTGTGACTAAAGAGCCTGTTATGGAAGGAGATTTACAAAGGAGTTGGATACAGCTCAAGGGAGAATGCGATACTTTTGAAGCCCAATTCTACGCAAGTGAGAAGAAGGTTTTAGAACTTACTCGTCAACTTCACGAAGAGCAGACTCTCAACACCTACATTGCACCGAAAAGAATGCGCAACGTCTTTTTACCTTAGAATTTTGTATTATTTTGCCCATGGGGCTTTGATGTACTAACAAATTCTATTCTTATTAATATGACGTGTGTTTCTTTTTTGTTTACAACAAATTTGAATTTCTTAATCCTTGAATGCATTACATGAATACATATCATTCATCATATGCATAAACAGTTCTTCATACCAAGTTTCCTCATCTCTCTGTTGTTTATTTCAGCAAGATGGATATAGAACAAACGGTCAAAGACTTGCAAGCGCAGAATTCACAGTTCCAACAGTTACTCATGACCTTGGCAAAGGGTCAAGAGGAGCTCAAAACTCTGTTAGAAAAGGAAAAAGAGAAGAAGAAGAAGAAGAAGATGGTTGGTGTGGCTACCTTGGGCAGAAGATTTGAAGGTCAAACCAGAAGGGTCCTGGATTTCCCATCAACATCTGAAGAGGGTGAAGGAAAGGGTAAAGGATTTGCGGTGCCATCTGAATCTGAGGCTGAAGAGGAGGGGGATGAAGACTATTCTGAACAGCAGTACCCTCCTGCAGATGACAAATACAAGAATCTGGAAGAACGTCTGGCAGCTATGGAAGTGCAAAGAGTTCTTGGGCTAGACTTTGAAGAGATAGGGTTAGTTTCTGGGATTTTAATCCCTCCTAAATTCAAAGTACCTCTGTTTTCTAAGTACGATGGGTTGCCTTGCCCAAAGATGAACCTACGATCTTACGTCAGAAAAATTCAACCACATTCTTCTGACAAAGACTTGTGGGTCCATTTCTTCTAGGACAGTTTGTCGGGGACGCAATTAGATTGGTTCTACCAGCTAGAGAGGTATGACGTGCATAATTGGGAGGATTTGTCTGCTGCCTTCTACAAGCAGTATCAATATAATGCGGACTTAGCACCAACCCGTACTCAATTACAGAGTATGGGCATGGTCTCCAATGTAGGTTTTAAAGAGTATGCCCAGAAATAGAGAGACTTGGCGGGACGAGTACAACCACCTCTATCTGAGAGAGAGCTTGTAGATATGTTCTTGGGTACACTGTCAGGCCCCTTTTTCAATCACCTGATTGGAAGTTCGTCTGCGGGGTTCACCGAGTTGATTCTAACTGGTGAAAGAGTTAAAGCCGGAATCAAAAGCGGGAAAATTAAAAAAGATGCATATGCTTCCGCTGCAATCAAAAAGACTTTTCCAGCAAAGAAGGAAGTCTCGGTTGTCTACTCCCAAAGAGGTCAAGGAAGATTTGAGCGTCGGCCAGCGGTGGGGGCCGTAATGATTCTGAAGTCTGCAACTGATCAGCCCAGAAACAATCAACCTAGAACCAACCAAACAAGGGTGGAAAGGCCTGCACGGAAATACACCCGGATAAACATGACTCCTGCTCAAGTTCTACCCCATCTCTTGAAGTTAAACCTTGCCAGTTTAAGGGAGGCCCCTAAAAACTCTAACACTTCGTCACCACACTACCATCTGAATTCCAAATGTACTTATCATTCAGACAGCCTGGGGCACGACACCAACAGTTGTTGGGCCCTCAAGAATAAGATTCGGGATTTAATAGATGCTAAAGAAGTTGAATTCGACGCCCCTGAAAAGCCGAATGTAATCTCTGCTCCAATTCCAAAGCATGGCCACAATGCCCATGTTGTTGAAGAGGACCTTTTTGTTGCTACTGTTGATGATTTGATGACTCTGTTACCGATAATCAAGTTGAATTTGTTGAAGGCTGGGATTTTCCCAGGTTGTGAAGAAGATTGATGCATTTGTTCATCCTTACCGACCGACTGTCCATTGTTGAAGTTAGGCATCCAACGCCTAATGGATAACCAAGAAATCCTTTTTGAGAAGACTCCTCTTACACTGACTCATGTCAATGATGTTTCGTTAATTACCATATCCGCCAATCTTTCCAAGGTCTCCAAAACACCTATTAAGATTACATCTGATCCGAAGATTACACCTTTGAAGATAACCATGTTGGGGCCCATCCCGTACAAGTCCAACAAATCAATACCGTGGAACTATGGTGGAGAAATCTACTACCACGGTATTAAACAAATTGAATCAACTGAAGAGAGTTATGATGAAGAGACTTTCGACATTGGAAACATTGCCGGAACGAGTAAAATCACCCATAGTGGAAGAATTTTCTCTCCGGAGATTGCCTCTCTAAAGGCAATCTTCGGACCCTCAGCTGCTCCTAAGGTTACCCCTGTACCGGTCAACATATTTGCAAGATCTCCAATTATTGAAGAAGTTGTAACTCTTGTGGTTGTCCCATCTGCTGCTGCCGATAGAGGGAAAGGGATCCAAGAAGAGCCTGTCAGGACGAGGGTTCAGCCTTTGGTCATCCCTGAGACCTCTCAAAAAGAAATGGATGAGATTTTGAAAATAATCAAGAAAAGCGATTATGATGTTGTGGAGCAACTGGGGAAAACCCCCTCAAAAATCTCTATGTTGGCCCTGCTGCTTTGTTCATAAGCTCATGCTAAAGCTTTGATCAGATTCTTGAAGATAACCTATGTGCCACAGGAAACCTCCGCGGATCAGTTCCAGGAATGTGTAGCTAGCCTAACAGCTGACAATGGTCTAGGATTCTCTGATTCCGATTTAACATCTAAAGGGAGAAAACATAATGACGCTTTGCATGTCTCGGTGGAATGCAGAGGGACTACTCTAGCACACGTACTGGTAGACACTGGTTCATCATTGAACGTCTTACCAAAGAAAGCTTTGGATAGACTGGATTGTGAAGGTTTAACCTTGAAGCACAGCAATATAATTGTTAGAGCCTTTGATGGTTCTAAAAGGATGGTCCACGGGGAGGTGGACATCCCGATTAAAGTGGGAACTGAAACTTTCAACTCCATATTCTACGTGATGGACATCCGTCCTTCCTATTCTTGCTTGTTGGGAAGACCCTGGATTCACCATGCTGGAGCCGTCACTTCTACTCTGCATCAAAAGCTTAAGTACCTCGTCCAAGGGAAAATTGTAATTGTTCACGGCGAAGAGGAATACATGATAATCCATCTTAATTCTTTCCGCTATGTGGAATTAGATGGCGAATTCATAGAAACCCCTTTCCAACATTTCAAGGAAGTTTCTGAGGAGATTGCGGCAACTAAGATAGTGTCTTATGTACCCATGGTTACCAGACCCCCACCTCGGATGTCGTCTCTCAAAGATGCTAAGGCTGTGATTGAAGAAGGATGAAGCACAATCTGGGGGCAACTTCCAGATTTTCCTTTCAAATCAGATAAATTCGACTTGGGTTTCACTTCGGCTAGTCAGAAGGTTGTGCGTCTCTCTCGTGCCGGAGGGCCACCAGTGAAGATCACCCATTGTTGTACCCCAAAATTTGACCTCTCATATTCCTCAAAACATTTCAAGAAAAATCTCCAAGTGGCTCAAGGTAACTCAATAGTTGGACAGACAAGCTATCTCCTAAGGCAGTCAACCCCAAACTAGGGTTTTGTTTTGCATAAATATCCTTGAGTCCAAATGACCTCAAGTGCTCCCCAATGTCCTAATATGTTCTCAAGGTCATCCATGTCAAATTTCAAGCCTTACAGAGGAAGTTTGCTCAGTCAATTGCTCAAGGGTCCAATAATCGACTGTGCTAGGACAAAAGTCAACTGTGACCTATATATAGTCAAACTTCAAGATTTTTTGTCAACATCCTCATTTTTAAGGATATTTCATCATTTTATAAATGGTTGATCATGATTCATCAAGGATTGCTCAAAATTCATCAAGACTCAAAAGTTGCTAAATTAGGGTTTTGCAAGAAAAGTTAACTAAACTTTGACCAAGCATAACGTTCTCATAATTTATGAGAAATGACCCATACAAAGCTCATTTTGAAGAGGGTGCAATTCCATACAAAACATCTTCATAGCCCAAGATCAAGAAATGCACTCACAAGAAGTTATAAATTTGGACATTATAGGTCATTTTTGAAAGTCAACAAAAACACATTTTTTCCAAAGCATATAACTTGAGCATGGAATATCAAAATGAGATGCGACCAAAAGGGTTGGTTAGAATACATCTCAAGCTTTTTAAAAAGTCCAAGAAAACCTCCAAAACTTCAAAATTGAAGAAGTTATGCATTGTTGAAGTTGGACATTTTTGCAAAATTGCCAAAATTCAACTATCCCCAAAACTTCAAATTTTGTAAAATGGGCCCATTCTTTTCCACTTGATTTGAGCTTGCATCATTGTCCACGTGTCCTAGCTTCAGCCATGAGCCCATATTTCTTTTTTATTATTTTATTTGATTTTTATTGAATTTATTCATTTTAAATCAAATTAAATCATATAAAATCCCAAACTTTGATTACATGAGATCTTTTGGCTATTTCGGGATTTGATCATCATCATTAACATCATCAAATTTGTATCACACCAAACCATGTGCAAAAATATTGAAAATTGGCAAATTTGGAAAGGTTAATAATGGAGATCAAATCAAATATGTATGCATTGATTTAGAGAGATTCAGTCCATAATTTCTACCCTAATGCAAAGCATGATACATAAGGAAGCCAAAGGAATCAAAATAAGGGTTGGAAAGTGCAAGCATAGGCAGAACAAAGTTTGAAAAAAGTGGTAAAAAGCTTGAATTCGAAATCATATCGAGAGGCGTTTTCAGAAGCCAAAACCTATCCCAATCGCTTCCTGGGTGTTCACACAAGCGATCTGGATCAAAAGCAAGTGTCCTGGAACCTCCACAAGCGCTGTAAGTGTCACGATAAACGCCCCTGTTCTTGAAATCGTAATTCATCATTCTTGCATCATTTGAACAAATTACTTGCATATTTGTAATCCTCACAACATTTCTAAGCTTTTTGCATCACTCAATTTTGTTTAACTAACTTGTAATGTAAAGCGCCATAGTTAGGGTTCTTGGAAGCATTTTGGGGTTTTTCTTTTTAGGTGAAATTAGATTACAAGAGGGACATGGTTGTGACCAGGAGGGAAGGACAAGTACAACCATGTCTTTAGAACTCATTTTTGTGGCCTGGAATGAATTTTGGAGCAAGCCTGCGTATTTAGCTATGGATTCAAATCCGTAGGTAATATTATTACAAGTCTGAGGACAGGGATGAGTGCGTGTCATCCTCCGGTTGGCCCATTCAAATGTTTTTTCGCGTATTTTATTTTTCTAGTCAATAATTGCAGTTTTGTTATATTATTATTATTATGTAATATGTTAACAAACAAAGCAATTCAGAGTAGTGGCAAGGCAGGTGTCTAATATCCATCAGGACCTGGGTTCAAATCCCAGGTCCTCCACTTCTTTGATATTTTTCTGTTTCAGATGATCACATGCCTATCTCAAGCGTGCAGCTCACCATGGACCATCAATCCTCCAATTTCCAGATGGCCAAAGGCCAAATCTGGTGGCCAAGATCTAAAGGTCCGCCATGGAGTCAAGTCAATGCATGCACACCAAGTCCAAAAAAGTCAACAGGGCCAGCGTTTTTTGGGCCACAGAATTGTTGTTCAAACACCCTATTTCAGGCCCAACCCCTCTTCTCTTATTTTGTTTATTTTGTTTTAGTTAATTGTTTTATTTTATTTTTCATTACTAACCAATTAAAATTCTTTTCTTTAAAATAAAATCACAAAAAAATATTTTTATATTTAATCAAATTTTAACTTTTATTTTTATTAATAAACATTAATTAATTAATTTAGGTGTTAATTAGAATAACTTTAACATATTTTTGAAAGTAATTAAAATTAAATTAGATTTAATTAGGTTTTTACTAATTCAATTAATTTTATTTTTCTTTCTTAAAATAACACAAAAACTCCAAAAATAAAATGTTTTCATTAATTTATTTAATTTAATTTAGTAATTAATTTAGATTGATTTCTTTCTTAAAATAAAAACCAAAAAAAAGATGTCTTCTTTAAAGGGTCAAAACCCTAATCTTGCGTCCGATTAAATTTTGCACTGCGATTTATCTTCTTTTATCCAATATTGTACTTGCTCCCGGATTGTAATAGTTAATAGGACTTTTATTTTATTTTTATCGCTCTATTTATTTTTAAAGGGTTTGTCTTTGGCGATGTAAATACCCGACGCCTTGTAATTTAAATTCTGCATTTTATTTCCGCAAGTTATAACTATTAGATGTTTGATAATAGGATGGCATGACAAGACTGAATGTTTTAACCTAAAATCAACTTAGATCACCCTTCACGTGTACAAAGATAAAAATAACTGAAAATGACACACTCGCACATGCGCACTCTTAGGGTACACTCCACTTGGTTGCCTTCGTACGCGGTCATTGAGTATAGGTTGTTTTAGAGGTCGCCCTCTTGTCTAAAAGATCATAGTCGCCTCGAAATGGTTGCCTAGGATATTGTTGCCTCAAATAAATGATCTAAGACATTAGGGTTACCTCTAAGGCGTCCTAACATTGCTTTAGTGACCGTAAGTCCCTAAATTCAAATTGACCCTCAAACTCCAACGACGGTGCTACCTACTCATCAATAATAGGATAGCATTGTCTAAAGGAAGACAGCATAGAACAATTCCTTTTTCGAGTAGGTAGATGGTTCTTAGATACTTTCTCTTTCAAAACAAAACAAACTTTTCACACTTACACTTTTCGAACAATGTTTTTTTTCAAAAAACACTTCATACACTCTTGAGGACAGAAGCAAGAGTTAAATCGAAGTTTTCAAAACAAAAACTTTTTCAAACCCACAAGCACAAAGAAAACAATTTTGAAAACAATATGAGCAAGTACCTAAGAGCCCGTGGATAACCACAGATAGAAAGGGTGCTAATACCTTTCCTTTCTATAATCTACCCCACGTACCTAGAAAATCTAGAAAAAGGAATTTTCATGTGCTTCTTTCCTTTCCTTGTTGGATAAAATAAAAGCCGGTGGCGACTCTTGCTTACCGCGACATTTTGCGAAAACAAATGCAAAACGCAAAACACAAACCAGCATTCCAAAAACAGTCAGTTCTTCCCACCGTATCACAGAACTGGCGACTCTGTTGGGGATATTTTGTATGTGGGGTGTACCTTAGGAATAGTTCATAATGTTTTAAATTGCTTGATTTGTATGATTTATCTTTGTGGGCTTGTATCGGAGTTACTATAGATCCTAACCCAGATCTGGGGGATACCCTTTAGGTAAGTAGCAATAAACTGTAAGGGAACTGTATGGCATAGACCGATACGGTTGAAGCAGTAGCTACGTTGGTGTGGCACTTTAGTATGTATCAATATCCCTTGTGGCGCAACGAGAAGAATATGGGTCTGCTAAGGGGTCATTAAGCACTAACTGACCCTAGCACCTTTAAATTGACCAACTTGGCCATAGAACAGTAGTAGTATGCTACACTCATTGAGACTAAACTCTCGCGATGATTTCGGCCGCAAGAAAAGGTTGCTAAACTGGAATTATGACTGATCGAGGGTAGTCAATGATATTGAGATCCTCTAGAACCCGGTTACTATTTTTAGGACAGGTTTGAACCAACTGAACTGAAAGAGGGTAGTACCTAGAGTCCTTGCCAGCCTGAAATCTAAGGGCTCTTTGTGTGACTTGTGTGCCTTTACCATGTTTGCTATTTGTGGATACTTGTGGTGTGTTTCCTATCATGACATCATGATATCATAACATTGCATGCATCTTGCATTGGACTAACCTATTTCAAAGACAGGAGGGATTCATCTTTGTTCTGTTTTATAGGTCATGGCACCCATGCGTAGGAACACCATTCGGATCAACTTTGTCCAGATTCCCACTCAGCTCAAGGAATTGGTTGCAAAGATTTCAGATAATATTTCCTTTATCAGAAGACATGGTCACCTCTTGGGTTTGGTCACTTCCAAATTGGACGAGCAGATGATGAGTGTCTTAGTCCAGTTCTTTGATCCACTGTACCATTCCTTTACTTTTCTGGACTACCAGTTGGTCCCTACCTTGGAAGAGTTCTCTGATCTGCTTGGTATCTCTATTCTGGAGCAAACCCTGTTCACAGGTTGGGAGAAGATCCTTAGGCCAGAAGAGATTGCTTCAGCCCTCCATCTGACAAAGGCTGAGGTAATGTATAATTAGGAAACTCGTAGTGGAGCAAAGGGCTTTTTGACTAAATTCTTGGTTGGTAAAGCTAATCAGTTCTGGGACAGTCTAGACTTCCAGGCATTTGAAGACATTCTGGCTCTTCTCATATATGGTTTGGTGTTGTTTCCTCATTCGGATTCCTTCGTCGACGTGAATTCAATAAAGATTTTCATATCCGGTAATCCTGTGCCCACTCTCTTGGGTGACATTCTTCATTCTCTTTATGCCCGTACTGCTCGGAAGCGGGGAACCCTTATGTGTTGTGCGCCATTGCTGGCGAGGTGGTTTATTTCTCACCTCCCCAAATCAGTTCTGAAGAACAAGGAAGGCATGAGCTGGGCCAACAGGATTATGGCTCTCTCTCATAATGACATCATTTGGACTATCAAGGGTATGGAAGACGTGGATATTATTGATCGATGTGAGGAATACCCCAATGTTCCACCGATAGGAACCAATGGAGGGATCACTTATAATCCGTGTTTGGCCTTACGCCAATTTGGGCGAGCTAGGAGGGAAGGACCCCATGAGTTGCTGATGCCGAGTATTGTTTTTGATTTCCAAGGAGATAGTCATGAGCACCGCCGCAGGTTCATAAGAGCTTGGGATAGAGTACACAGGTCTGATCCGCACGAGCTGGGTGCAAAGACTTCTCTTCTGATGGAGCCATATCTCCGATGGGTTCGTATCCGTGCCCAAAAGCTGGGAATGCTGTATGAAGCCATCTTGCCTATCATTGTTGAAGTTGCTGATGAGGAAGGGGTTCCTCCTACCATCCTACACCCTTACATGCCTACTGACATTGGGGCATTAAAGAGATCATGGATGCAACTGAGAGAAGAGCGGGATACTTATAGAGAAAAGTATCACGAGCAAGAGCGGAAGATTTAGAAGTTGACAAGGAAGCTTGAGAACGAGCAGATCCTCAATGGCTATGTCCGCACCGACAAGAAGCGACCATGGGAGCACTGATTGTCTTTTGATTATTTCTAGTTTTGATTTACTCTTCATCTTTTCTTTCTTGTAACGCCTTAAAGGCATCTGTTGAACAATTGATTTTAAAGTTTATATAATAAAAGTGTGTTTCATTTTGTTTACGAATTTGAATCCCTAAATGTCTTTGAAATCATATCATGCGCATATCATTCCCATGCACCTCATAACAGGTACCCATTACAGGTTTTATCATCTTCTTCGCTATTTATTTCTGCATCATGTCTTCTGAACCATCAACTGAACAAGCAATCAAGGCTTTACAGGCTCAAAACACCGAGTTCCAAGAATCTTTCATGAACCTGGCTAAGGGTCAGCAAGATCTGAAGACCCTTATCTTGAAAGAGAAGAAGAAGAAGACGGTACTGTTTAATATGGGTCGCAGATTCGAAAATAATTTGCGAGAAGAGGTTGATTTGACCCACTCATCTGTAGGGGGAGATAATCAGGAAGAAAGGAGGGCTCCTAGCCTTGTGGTTTCAGACAACAAGACTGACTTTGACGAAGACCAATATCCTCCAGCTGAGGATAGGTATAAACAATTGGAAGACCAGTTGAGCGCGATGGAAGTTCAGAAAGTGCCCGGTCTGGACTTTGGGGATTTAGGTCTATCATATGGGGTAGTGATTCCCCACAAGTTCAAAGCACTAGCCTTTGCCAAATACGACGGGGTTTCTTTCCCGAAATTGCACCTCCGCTCGTATGTTAGGAAGATTCAGCCATACACTGCTGACAAGAACCTCTGGATCCACTTCTTTCAAGACAGTCTTTCAGGGACTCACCTTGAATGGTTTTACCAGCTAGAAGGAGCCAGTATCCGTAATCGGGAAGACTTGGCCGCTGCTTTCTACAAGCAGTACCAGTATAATGCCGACCTCTCTCCCACGCGTACCCAACTCCAGGGTATGTCTATGAGTGCGGGTGAAGGTTTCAAAGATTATGCTCAGAAGTGGAGGGACCTGGATGGAAGGGTGCAACCACCCTTGGCTGATAGGGAACTAGTGGATATGTTTCTGGGGACCTTGTCTGGTCTGTATTTCAACCATCTAATTGGAAGTTCTTCGTCCGGGTTTACATAGCTGATTATGATCGGGGAAAGGATTGAAGCTGGTATCAAATCCGGTAAAATATAGAAGGGTGCTTCATCGAGCACCGAGAAGAAGCCTTTTAAGAAAGAGTCCAGTGATGTTTACAGTTCAAAAATTCAGAATAGACCTGAACGCCACCAAGCTGTTAATGCGGTTGTTATATCAAGACCTGCTAGTGCTCCTCAGCGCAACAATCAATCAAGGGCCGAAAGGCCACGAATACAATTCACTCAGCTCAACATGACTTTATCCCAAATTTTACCGCAGTTATTGAAAACCAACCTGGTGACTCCGAGGGAGGCCCCAAAGAGTCCCAACATAACATCACCGATGTACGATCCGAAAGCCTGTTGTGCTTTTCACTCTGATAGCCCGGGGCATGGCACGGATAATTCCTGGGTTTTTAAGAATAAGGTACAAGACTTGATTGATGCTAAGGAGATCGAGTTCGGAGCACCAGAAAAGCCTAAACATGATGTGGGAGTGAATGTTATCGGGGATGATGATGATGAAGAGTTTGACATTGACAACTAGATTTACCCGACTGTTGACGGTGGATTGAGAAACTGGACAGTGAAGGATTCTATGCCCGTTTCTATTATCACCCAGTAATGAGACTTTTGTTTTGAATTTGTAACAGACAATGTTTTAAACTTCACGGTCCGGTGTCTTACCCGAGGCATCGTGGTTTCATTTGTGAGGGCTTTATGTGTGTCATCTACATATATCATTAATAAAAGCATTGGACGTTTCTTGCTTTTCAAATTTTGCGCTTCTTGTTTTTCTTTTATTATATATTGCAAAACAACTATTTTACACACACTCACATATACAGGTCTGAATCCACTCTAGATCTCACTGGTAACGACTCTGCTACTGCCAGTTATGACTTTGAAAGTCCGATCAAATTAGCCGAAGACGAAGGTGAAGATGATTGTGAAGTGCCTGGTGAACTTGCTAGGCTATTACTTCAGGAAGAGAGGGCAATACAGCCACACGAAGAGCCAGTGGAAACAGTGAATCTGGGTACAGAGGTAGACAAGAAAGAGGTCAAGATCGGTGAAAATCTAGAAGCTATTGTTAAACAATGGTTGATTCAGATGCTGCAAGATTATGTTGATATATTTGCCTGGTCTTATGAAGATATGCCTGGGTTGGATACCGATATTGTGGTTCACCGCTTTCCTACCAAGGAAGACTGTCCTCCAGTGAAACAGAAGGTTCGCCGAATGCGCCCGGAGATGTCTGAGAAAATCAAGGCTGAAGTGATGAAACAGTTTGACACCGGTTTTCTAGCAGTTACTTCTTACCCACAGTGGGTGGCCAACGTGGTTCCAGTGCCGAATAAGGATGGCAAGGTTAGAATGTGTGTTGACTATAGGGATCTGAACAGGGCAAGTCCCAAAGATGATTTCCCTTTACCTCATATCGACATTCTGGTTGACAACACCGCATAGCATAAGGTATTATCCTTTATGGATGGTTTCTCCGGTTATAATCAGATTAAAATGGCTCCCGAAGACATGGAGAAGACAACCTTTGTTACTTAATGGGGTACCTTTTTCTACAAGGTCATGCCTTTTGGATTGAAGAATGTTGGGGCAACGTATCAGCGCGCCATGGTCGCTCTGTTCCATGACATGATCCATCATGAGATTGAGGTATACGTCGACGACATGATTGCAAGACCCCAGACTGAAGAGGAACATCTTGACCACCTTCAGAAGTTATTTGACAAGTTGAGGTTGTACAAGCTGAGGTTAAACCCGAACAAGTGCACCTTCGGGGTAAGGTCTGGTAAGCTGTTGGGTTTTGTCGTGAGTGACAAAGGTATTCAAGTGGACCCTGCAAAGGTGAAAGCTATACAGGAGATGCTAGCTCCCCGAACAGAAAAAGAAGTTAAAGGCTTTCTGGGAAGTCTGAACTATATTTCCCGATTCATCTCACACCTAACTGCTACTTGTGAGCCAATCTTCAAGCTACTGAAGAAAGATCAAGTGGTAAGATGGAATGATGAATGTCAGGCTGCTTTCGAAAGGATCAAAGAGTATCTCCAAGAGCCACCTATTCTGATGCCTCCAGTTAAGGGGAGACCTTTGATCTTATACTTAACAGTACTCGACAATTCGATGGGGTGTGTGCTGGGGCAGCATGATGAGTCTGGCCGAAAAGAGCATGCTATTTATTACCTTAGCAAAAAGTTTACCGACTGCGAGACCCGATACTCGTTGCTCGAGAAAACTTGATGCGCTTTGGCATGGTCTGCTCGCCGGCTGAGACAGTATATGCTAACTCACACCACCTTGTTGATATCAAAGATGGATCCAATCAAGTATATCTTCGAGAAGCCTGCCTTGTCCGGAAGAATCAAAAGATGGCAGATGATCTTGACTGAGTATGACATCCAGTACACGACCCAAAAGGCAATCAAGGGAAGTGTGTTGGCAGACCATTTGGCACATCAGGCAGTGGATGATTACCAGTCTATGAACTTTGAATTTCCGGATGAGAATATCATGATAGTGACTGACTGTGAAACACCTGGACCGGATGAAGGACCTGAGGAGGGATCCCGATTGTCTATGTACTTTGATGGAGCTTCGAACGCTTTGGGCAATGGCATTGGCACCGTGATCATATCTCCTAAAGGTTGTCATACTCCATTCACCGCCCGACTATGTTTCAACTGCACCAACAACATGGCGGAGTATGAAGCATGCATTATGGGTCTTCGAGCAGCAATTGACCTAAGGATTAAGTTCTTAAGTGTTTTCGGAGATTCCGCTCTCGTGAGCAGTCAGATCAAAGGTGAGTGGGATATGAAACACCCAAATCTTGTTCCTTACAAGGAGTATGTATTGACGTTGCTTCCCCATTTCGAGGAAATAACCTTTGAGCATTTCCCTAGAGAAGAGAATCAGTTAGCGGACACGCTGGCTACGATGTATTCTATGTTCAAAGTCAATTGGGACAATGAGGCTCCCCGAATTACCATTGAAAGGTTGGACGAACCTGCACATTGCTGTGATATTGAGACTGAAGAGGTAACAGATAAACCCTGGTTTCATGAGGTGAAGAGATACCTTGAGGCTCAGGAATACCCCGAGGGTGCATCTGTTAATGACAAGAAGCTTCTGAGGAGGTTCGCGGCGAAGTTCTTCATCAGCAATGGTATTCTTTACAAGCGTAACCATGATTCGACCTTACTGCAATGTGTGGATAAGAATAAAGCAGAAAGGATCATGGCAAAGTTACATGAAGGTACTTTTGGGACCCATTCTAGTGGACACACCATGGCAAAGAAAATCCTTCGGGCAGGATATTTTTGGTCCACCATGGAAGCCGACTGTTATCAGCATTCTCGAACCTATCACAAGTGCCAAATCTATGCTGATAAGGTGCACATACCTCCAGTTCCTCTGAACGTCTTGACAGCTCCTTGGACTCTTGCAATATGGGGCATTGATATGATCGGCAAGATCAGACCTAAGGCATCCAAAGGGCATCATTTCATCCTGGTAGTAATTGATTACTTTACGAAGTGGGTTGAAGCAGCTTCCTTTGCTACAGTAACCAAGAACGTCGTAGCACGGTTCATTCGGCATAATTTGATCTGTCGATATGGTGTACCAGAGAGGATTATTACAGACAATGGTACCAATCTCAACAATAAGATGATCACCGAACTCTGCAAGCAGTTCAAGATACAGCATCACAACTCTTCTCCCTACCGGCCGAAGATGAATGGGGATGTAGAAGCGGCTAATAAGAACATTAAGAAAATTGTGCAGAAGATGACGGTGACGTACAAAGATTGGCACGAGATGCTACCATTTGCTCTTCATGGGTATCGTACCTCAGCACAGACGTCAATAGGGGCAACCCCCTATTCCTTGGTATATGGTATGGAGGCAGTCTTGCCCATTGAAGTTCAGATACCCTCTCTCTGAATCATGAAGGATGCAGGTTTGAGCGAAGACGACTGGATCCAGACCCGGCTTGATCAGCTGAACTTAATCGACGAAAAGAGACTTATTGCTATTTGTCATGGTCAAACGTATCAAAAACGTATGATCAAGGAATTTAACAAGAACGTTAAACGACAAGAGTATCAAGTTGGGGATCTGGTGATCAAACGCATTATCTTACCTCAAGGAGATCCCAGGGGCAAATGGACCCCTACTTACGAAGGGCCATTTGTGGTTAAGAACATTTTCTCAGGAGGAGCTATGATTCTAACCACCATGGATGGTGACGACCTTCCTCACCTCGTCAATGCAGACATAGTGAAAAAATACTACGCATAATCAAAGACCCGCTAGGTCGACTTGCCTAGGAAAAAATAAGGGCTTCCCGGTGAACCAAAAGGGTTCGGGCAAAAATAAGGGATGAAAATAAAAAAATATTGTACACCCGGCAAGTCGAAAACCTGAAAAGGCGGCTTGGGCAAAAAAGGGTATCCCGGTGGACTGAAAACCCTAAAGGGTGGTCCAGGAAAAAATTAGGGATCAAAGCGTAACACTATGTCTCATTGGATCACCTTGTAACCAGACTTCGGTATCAACTATCAAGCTCGGACGGCACTAATCAATCTGATCTACCTTCAACCAAGTAGCAAAGTGATGAGATGCTCGAGGACATGAAGGCAATAGCAGAGTTGGAACCCAGTGGGATTATTCACATAATTGTTTTGTTTAGTTTTTCACAAATTGTGTAAATTCTATTATTCGGCGGTGTTCTCTTACTAGGACGTCAGCCTCTTGTACAAAAATGCTTATTTGCAGGCCAAACTGCAAAATCAATACAATTCATTTTCAGACAAATTTCAAACTATTTTTCCTTTATCTGTTTTGTTTTGCAAAGAACGTCCAATGTTCATTTTTGATATATGCATTTGACATTAATTGCTGCTCATAAATATTTACATGCGAAACAAAAGACGATTACTGGTAACATCAGAAACAGGGGCAATTAAATTGTCCAAACTGTACAGATGCTCTGTCTGCTAGGTACAAAGGTAGATTTAGCTGAAGAGCATGGTTAATGTGTGTTCACTCCCCGCAGAGTAAGACAGTAATGATAGCTCTCCCCAGCTGAGACTTACAACTGTGAATGAATCGGTAATATTCTCCCCAAGCAGAGTTTATCTACCAATCAACACTAAAAAGGCTTAATATCCCCGACAGTCTTAATATTCCCCAATGGAGTATAAGAATATTCCCCGGCAGAATACAAAATACCCCCAGTGGAGTTTGAAATTTTTCCCAGCACAGTCTAAAAAATATTCCCCAGTAGAGCTTGGAGAATCATCCCCACTAGACTTTGGAAGGTTGTCCCAAGCATAGCTCAAAAGGATTATCCCCATAAGATTCTAAAGGGTTATCCCCAGTGAAGTCGCAACTGAAAGATCATCCCCAGCAGAGTTCTTTCCTTTCATAAACAGGGATTCAATCCCCAACAGGATTCAGTATCACCAACAATGGCAATACATCCCCAGCAGAATTTATCGGTGGAATCCTCAGCAGAACATCTCTTCCCCACAGAGTAACCTCCTCATCAGTTTATTCCCCAACGAAGTCATCCTCTCCTGCAGGTTTATTCTCGCAATCATCTTCATTCGCCATTCCCAGCAGAAATGAAGAAGTCAACTCTTTTCTCTAGCAGCTATCCGGGATTTATTTTTCCCAGCTAAAACATTACATTTCCATACATCATGATACATGCATATACGCATCATACAGCACAATCTCATTTATTTTGACAACATCATTGCTTGATATATATCATGCATTGCATACGACTGACCTTTACCTTTCAGGAAGGATGCAGTTAAGTTCTCAGCTATGTCGAAGTACTAACCGGTTCTTAAATCTCAACTGAATTAGTCTCGGTTGAATTACAGATAAGGTTCTAAATCTCGACAATTTCCTCCGTCGAAGTGTGGACGAGTTCTTAAATCTCAACAAAATTATCCTCCGTTGAAGTACAGACAGTTCCTAGATCTCGATGAAGATGTTTCCCTCAGTCGAAGTACTGACCGATTCTTAAATCTGAACTGAATTAGTCTCGGTTGAATTACAGATAAGGTTCTAAATCTCGGCAATTTTCCTCTGTCGAAGTGTGGACGAGTTCTTAAATCTCAACAAAATTATCCTCCGTTAAAGTACAGACAGTTCCTAGATCTCGATGAAGATGTTTCCCTCAGTCGAAGTATTGACCGGTTCGTAAATCTCAACTGAATTAGTCTAGGTTGAATTACAGATAAAGTTCTAAATCTCGGCAATTTTCCTCCATCGAAGTGTGGACGAGTTCTTAAATCTCAACAGAATTATCCTCCATTGAAGTACAGGCAGTTCCTAGATCTCGATGAAGATGTTTCCCTCAGTCGAAGTACTGACCGATTCTTAAATCTCAACTGAATTAGTCTCGGTTGAGTTACAGATAAGGTTCTAAATCTCGGCAATTTTCCTCCGTCGAAGTGTGGACGAGTTCTTAAATCTCAACAGAATTATTCTCCGTTGAAGTACAGACAGTTCTTAGATCTCGATGAAGATGTTTTCCTCAGTCTAAGAATTGACTGGTTCTTAAATCTCAACTGAATTAGTCTCGGTTGAATTACTGATAAGGTTCTAAATCTCGACAATTTTCCTCCGTCGTAGTGTGGACGAGTTCTTAAATCTCAATAAAATTATTCTCTGTTAAAGTACAGACAGATCCTAGATCTTGATGAAGATGTTTTCCTCAGTCGAAGTACTGACCGGTTCTTAAATCTCAACTAAATTAGTCTCGGTTGAATTATAGATAAGGTTCTAAATCTCGGCAATTCTCCTCAATCGAAGTATTGACCGGTTCTTAAATCTCAACTGAATTAGTCGGTTGAATTACAGATAAGGTTCTAAATCTCGTCAATTCTCCTCAGTCGAAGTACTGATCGGTTCTTAAATCTCAACTGAATTAGTCTCGGTTGAATTACAGATAAGGTTCTAAATCTCGGCAATTCTCCTCAGTCGAAGTACTGACCGTTTCTTAAATCTCAACTGAATTAGTCTTGGTTGAATTACAGATAAGGTTCTAAATTTCAACAAATTTCCCCCCAGTTGGATTACTGACAAGTTCTTAAAACTCAACAGAATTATCCTCAGTTGAAGTACAGGCAAGTTCCTAAATATCAACAAAGATCAGGATTCCCCAGCGGAATCTTCCACAACAACAGGTATGCAAGTTCTCGCTAAGGAATCTCTTATGCGATCGACACTCATGCAGATGGCATCTGTAAGCCCATTCCCGACATCACCAGGCTGATACCACTTCATGCGAGTGCAAATTTCTCGGCACTCTAGTGTTCAATCATCTTCCACCTTCGGATCACGAAAGGCATGAAAGACAATCTACATCCTCAGGTTTAAGAAGATTGAACATGGGCAGATGTTGTACCCCAAAATTTTCCCTCTCATATTCCTTAAAACATTTCAAGAAAAATATCCAAGTGGTTCAAGGTAACTCAAGAGTTGGACAGACAAGCTATCTCCTAAGGCAGTCAACCCCAAATTAGGGTTTTGTTTTTCATCAAGATCCTTGAGTCTAAATGACCTCAAGTGCTCCCCAATGTCCTAATATGTTCTCAAGGTCATCCATGTCAAATTTCAAGCCTTACAGAGGAAGTTTGCTCAGTCAATTGCTCAAGGGTCCAAAAATCGATTGTGCTATGGCAAAAGTCAACTGTGAACTATATGAAGATGTGAAAAACACAAGAAGGGGGTTGAATTGTAAAACTTAAAATCAAATGCAGACAACACGTTATTTTTATCCTGGTTCGTTTGATCTCAAACTACTCCAGTCCACCCGTCAAGGTGATTTCACCTCTCTCCAACGAGGTCTTAATCCACTATATTCAACTGAATATAACAACTATTTTAACAACTGTTAAAGCCTTCTTGAGTCTAACCACAGACCGGTTTATCTCAAGGAATTTCTCTTACAGATAATTGAACAAAAGTGTGTTTGATGTTTTCTAATAAAACTATATATCACAACTGTGATAATACACAATATTAAGCTTAGATTGAAAATTGAATTGCTAATGCTTTTGCAGTAGGCATGGTATGAAGGCTTTAGCAAATTGTATGAATGAGAACATTTTCGTATGCGTGCATGCGTGTAGAGTATTAGCCTTTTCTTTTCTCACATAGTCTTGTTTAAATAGCCACGGAAGAGATATGTTGGTTGTCCATAAATCCATTTCAATGCTAATAACGTTCTTTCCTTTTTGAGAAGATCTTTGTCTTGGAATAAAGCCGTTGGTAATAAATTTGTCTTGAATGCTTAGTAACGTTGACACTTCAGAGTCTTCTCTGCTTATGGTAATCAGAGTGTTCTTTCCTTTATGCTGACGCTTCTGAATGTTGATGACTTGGTTAGGATCTTGATCAGAGTCAGAGTATTTTATGCGCAGATTCAGTTCATCGGGCTTCAGCATATAACACATGTTATTTGATCTTCTGATGTTGACATATCTTCTGATGCTGATGTTGATACTGATATTTTGATGCTGATTCCATCAGAGTTTCTGTAAATACACAACATAATTTTAAGTAGCATATATGTCTTAAACATAAATCTTACAATTTATTTAATCTTGTATTTTGTTATCATCAAAACTCTAACTGAGGATTGTAGAATCAAACTATGTTCTAACAATCTCCCCCTTTTTTATGATGACAAAAACCGTATTTTTTCAATTAAAATAAAATAATAAAAGGTATCAGAGATTAAGGATAGAGAGGAAAAGGTATCAGAGACAAAAAAATAACGAATAAAAGGTATCTGAGATAAGAAGATAAGGAATAAAAGGTATCAGAGTAATAAAGAGAAAAACTCCCCCTGAGTTGATTACTTCCCTTTAATTCCATGAGACCTTGAGCATCAGAACTTTACTTTATCAGAGTTCATCAGATTCTTGTACCTGTAAGCTTTTCAGAAGAAAGAAATTCAAATATATCATAATGTTAGAATGTTTGAGACTTATGTCTCAGTAATCCGTTATTGAAAAATATCATTCTTTATCCCCCTTTTTGTCAGTTATCAAAAAGCACAAATAATCAGAGTTAAAGTGATCAGAGCTAAGAGAAACATTTATATTAAAAACATAAGCAATGATTAGTTCAGAACACGTAAAATATTACAGACAAACATGTAAAGAAAACAAGGAAAACACAAGAAAATTCTAAGAGGAAGGTGGAAGACGTGTGAACAGGGCTTCCAACATGCTCTTGATTTGATTGCTGGTTTCCTGTTGCTGAGATACCATGTTTGCTATAGCATCAATCTTGGTGTCCTGCTTATCCATTCTTTCATTCATCAGCATATCAGATCTTTTCAAGTCCTCTAGAGTCTGCCTGTCAAGAGAGGAAGCTTGAGGATCTTCAGAAACAGGGTGCTTCTCAGAGCTTTCTTCAATATCTTCTTCTTGAACTCGTTCTTCAGTTGGAATCATCTGTTCTTCTGCATGTTGAGCTTTGGATGCTGGACGCTTTTCAGACCAAGGAGCAATGTCCAGATGGAGAATTTCTTCCTTAAGCAGCTTGCTCAGAATTGGACCTTCAATTTCCTTCAGCAGATTGTTGAAGTTCTGTTGAGCATATCCATAGCTCTGGTCTTGCAACTTAAAGGTTTCAGAGCATACCCATCTTCTGAATTTTGTCCAAAAGAGGTCTGATACAGCAGGATCCACCAGTTCCAGACTTGCTTGTTTCAAAGAAGTGATCCACTTCTGTATATCTGTTTCAAAGTTCAATATGCTGGAACCAACATCTGGATGTTTTGGTTTAGGGATAGCAGTTTTGTGGTTGATTGCAACAAGGCGTTCAAAGATTGTGAGATCAATGACAGTCTTGTTGTGGTCTTCTGAATTGGCTTTTGGTGAGGGAGTGGGAGAGTCAGGAATTATGATTGGACTTTATGGGGAATTTGGTGGAGTTATTTCTGGTGAAGAGGGAAGTTGAGGAATATTCACAGTGGTACCACAGGGCAATTGAATGGCCAAAGGTTGTGGTTCATGGGATTCAGAGTGTTGAGCCTCAGAGGTTTGAGTCTCAGGTTGTGGAGATTGTTCATGTTGAGGAGAGGGTGGATTAATATCTAGTTGTGGGATTTCTGGTATTGGAGAGAGTGGAGTTTCTGGTATTGGTGAGAGTGGAGTTTCTGTGTTTGGATTTGGATTTTCTGGTTCAGGAACGGAAGTGTGTTGGTCTATATCAGAAAGAACTTGTTCAAGTTCTTGTTCTGGTATGGTTTCAGTATTTGGATTTTGTGGTTTGGAGCGAGATCTTGTGAGGGTTAATGATTCAGAAGGGTCAAAGTCTAAGTCAAAATCATCGAAAGTTTGAGGAGTTGGGTTTTCAGATGGAGTTGGAATAGGGATAGATGTTGAAACAGCAGTTGAATCTAAAACAGTTACAGAAGCAGGATTACCTCTTTTCTTGGGAGTCTGTTGAGATGATCCTTCTGCAGCTGCTTTTCTTTTCTTCGTCTTCTTCAGAACAACCTCTGGAGCCTTCCGCTGAAGATCTTGAATATTCAGATTTGGTGTTGTACCATCAGCTTTACAAGCATCCAAATATCTCATAATGATTTGAGGCTTATAGTCAATTTCTGAGAACATAGGGAAGTCGTCCAGAGGGACTCTTCTGCTGGAGATTTCAGCAAAAGGAGTGACGCTGGGCTCCTTCTTAATGTCCTCTATCAGCTTCATTTTCTTCAGATTTTTGGCATTCAGCTGCTTGCCAACAGAAGGTTCCAGAGTGCTGATTTCTTGTGCCTCTTGTAGATGATCAATCAGCCTATTCTCTGTAAGAATATCTTATATCAGTCTTCCCAAGGGTATCCAATCCCTTTTTGTACGTTCCTCTTCCCTTGTTTCTTTGACAGTTGTTCTGAGATGGTTGAGCAGAAGATGAGCTAGATTTATCTTGACCTTCTGAGAGATGAAATAGAGCAGAAACTGCTGATCAATGTTAATGTAATCAGGAGAGCTGGTAGGCTTCTTGTGGTTGAAACAACCCAGGATGATCTTGGCCCAAATTTTGTGCTTGTCCTTCAAATCCCTTATCTTGCTGGAGGGAAGCCCCAGCGTGAAAGTTTCCCTTGCAATTAGGGCAACATCTGCACACCTTTCTGCCATATCAATGCAACGAATACCACCACCATTGTACCTTATGAGTCTTGCAATCAGGTCTTCAGTGATAACAATCTTCTTCCCCATGATGTAAGACGTAACTTGATGATTTGAAGAAGAAGCATGAATCCAAAATTCCTTTACCAGAATAGGAAATGTTGGACCCACCAGCCTGTCAAAATACTTTTCCCAACCTTGAGCTTTAACCTCTTCAGATAAATCAAATCCATTTTCTTTGAGACTGTTGAAATCCACTATCAGTTCAGACAGAACTTCAAGATTCTTGATTGGAGTGAGAAGCGTTCTGAATGGTACTTCATATTGTTCAGATGAAACAATTTTCTGGGAACGTGAAGAAGGAATGCTGGAAGAAGCCATGTTCACACCAGGTTTTTGTGAAAAAGATTGAAAGGTTTTCTTGAGAAAGTAAGAATACTAAAATCAGAAATATTGAGAGAAAACGAAAGTGAAAGTAAAAGGAGTGAATGGTGTGAAGTGTTTAAATAGATTTCTAAAAAGTTTTTTAAAACATAAATGTTTAAGAGAGAGAAATAAATAATGATTATTAGCATTTAATGATAGCTGATTTTAGGGGATTCAGAAAGATATTTGGAACGGTTACCCATGACATGTGTCTCAATGCATCCAATCAGCGCTTTGCCTTTTCAGAAACGTGAACGCGTGTTCAGCCTCAGAAAACAGCTGATGACTGGATGACACTTGTTTTCTTGAGTGAACAGCACTTCTATCCTTGAACTGAAGCGCTCAGATCTTCATGGATAGATTCTGATACAATCTACATTTCTAAAGTTCTGAAAGAAGATTGATCAGTAGTTCACAGAAAATAAACACAATTCTGAAGGTTAATATATAAAATTAAAACAATTTTATTCTGGGCAGAGCTTCATGCTGAGATCTTTCAGAATGAAGTTGAACCTATCTTCAGAAAGTGGTTTTGTGAAAATATCAGCCCATTGATGGTCTGTGTTAATAAATTTAAAATTTAAAATCCCTTTCTGAATATAGTCCCTAATAAAATGATGTTTCATTTCTATATGCTTAGCCCTAGAATGCAAAATTGGATTGTTACTTAAGCAAATAGCAGAAGTGTTGTCACAGAGGATAGGAATGTTACTCTCAAATATCTGGAAGTCCTCAAGTTGACTTTTCATCCAGAGCATTTGTGTGCTGCATCCAGCTGTTGCTATGTATTCAGCTTCTGTTGTTGATAGAGCAATTGTGGATTGTCTTTTGTTGGACCATGAGATCAGATTTTCTCCCAGAAACTGGCAGCTTCCAGAAGTGCTTTTACGTTCAACTATGTCTCCAGCAAAGTCAGCATCACAGTATCCTACTAAGTTGTAATCACTTGATTTTCTATAAAATAAACCCAGATTAGTAGTACCTTTCAGATACTTGAAAATTCGCTTAACTGTTGTTAAGTGAGATTCTCTAGGATCTGATTGGAATCTTGCACAAATGCATACACTGAATAAAATATCATGCCTTGATGCTGTCAGATAAAGAAGAGAACCGATCATACCTCTGTAGACCTTCTGTTCTACCTTTTTGCTTACCTCTTCTCTTTCCAGAATGCACGTGGGATGCATTGGAATCTTTGATGGCTTACATTCTGAGAGATCAAATTTCTTCAGAAGTTCTCTGACATATTTGCTCTGATGAATGTAAGTTCCTTCTGGGGTTTGATTGATCTGAATGCCCAGAAAGAATTTCAGTTCCCCCATTAGGCTCATCTCAAATTCTGTCTGCATACACTTAGCAAACTTTCTTCCCAGAGAAGGTTTAGTAGATCCAAAAATGATATCATCAACATAAATCTTACATACTAAAATGTCATTCTTAACTGTCTTACAGAATAAGGTTGTGTCCACTTTCCCTCTGGTGAATTCCTTTTCTAACAGGAAGTTACTTAGTCTTTCATACCAAGCTCTGGGAGCTTGTTTCAGACCATATAGTGACTTCTTTAGTTTGAAAACATATTCTGGATTTTTTGAACTTTCAAAACCAGGGGTTGGTGCACATATAACTCTTCTTCTATATAGCCATTTAAGAATGCACTCTTAACATCCATCTGATACAGAGTGATGCCTTTATTTACAACAAATGAAATTAAAAGTCGGATAGATTCTAACCTGGCGACTGGAGCAAAGGTTTCTGTATAGTCTATCCCCTCTTGCTGACTATAACCTTGTGCTACCAATCGTGCCTTGTTTCTGATAACTTCACCTTGTTCATTCAATTTGTTTCTGAACACCCATTTTGTTCCAATGACGTTGAATCCTTTTGGTTTGGGAACTAGATCCCATACGTCATTCCTTGTGAATTGATTCAGCTCCTCTTGCATTGCTAGAATCCAGTCATTATCCAGAAGTGCTTCATCAACTGAAGATGGTTCAATCAGAGAAACAAGTCCCATGAGGGATTCTTCAGAGTTTCTGAAGCTAGATCTTGTTCTAATTGGATCTTCCTTTCTTCCTAGGATTGTTTCTTCTAGGTGATCCATGCTGCTTCTGGATGGTCTTTTCTGAAGTTGATCAACAGAAGGTGTTGGATTGCTTGCAGTGCCTCTTTCTGATGTTGAGGGAGTGTCTCTGTTAAGAGATTCTGATGACTTGTCTTCAGTACCTGTGAATTCAACTTCCATACCTGCAAGTAATTCATTATGCTTTGACTTTTGAGAGTCAAGCTTATCATCAAAACGAACACTGGTTGATTCTTCAACAATCTGTGTTTCTGTATTGTATACTTTGTACCCTCTTGAGCGTTCAGAGTATCCTAACATAATACACTTTTGTGCTTTAGAGTCAAACTTGTTCAAATAATTTTTTGTATTTAAAATAAAACAAGTACATCCAAATGGATGAAAATATGAAATGTTGGGCTTTCTGTTCTTCCACAATTCATATGGAGTCTTTTCCAGAATAGGTCTTATGGAGATTCTATTCTGAATGTAGCACGCTGTGTTTATTGCCTCTGCCCAAAAGATCTTAGCAATGTTTGTCTCGTTGATCATGGTTCTGGCCTTTTCTTGCAATGTTCTGTTCTTTCGTTCTACAACTCCATTTTGCTGGGGAGTTCTAGGACAAGAGAAATCATGCAGAATGCCTTTGTCATTAAAGAATTACTCAAAATCTTTGTTTTCAAATTCTCCACCATGATCACTTCTGACTTTAATGATTCTAAGATCCTTTTCATTCTGAACTTGGTTGCAGAAGGTGACAAACACAGAGTGTGACTCGTCCTTGTGTCTTAAGAACTTTACCCATGTCCATCTGCTATAGTCATCTATAATTACTAACCCATACTTCTTGCCACTGACTGAAGCAGTTTTAACTGGTCCAAATAAGTCAATGTGCAGAAGTTCTAATGGCTTAGAGGTGGAAACAACGTTTTTAGATTTGAAGGCTGGTTTTGCAAACTTGCCTTTCTGACATGCTTCACACAGAGCATCTAAATTGAACTTCAGGTTAGGAAGTCCTCTGACCAGATTGAGTTTGTTAATCTGAGATATTCTTCTCATACTAACATGTCCCAATCTTCTGTGCCAGATCCATTACTCGTTGTTAACAGACAGAAGACACTTTACATTCTGACTTTTCAATTCATAAAGTTTTATTTTATAAATGTTGTTTCTCCTCTTTCCATTAAATAGGATAGTCCCATCTTTCTGACTAACAGCTTTGCATGAATTTTGATTAAAGATTATATCATAACCGTTATCACTTAATTAACTTATGGATAACAGGTTATGCATTAATCCATCTACTAATAAAACATTACTTATAGAGGGAAGATTTCCATTACCTATTGTTCCAGAGCCAATGATCTTTCCCTTCTGATTGCCTCCAAAGCCTACGTGGCCTCCAGGCTTAAGTTCCAGGCTTTGGAACATATGATTTCTTCCCGTCATGTGTCGTGATCAGCCAGAGTCCAGGTACCATGATTGGTGTTTCTTCTTTGCTACTAAAGATATCTGTAGCATGTATTATTTTATCCTTAGGTACCCATATTTTCTTGGGTCCTGATTTGTTAGTTTTACCAAAACTCTGGTTGAATTTTGGTTTGACAGAATAATTACTACTAGTATATTTGATGTCATGTGTGTGCCCATATACAAAGTGTGAATCAAGTGAGGTGCGTTTTATAACTAAATCCATGACATTCTTTGGTGTAGGTACCTTACCTTGGTATCCTATTCCTTTTCTGCCATTTCTGCTAACTCCATAGATCATTGAAGCCATTTTGCTTTTATCTATGTTTTTAGCTAGAAACTTCTGAAAGCTGTGATCATACTCCTTGATGATCTCATCAGCACTACTGGGAGTTTCAGGAATTGTTTCCTTCTGAGAGTTTTGCAATAGATTTTCTAATTTTGAAATTTTATTTTTTAACTCAGAATTCTCCAATTTGAGACTCTTAGTCTTATCAGAGTCAGAAGCAAGATTCCTTTTCAGGTTTCTGAATTTGACTCTGATCTACTGATATCTTTCCAGAATTTCATTAAGGCTTTCAGCTAGTTCAGCCTTAGTAAAGTTAATAGCAAAGTCAGGAAATACCTCTTCTGTATATGATTCAGAGTCTGACTCAGAAGCTTCACTGTCTTCTGGTATGTTTGCCATGAGAGCAATGTTTGCTCTTTCATAATCTGATTCTGAGTCAGCTTCAGATGTGTCAGAGTCATCCCATGTAGCCATGAGACTTTTCTTCTTTTCTTTGCCAAACTTCTTTTTGGGCTTTTCCTTCTGAAGCTTTGGGCAATCACTCTTGTAGTGTCCTTTCTCGTTACATTCATAGCAGATGATGTCTTTGTTGTTTGGCTTTCTGCTTCCTGAAGAGCCTTCAGATCTTCTGTGTCCAGAGGAGGATTCTGACCTTCTGTATCTGGAGAAAGATTCATTTTGATTCTCTGATCTTCTGGGGTTCCTGAACTTCCTTTGCCTCTGCTTCCATAATTGATTCACCCTTCTGGAGAGGAGAGACAGTTCATCTTCTTCTGATAAGGACCCATCAGAGGTTTCTTCAACAGCCTGCAAAACTTTGGAGTCAGATTTTCTGTTAGATTTTAAAGCTAATGGCTTACCTTGCTTTTGAGGTTCATCTGCTTCTAGCTCTATCTCGTGACTTCTGAGGGAGCTGACAAGTTCCTCCATAGAGATTTTGTTGAGATCCTTAGCTAGCTTCAGCGCTGTGACCATTGGACTCCATTGTTTTGGCAAGCTTCTGATGATCTTATTAACATGATCAGCAGTAGAATACCCTTTGTCCAGAACTTTGAGACCAGCCACCAGAATTTGAAATCTTAAGAACATCGTTTCACTTCATTCACTTTCTTCCATCTTGAATGCCTCATACTTCTGAATGAGCGCAAGAGCTTTAGTTTCTTTGACTTGAATGTTGCCTTCATGCGTCATTCTCAGAGAGTCAAACATATTCTTTGCAGTGTCTCTGTTTGATATCTTTTCATATTCATAGTAAGAGATAGCGCTGAGAAGAATTGTTCTGGCCTTGTGATGATTTCTGAAATCACTCTTTTACTGATCAGACATTGCTTTCCTGTCAATCTTCTGACCACTTGCATCCACTGGATGCGTGTATCCATCAGTCACCATGTCCCACAGATCAGCATCATGGGCCAGAAAGAAGCTTTCAATTCTGTCTTTCCAGTATTCAAAGTTCTCTCCATCAAAGACTGGAGATTTGCCACTGAATCTGTCTCTTTCTTCATTGTTGTCATTGCTGATGTTTTGATGTGGTCTTGCCATTGTGTTTTTCTGACGCTGGATCTTGTACTGACACGGTTAAGTGTTATAAGCTCAAAACCAGGCGCTCTGATGCCAATTGAAGATGTGAAAAACACAAGAAGGGGGGTTGAATTATAAAACTTAAAATCAAATGCAGACAACACATTATTTTTATCCTGGTTCGTTTGATCTCAAACTACTCCAGTCCACCCGTCAAGGTGATTTCGCCTCTCTCCAACGAGGTCTTAATCCACTATATTCAACTGAACACAACAACTACTTTAACAACTGTTAAAGCCTTCTTGAGTCTAACCATAGACCGGTTTATCTCAAGGAATTTCTCTTACAGATAATTGAACAAAAGTGTGTTTGATGTTTTCTAATAAAACTATATATCACAATTGTGATAATACACAATATTAAGCTTAGATTGAAAATTGAATTGCTAATGCTTTTGCAGTAGGCGTGGTATGAAGGCTTTAGCAAATTGTATGAATGAGAACATTTTCGTATGCGTGCATGCGTGTAGAGTATTAGCCTTTTCTTTTCTCACATAGTCTTGTTTAAATAGCCACGGAAGAGATACGTTGGTTGTCCATAAATCCATTTCAATGTTATTAACGTTCTTTCCTTTTTGAGAAGATCTTTGTCTTGGAATAAAGTCGTTGGTAATAAATCTGTCTTGAATGCTTAGTAACATTGACACTTCAGAGTCTTATCTGCTTATGGTAATCAGAGTGTTCTTTCCTTTATGCTGACGCTTCTGAGTGCTGATGACTTGGTTAGGATCTTGATCAGAGTCACAGTATTTTATGCGCAGATTCTGTTCATCAGGCTTCAGCGTATAGCACATGTTATTTGATCTTCTGATGCTGACATATCTTCTAATGCTGATGTTGATACTGATATTCTGATGCTGATTCCATCAGAGTTTCTGTAAATACACAACATAATTTTAAGTAGCATATATGTCTTAAACATAAATCTTACAATTTATTTAATCTTATATTTTGTTATCATCAAAACTCTAACTGAGGGTTGTAGAATCAAACTATGTTCTAACACTCTATACAGTCAAACTTCAAGATTTTTTGTCAACATCCTAATTTTGAATGATATTTCATCATTTGATCAAGGGTTGATCATGATTCATCAAGGATTGCTCAAAATTCATCAAGACTCAAAAGTTGCTAAATTAGGGTTTTTAAGGAAAAGTCAACTCAACTTTGACCAAGCATAACTTTCTCATACTTTATGAGAAATGACCCATCCAAAGCTCATTTTTAAGAGCATGCAATTCCATACAAAACACATTCATACCCCAAGATCAAGAAATGCACTCACAAAAAGTTATAAATTTGGACATTATAGGTCATTTTTGAAAGTCAACAAAAACACATTTTTTGCCAAAGCTTATAACTTGATAATGGAATATCCAAATGAGATGACACCAAAAGATTTGGTTAGAGGACATCTCAAGCTTTCTATAAAGTCTAAGAACACCTCCAAAAGTTCAAAATTGAAGAAGTTATGCTTTGTTAAAGTTGGACATTTTTGCAAAATTGCCAAAAGTCAACTATCCCCAAAACTTCTAATTTTTTTTAAAATGGGCCCATTCTTTTCCACTTGATTTGAGCTTGCATCATTTTCCACGTGTCCTAGCTTCAGCCATGAGCCCATATTTCTTTTTTATTATTTTATTTGATTTTTTATTGAATTTATTCATTTTAAATCAAATTAAATCATATAAAATCCCAAACTTTGATTACATGAGATCTTTTGGCTATTTCAGGATTGGATCATCATCATTAACATCATCAAATTCGTATCACACCAAACCATGTGCAAAAAGATTGAAAATTGGAAAATTTGGAAAGGTTAATAATGGAGATCAAATCAAATATGTATGCATTGATTTAGAGAGATTCAGTCCATAATTTCTACCCTAATGCAAAGCATGATACATAAGGAAGCCAAAGGAATCGAAATAAGGGTTGGAAAGTGCAAGCATAGGCAGAACAAAGTTTGAAAAAAGTGGTAAAAAGCTTGAATTCGAAATCATAGCGAGAGGCGTTTTCAGAAGCGAAACCTTATCCCAATCGCTTCCTGGGTGTTCACACAAGCGATCTGGATCAAAAGCAAGTGTCCTGGAACCTCCACAAGCATTGTAAGTGTCACGATAAACGCCCCTGTTCTTGAAATCGTAATTCATCATTCTTGCATCATTTGGACAAATTACTTGCATATTTGTAATCCTCACAACATTTCTAAGCTTTTTGCATCACTCAATTTTGTTTAACTAACCTGTAATGTAAAGCGCCATAGTTAGGGTTCTTGGAAGCATTTTTGGGGTTTTTCTTTTTAGGTGAAATTAGACTACAAGAGGGACATGGTTGTGACCAGTAGGGAAGGACAAGTACAACCATGTCTTTAGAACTCATTTTTGTGGCCTGGAATGAATTTTGGAGCAAGCCTGCGCATTTAGCTGCGGATTCAAATCCGCAGGTGATATTATTATAGGTCTGAGGACAGGGATGAGTGCGTGTCATCCTCCGGTTGGCCCATTCAAATGTTTTTTCGCGCATTTTATTTTTCTGGTCAATAATTGCATTTTTGTTATATTATTATTATGTAATATGTTAACAAACAAAGAAATTCAGCGTAGTGGCAAAGCAGGTGTCCAATATCCATCAGGACCTGGGTTTGAATCCCAGGTCCTCCACTTCTTTGATATTTTTCTGTTTCAGATGATCACATGCCTATCTCAAGCGTGCAGCTCACCATGGACCATCAATCCTCCAATTGCCAGATGGCCAAAGGCCAAATCTGGTGGCCAAGATCTGAAGGTCCACCATGGAGTCAAGTCCATGCATGCACACCAAGTCCAAAAAAGTCAACAGGGCCAGCGTTTTTTGGGCCACAGAATTGTTGTTCAAACACCCTATTGCAGGCCCAACCCCTCTTCTCTTATTTTGTTTATTTTGTTTTAGTTAATTGTTTTATTATTATTTTTTAATTACTAACCAATTAAAATTCTTTTCTTTAAAATAAAATCACAAAAAAATATTTTTATATTTAATCAAATTTTAACTTTTATTTTTATTAATAAACATTAATTAATTAATTTAGGTGTTAATTAGAATAACTTTAACATATTTTTGTAAGTAATTAAAATTAAATTAGATTTAATTAGGTTTTTACTAATTCAATTAATTTTATTTTTCTTTCTTAAAATAACACAAAAACTCCAAAAATAATTTGTTTTCATTAATTTATTTAATTTAATTTAGTAATTAATTTAGATTGATTTCTTTCTTAAAATAAAAACCAAAAAAAGATGTCTTCTTTAAAGGGTCAAAATCCTAATCTTGCGTCCGATTAAATTTTGCACCGCGATTTATCTTCTTTTATCCAATATTGTACTTGCTCTCGGATTGTAATAGTTAATAGGACTTTTATTTTATTTTTTATCGCTCTATTTATTTTTAAATGGTTTGTCTTTGGCGATGTAAATACCCGACGTCTTGTAATTTAAATGCCGCATTTTATTTCCGCAAGTTATAACTGTTAGATGTTTGATAATAGAATGGCATGACAAGACTGAATGTTTTAACCTAAAATCAACTTAGATCACCCTTAACATGTACAAAGATAAAAATAACTGAAAACGACACACTCGCACATGCGCACTCTTAGGGTACACTCCACTTGGTTGCCTTCATACGCGGTCATTGAGTATAGGTTGTTTTAGAGGTCGCCCTCTTGTCTAAAAGATCATAGTCGCCTCAAAATGGTTGTCTCGGATATTTTTGCCTCAAACAAATGATCTAAGACATTAGGGTTACCGCTAAGGTGTCCTAACATTACTTTAGTGACCGTAAGTCCCTAAATTCGAATTGACCCTCAAACTCCAACGAAGGTGCTACCTACTCATCAATAGTAGGATAACATTGTCTAAAGGAAGACAGCATAGAACGATTCCTTTTTCGAGTAGGTAGATGGTTCTTAGATACTTGCTCTTTCAAAACAAAACAAACTTTTCACACTTACACTTTTCGAACAAAGTTTTTTTCAAAAAACACTTCATACACTCTTGAGGACAGAAGCAAGAGTTAAATCGAAGTTTTCAAAACAAAAACTTTTTCAAACCCACAAGCACAAAGAAAACAATTTTGAAAACAATATGAGCAAGTACCTAAGAGCCCGTGGATAACCACGGATAGAAAGGGTGTTAATACCTTCCCTTTCTATAATCTACCCCCCGTACCTAAAAAATCTCGAAAAAGGAATTTTTCTGTGCTTTTTTCCTTTCCTTGTTGGATAAAATAAAAGTCGGTGACGACTCTTGCTTACCGCGACAATTTGCAAAAACAAACGCAAAACGCAAACCAGCATTCCAAAAATAGTCAGTTCTTCCCACCGTATCACACCCATCATGGAGTCAATGCTTTGGAGGATAGTGAAGAGGAGAGCAACTTGGAAGACTGGATTTTCCCTACTATTGACGGAGGACTGTGCAATTGGGAGACAAAAGACTTTGTTCCCATTACTTTCATAAATCAGTAATTTATCTTTCAAACATTTCTGTTGGTTTGTAATAATTCTTAAACAATTCGTACACTTTTAGCCTTGTGCCTTACCCGAGGCACATAGGTCCATTTGTAAGGATTTGATTTTTCATCTTCATATGCCATTTTAATGAATCATGGACGTTTTCACATATAAACTTTTGTGTTCATTGTCTTTCTTTTTTAATTTTATTTGTTTATAAGATGGTTATCCCTTACACACACCCACACTCCCAAATGCAGGTACCCTTCCATTCCGGATTCCATGGGTAACAATTCTGCTATGACCTTCCGTGACTCTGAAGATCTGGTCTACCATGCCAAATACGAAGGTGATGAAGACTATGAGGTGCCTGGAGAATTGGCTAGACTGCTACAACAGGAAGAAAGGGTTATTCTACCTCATGAGGAGCTGTTAGAGACAATCAACTTGGGTACTGATGAAGACAGAAAAGAAGTCAGAGTGGGTGCTAACCTAGAGCCAAGTGTCAAGGACCGCTTAGTTCAACTGTTGAATGAAAATGTTGAGATCTTCGCCTGGTCATAGGAAGACATGTTGGGACTCGATATAGATATTGTGGTTCATCGTCTCCCCACAAGAGAAGATTGTCCACCAGTTAAGTAGAAAGTCCGTCGCATGAAGCCCGACATGTCTGAAAAGATCAAAGTCGAAGTTATGAAGCAGTTCAATGCTGGATTTCTCGTTGTTACTTCCTATCCATAATGGGTTGCTAACATTGTGCCTGTGCCTAAGAAGGACGGAAAAGTGAGAATGTGCGTGGATTATAGAGACTTAAACAGGGCCAGCCCTAAAGATGACTTTCCACTTCCGCACATTGACATCTTGGTTGACAATACAGCTCAGCACAAGGTATTTTCTTTCATGGACGGATTCTCAGGCTATAACAAAATCAAAATGGCACCTGAAGACATGGAGAAAACTACTTTTGTTACACAGTGGGGTACGTTCTGCTACAAAGTGATGCCATTCGGACTGAAGAATGTCAGGGTAACCTATCAGCGTGCCATGGTAGCTTTGTTTCATGATATGATACATCATGAGATAGAGGTCTACGTAGATGACATGATAGCCCTATCACAGACGGAAGAAGAACACCTCGACCATCTGCAAAAGTTGTTTGTCAGGTTGAAGGAGTACAAGCTCAGATTGAACTCTAACAAGTGCACTTTCGGAGTCAGGTCCGATAAACTCTTGGGTTTCATTGTCAGCAACAAAGGCATCGAAGTTGATCCTGCCAAATTCAAAGCTATCCAAGAAATGCCTGCCCCTCGCACTGAGAAGGAGGTCAGAGGTTTCTTCGGACGCCTAAACTACATAGCTAGGTTCATCTCTCACCTAACATCTACCTGTGAACCAATCTTCAAACTGTTGAAGAAATATCAGGTAGTTAAATGGAATGATGACTGTCAAGTTGCTTTCGATAAAATCAAGGAGTATTTGCTAGAACCTCCTATCTTGATGCCTCCCGTCGAAGGAAGACCGCTAATCATGTATCTGACTGTTCTGGATAACTCAATGGGGTGCGTACTGGGCCAACATGACGAGTCTGGCCGAAAAGAGCATGCCATTTATTACCTTAGCAAAAAGTTTACCGACTGTGAGACCCGATACTCACTGCTCGAGAAAACTTGTTGTGCTTTGGTATGGGTTTATCGCCGGCTAAGGCAGTATATGTTGACTCATACCACTCTGCTGATATCTAAGATGGATCCAATCAAGTACATCTTTGAGAAGCCTGCTTTATCTGGAAGAATAGCTGGATGGCAGATGATCCTAACGAAATACAATATACAGTACACGGCCCAAAAAGCTATAAAGGGGAGTGTGCTAGCTGATCATCTGGCTCATCAAACTGTCGAAGATTACCAATCCATGAGATTTGACTTCCCTGACGAGGACATTATGACTTTGGACAACATTGAAGAGAACAGACCATATGACGGATCTGAACAAGGATCCCGATGGACCCTGTACTTTGATGGTGCCTCCAATGCACTTGGCAACGGTATTGGCGCGGTACTAATCTCTCCATAAGGTTGCCATACACCTTTCACTGCTAGACTCTGCTTCAACTGCACCAACAACATGGCCGAGTATGAAGCTTGTATCTTTGGTCTCAAGGCTGCAATAGACCTGGGAATCAAATATTTGGTTGTGTTTGGATACTCAGCTTTGGTCATCAGTCAAATCAAAGGAGAGTGTGAGACTAAACATCCCCACCTCATCCCTTACAAAGAACATGTCTTGACATTGTTACCATATTTCAAGCAGATGACCTTCGAGCACTTCCCGCGAGAAGAAAATCAGCTAGCGGATGCTCTAGCTATAATTTCATCCATGTTTAAACTTAACTGGGATAATGAGGCTCCCCAAATCACCATTGAACGGATGGACGAACCTGCACATTGTCACGAGATTAATACCGAAGAAGTAGTGGACCGACCTTGGTTTCATCAAGTCAAAAGGTATCTCGAGGCTCGAGAATATCCTGAAGGAGCTTCAGTCAATGATAAAAAGTTCTTAAGGAGATTCTCAGCTAAGTTCTTCCTGAGCAATGATATCTTGTACAAGCGCAATCATGATTGCATTCTGCTTCGTTGTGCGAACAAGATTGAAGTTGAGCAGATTATGGGTGAACTGCACAATGGTACCTTCGGCACTCACTCTAGCGGATATACGATGGCTAAGAAGATTCTACGGGCAGGCTATTACTGGTCTACCAGGGAAGCTGACTGCTATCAACATTTCGTACTTGTCACAAATGTCAAATCTATGCAGACAAGGTACATATACCTCCAGTTCCTCTCAATGTCTTAACAGCTCCTTGGCAATTCGCTATGAGGGGAATCGACATGATTGGAGAGATCAAGCCTAAAGCATCCAATTGACACTGTTTCATTCTGGTGGCCATTGATTACTTTACCAAGTGGGTCGAAGCAGCTTCCTTCGCATCCGTCACAAAGAATGTTGTTGCCTGCTTCATCAAGTAGAACCTCATTTGCCGGTACGGCATCCCCGATAGGATCATCACTGACAACGGTTCAAACCTTAACAATACTATGATCACCGCCTTGTGCGAGCAGTTCCAGATTCAACATCACAATTCATCTATGTTGTACCCCAAAATTTTCCCTCTCATTTTATCAAGATTTCCCCTCACAGGACTCTTTGGACTCCAGACAGAATTAGGGTTTGCTCTGCTCAAGATATCTCCTTGCACTATTGACCTGAAATTAGGGTTTGAGTTTGCACAGGGATTTTTGGACTTCCAATGCTCAAACTGACTTTCATACTTCATGTTGGACTTATAAGATTGCTCATACCAAATTTCAAGCCTTGAATCAAATTTTTGCCCAGTCAATTGGACAGTTGACCTAGAAATCAATTGTATTTGGGAAAAAGTCAATTGTGGCCAATTTACGGTCAAACCTCATAATTGTTGATCCAAATTAACATTATAGACTCATATGAACCATTTTATCAAGTTTGGACCACAACTCCTCAAGAAATTTGATCAGATCATTAAAAGGGTAAAATGGTCATTTTTAGGGTTTTGACTGTATAAGGGAAATTTCTTATTTTTAACCAAGCCAATGGCAAATTGGGTTCAAGTATGGATTCATGGACTCAATGGCATCATCTTAACCTAATCACAAGGTTCAAAAGATCTCAAAAGCATTGGATTGACAGATGAATTTTCCAGTCAACTGATCAAAAATCAACTGTATATTGAAAAGTCAAACTTTGACTTTTTGGTCAAAATCAAGTGCCAAGGGTCATTTTTCATCAAGATGTGTCAAAACATGAAACTTGTTCATCAAGAAACCTAATTTTTCAAATTAGGGTTTAAGATTGAAAATTTTCATAACTTAGAATTTTTCTAAGTTATGAAATTTTCTTATTTTTTCCCAACGTTGCCCAACATTTTCACCATGATGCAATTGGATTCAAACAAAACTTCCAACATGAAAGTTGTGGTCCTACACAAAATCTACAACTTTGATTCACAAAGCTTTCCCAAAAGAAGCTTGGATCTCAAGTTATGATTTTTAGAACAAGGGTCCATGAAACTTTTAACTTTGTGAAATTTTGCCCTAGTTTAGGCAGGATTTTGACCTATCTTCATGGAAATATTTCACCTAGTTCCCATTGGAATATCAAAATGAATTTCAAAGATGTATTGTAGAACATGTTACAAGCTTTCCAAAATGTCCAAGAAATCTCCAAAATCATTTATGGTTTGGGAGAATCGAAGGTTTGAATTTGGCAAAAAGTCACTTTGATCCATGGCATTTTTCATGTTGCTACAAGTTGCAATTTATGTCCAGCTTTGCTTGTACTTGCTTACAGGTCTTTAAACCCTTCCACACTCAAAAATTGAATGCATACTCAATGGTTTAATGCATTGTTCTGATCAATGGAAGATTACACAAGGGTTTAATCCATTTTTGGCAAAAAGTGAACAATGTCATTTACATAAAGCATGCTTTATGTCAAATTGTATTTCTTGAGCCATACACCAAGCCTTTTGCTGCAAACAAGGCTCCCTAATGTCAGGAAAAGTTCACCAACTTTGAGCAGCTAGAGTACAAGCCAGTACAGCCATAGCATTGTCAATTCTCACTTTTACTTCAAAACCAAGTAAACTTGCAAAATATCCAGATCTTTGAAAATCTAATAAGAACAAAGTTGGTAAGCATTTGAACCAACTTTTGCATATCACATTGAGCCAGAAACACGAGCTATCCAATCCTCAAATACCCTTGAACATCAAAAGACCTTCTTCTTGCAAAACAGGGCAGTTTCTGCATTTTTGTTTCCAAATCACAAACTACTCGTGTGTTTTGCCCCAAACCTCTTCCAATACATTCCATACAACCCACCTAAGCTATCCCAACCATTATCCAGTGACTGTAACCTTGTTTTCAAGCTTCACCATTTTTGAATTCAGCTCATGCAGGTTGACTTCGACAGGCTTATTCAAGCAAACTCAAAGCAAACTAAACATTGGGGAAGGTCAAAGGAAGTTCAAGCAAGCTCCCAAGAATCTCAGGCCTCATTAAAAACCTCCACATTGTGATACTCGAGTTCAACTGAAGCAGGTATTTTCCAACTTTCTATCTCTCTATTTAGGAATCATTAGGCTTAGGTTTGTGAATAAAAAATGTAGTACTCATTGCCCTTAAGCTATACATATGCATAGATTTCATTTAAGTTAACTGTGTTGAGAGAATTTGATTGATGAACTTTCTGAAAAAGTTAGGTTAGAAATTAGGGCCAGAGAAATTCTATTTGGTCTTTGAGAGTTAGATTAATTTCTTTACATGGTTGGAATCGTGTTGAAAAGTGCTATAACTTTGGTGTTGTGAGTTTTTGCTTTAGAGCGTGTATGCAGGAGTTAGCCATTTGTACAGGAAGGCGCGCGTTTTTTGAACAGAGGTTGAAGATGAAGATCAGCTGGGCTGGGCCTGGCTATTTCTCACTTTTGACACCCCCTGACTTACTTCTCACACCCCCTTGGCCCATTTGATTTTATTTTTTATATTTTTCATTTCTTTTTTTATTTCTGACTTTATTTTATTTTTCTCAACTTTAAAAATTACCAAAAATATTTTGTTTAATTTTCACATTTTATTTTATTATTTTTATTATTTTTTAGACATAGAAATAATTATTAAATAGTATATACTTTTATTTTCTTTAATAAAAACTTGTAAATACTACAAAAAATATTGTACTTTTATTTTTATTATTTATATACTTAAATAATATTTTCTCTAACATATTTTTATTTTTTGACATTTGTATATATTTTTATTTTATTGTACATAAATAAATAATACATAAACATATATACTTTCTTAAAACAAATTAGCTTTTCCACCCTTAATAAAAATAATCTTTTATTTTATTATTTTTAACACATTAAATAGTTTATTTTTTACATACATAAAAAATAATACAAAAACCTTTTTTGCATATTTATAATATATTGTATATTTATTTAATTGCCTATTTAAATATTGTCAATTTATTATTTGAACAAAGAATTCAATTTGGTTGTAATAATCTTAGGGTTTTAATTTCTTGCAAATAATTCCCTATTCAAAATTGTATCCCCCTCCCCATATCAATGTTGTAAAAGCTTAGATTACTTTTACGCATTTATTGCTTTCAAATATGTCATGATAGAGATTAGGGTTTGTATGCAATATTCAAAATCAAAACAAATAGCTAGACCTAATACAAGACATAAAAAGCATGTAAATTGACAACACAATGCACACATGCACCCCTAGGGTTTCACCCACTTGTTGCCTTTAAAATGGCCATGGTATACATGTTGAGTATCTTGGCAAAAAAAAAAACAAAACAAAAGACCATAGTCCCTCGATGACGCTATCTTGGTTGCCTATACAAAAATGATCTAGTCCCTCAAACAAAAATTTGCTAAAGATACTTAGCACAATTGTTATCATGGTCAATACAATGACCCGCGCCTGTCCCATTTAACATCCAAACACAAGGTTGTTTACTAAATGCAATGGTAAAACAACACTGTCAAAGGGTTAAAAATGTGTAGGAAAGATCTTTTGAGTAGATAGGGTAGATTCTCTTAGTTACTTGAACAAAACTTGCAAACATCCTTGCTATTTTAAAAAATACATCACAACACAATTTCAAAATATTTCCCAAAACAAACTTTCAAACATTGAACACTTTTCAAAACACAAAACACCTTTGTATACATTCAAACAAGAATCATTACAAAAGTTGCCACAACGATGGCCTCTTTTCAAAATACTTTCAAAACCACACACAAAGCACCATTCCAAACAATTAAAAAGCAAAAGCAAGTGATCTAAACAAGTAACTAAGAGCCCATGGATAACCATGGATGAAAAGGGTGTTTGCACCTTCCCTTTTCATAATCTACCCCCCGAACCCAAGAAAACATCTCAAAGGTCTTTCCTGTGCTTTTTGACCTTTCCTTTGGATAAAATATAAAGTCAGTGGCGACTCTTGTTAAACTGAAACATTTGCAAACACAAACGCAAAACCTCAAGTCAGTTCTTCCACCGTATCACAGAACTGGTGACTCTGCTGGGGAATTATCTAAAAGTAGGGTTACCTTAGGGTTTATATAACCTTTACATGCTTACCTTGTTTTCTTTGATTGCTTTACATTTGGTTCTATTGTTTGGGTTTGAAATCCTCTACCCGAATTTGGGAAACATTCATAGGTAAATAGCAATACATTATGGAAACTGTGCAGGGTATACCAACATGGTTGAAGCAATAGCTATATTAGTGCGACATATTTGTGGGTACCGGTAGCCTTTGAGTCAATAAAAGAGAATACGGGGCCGCTGAGTGATGTCATGAAGCACTAATGGACTTTTAGAACCTTTACTTGACCATCTTGTCCTTATTAGGGGTAGTGAGATGACTGGCTTTGGTGCAGTTCGAAGTTGGTAGATACTCGATACTACACTCATTGAGGGTTGTTTTCTTAGAATATTTAAGTCGCCAGTTAAGTGGCTAAACTGAAACAATGAACACAGAAAATAATCCAGTGATATTGAGCTCCTTAGAACCCGGTTATTATTTATAGAACAGGTTGAGCCAACTAACTTCAAGAGGGTACTTACCTATGAAACCCCATGCAAGCCTGAAACTAGGAACTTGTGTGACTTGCTTGTACATATACTTGTGCATACATCATGAACATCATGAAGCATCATATGCATCCACTAACTATTTCAAGGGTTTGGATCTTCATCTTTATTCCTATTTTGTAGGTTATGGATTCACTCCGCAGGAAAATAATCCAGGTCAACCTTGTGAGAATTCCTCCTCTACTCAAGGAGCTTACTTCCAAGATTCCAGAGAATTCTCCCTTCACTGAAAGACATGGTAGACTTCTCAACTTTGTCAACTCCAACATAGAGGAAGACATGGTGAAAGTTCTCTTCCAGTTCTTTGACCCCCTACACCATTGCTTTACATTTCCTGATTACCAACTAGTGCCTACTTTGGAGGAATTTTCTCAACTCCTGAGGATTCCTATTCTCCATCAACTATCCTACAACGGTACGGAAAGAGAGCCAAAGCCTGAAGATGTTTCTCAAGCCTTACACTTTCAACCATCTGATATCAAAGGTCATTGGGAAACTAGAAGTGGTGTCAAGGGTTTCTTGGCAAAGTTTATGTTTGAGAAGGCACAAGACTGCTGGAATTCTCTAGATCTGCAAGCTTTTGAGGAGATTGTAGCACTTCTCATCTATGGGTTGGTCTTGTTCCCAAACCCTGATCATCTTATAGATGTGAATGCTATCAAGATTTTCATATCTCGGAATCCTGTACCTACATTGCTTGGAGACATCCTACACTCATTTCACACACGAACAATGAGGAAAAGAGGTGTTCTCATGTGTTGTACCCCTCTTCTAGCAAGGTGGTTTATTTCTCACCTTCCCTAATCAGTCTTGAAGAATGAGCAAGGCTTGATTTGGTCACAACGGTTGATGACTCTTACACATTCTGATTTTCATTGGTGTTCTCGGTCCAGAGAAAATGTCATCATCATTGATCATTGTGGGGAATTCCCTAATGTCCCATTACTTGGCATTAGGGGAGCCATTACCTACAATCCCTGCTTGGCTCTGAGACAATTTGGGTATGCCCGAAGGGATGGCCCTCATGACATGCTAATTCCAGACTTGGTTTTTGACTTCGACAACGACGCTCAAGGACTTCGACAAAGGTTTATACGAGCTTGGAGGATGTCCAACAAAGTGGACTGTAAGACACTAGGACACAAGAATTCCATCCCCCTTGAGCCTTACCTCAAGTGGGTACGAACCCGCGCCCAGAGTCTTATGATGCCTTACCCCTACATTCTCCATGTGATCAAAGAGCCTGTTATGGAAGGAGAGGTTCCATACACCCTCCTACATCTTGACATGCCAACATCATTGGAAGATCTGCAAAAGAGTTGGATACAGCTCAAGGAAGAACGGAACACTTTTGAAGCCAGCTTCTACGCCAGTGAGAAGAAGGTTTTGGAACTTACTCGTCGAATCCATGAAGAGAAGACCCTCAACACCTACATCGCACCAAAGAGGATGCACAACGTCTTTTTACATTAGAATTTTGTATTATTTTTCCCATGGGGAATTTATGTACTAACAAATTCTTCTTATTAATATGACGTGTGTTCCTTTTTGTTTACAACAAATTTGAATTTCTGAATCCTTGATTGCATTACATGAATACACATCATTCATCATATGCATAAACAGGTCTTCACACCAGGTTTCCTTATCTCTCTGTTGTTTATTTCAGCAAGATGGATATAGAGCAGACGGTCAAAGACCTACAAGCGCAGAATTCACAGTTCCAACAACTCCTCATGACCTTGGCAAAGGGTCAGGAGGATCTTAAAGCACTGTTAGAGGAGGAAAAGGAGAAAAAGAAAAAGAAAAGAGTTGGTGTGGCTACTATGGGAAGAAGATTTGAGAACCAAGCTAGAAGGATCCTGGATTTCCCCTCAACATCTGATGAAGGGGGTAGGAAAGGGAAAGGGAGATGCAGTGCCCTCCAAGTCTGAGGAAGAAGAAGAAGAAGAAGAAGAAGAGGATGAAGACTAATCTGAGCAGCAGTACCCTCCTGCTGACGACAAGTACAAGAATCTGGAAGAGCGTCTGGCAGCTATGGAGGTACAAAGAGTGCCCGGGCTGGATTTCGAAGAGCTAGGGTTGGTTGCTAGGATTGTGATTCCCCCTAAATTCAAGGTGCCTACATTTGCTAAATACGATGGTTTGTCTTGTCCGAAGATGCACCTACGGTCTTACGTCAGAAAAATCCAACCTCATTCTTCTGATAAGGATCTGTGGGTCCACTTTTTTCAAGATAGTTTGTTAGGTACGCAATTAGATTGGTTCTACCAGCTTGAGAGATCTGATGTGCACAATTGGGAGGATTTGGCGGCTGCCTTCTACAGACAATATCAATATAATGCGGACTTAGCACCTACTCGTACTCAATTACAGAGTATGGGTATGGTCTCTAATGAAGGCTTTAAGGAGTATGCCCATAAATGGAGGGACTTGGTTGGAAGGGTGAAGCCACCATTGTCTGAGAGAGAGCTTGTGGATATGTTTTTGGGGACCCTGTCAGGTCCATTCTTTAATCACTTGATCAGGAGTTCATCTACGGGGTTCACCGAGTTAATTCTAACTGGTAAAAGAGTGGAAGCCGGAATCAAGAGCGGTAAAATTCAAAAGGATACATCTGCTTCCGCTGCTATCAAGAAGACCTTTCCAGCCAAGAAAGAAGTCTCAGTTGTTTACTCCTAGAGAAGTCAAGGAAGAGTTGAGCGTCGGCCAGCGGTGGGGGATGTAATGATTCAGAAGTCTGCGGCTGATCAACCTCGAAACAGTTAATCCATAACCAACCAAGCAAGGGTGGAAAGGCCTGCACGGCAATTCACCCGGATCAATATGACACCTGCTCAATTTCTTCCTCATCTGTTGAAGTTAAACCTTGCAAGCTTTAAAGAGGCGCCGAAGAATCCAAATACATCTTCTCCCTACTACCATTCAAATGCGAAGTGTGCTTATCATTCAGATAGCTTCGGGCATGACACCAACAATTGTTGGGCCCTCAAAAATAAGATCCAGGACTTGATAGATGCCAAAGAGGTGAAATTCGACGCCCCTGAAAAACCTAATGTGATCTCTGCTCCAATGCCAAAACATGGTCACAATGTCCATGCTGTTGTAGAAGATCTTTATGTTGCTACTGTTGATGACTTAATGACTCTATTACCAATGATCAAGATGAATCTGTTGAAAGCCGGGATTTTCCTGGGCTGTAAAAAAGATTGCTACCTTTGTTCGTCCCTATAATCTGACTATCCGTTGTTGAAGTTAGGCATCCAACGCCTAATGGATAATCAAGAAATCCTCTTTGAGAAAACTCCTGTTATACCGTCTCATGTCAAAGATGTTGCTATAATCACCATTTCCGCCAATCTTTCCAAGGTCTCCAAAAGACCTGTTAAGATTACATCTGATCCAAAGATTGTACTTCTAAATATAACTATGTCGGGGCCTATCCCATACAAGTCCAACAAATCAATACCGTGGAATTATGGAGGAGAGATCTTCTACCATGGTGTTAAGCAGATTGAATCAGTTGAACAAAGTTCCGATGAAGAGACTTCTGACATATGAAATATTGTTGGGGAGAGTAAAATCACCCGCAGCGGAAGAATTTTCTCTCCGGAGATTGCTCCCCCAAGGGAAATCTTCGGACCCTCAAGTGCTCCTAAGGTTACTCCTGTACCGGTCAACATATCCGTGCGAACTCCAGTGATTGAAGAAATTGTCACTCCCGTAGTTGTACCCTCTGTTGTTGCTGTTGATAAAGGTAAGGGGATCCAAGAAGCGCCCGTCATGACGAGGGCTCAGCCTTTGGTCATCCCCGAGACCACTCAAAAGGAAATGGAGGAGATTTTAAAAATAATTAAGAAAAGCGACTATGATGTTGTAGAACAACTGGGGCAAACCCCTTCAAAAATCTCTATGATGGCCCTGTTGCTCTGTTTCGAAGCTCATGCCAAAGCTTTGATCAAATTCTTGAAGACGGCCCACGTGCCTCAGGAAACCTCCGTGGACCAGTTCCAGGAGTGTGTAGCTAGCCTAACAGCCGACAACGGTCTTGGCTTCTCCGATGCCGATTTAACATCTAAGGGGAGAAAGCATAATGATGCGTTGTATGTCTCGGTGGAGTGCAAAGGGACTACTTTAGCTCACGTTCTGGTTGATACCGGGTCGTCTTTAAATGTCTTACCTAAGAAAGCATTGGACAGATTAGACTGTGAAGGTTTAACTCTGAAGCCCAGCAATATCATTGTCAGAGCCTTTGATGGTTCTAAACGGATGGTCCACGGGGAGGTGGACATCCCGATTAAAGTGGGAACTGAAACTTTCCACTCCATATTTTATGTCATGGATATCCGTCCCTCCTACTATTGCTTGTTAAGAAGACCCTGGATTCATCATGCTGGAGCCGTTACATCTACTCTGCATCAGAAGCTTAAGTACCCTGTCCATGGGAAAATTGTGACAGTTCGTGGCGAGGAGGAGTATATGATAAGCCATCTGAATTCATTCCGCTATGTTGAATTAGATGGTGAATTCATCGAGACCCCCTTTCAGCACTTTGAAGAGGTTTCTCCTGAAGTTGCAGTAGCCAAGACAATGACTTATATGCCCATCATTGCCAAACCTGTGTCCCGCATGTCATCCCTTAAAGATGCGAAGGCTGTGATTGAGGAAGGAGGGAGCACAGTATGGGGTTAGCTTCCAGATCTTCCTTACAAGATAGATAAGTTCGGCTTGGGTTTCACTGCTTTTGCTCAAAAGGTTGTGCGCCGCTCCCGGGCTGGAGGACAACCATTGAAGATCACCCATCATGGAGTTCATGCTTTGGAGGATGGTGAAGATGAGAGTAACTTTGAAGATTGGATTTTCCCGACCGTTGAAGGAGGACTGAACAACTGGGAGGAAAAGGATTTTATCCCCATTACTTTCATCAATCAGTAATTTATCTTTCGAATATTTCTGTTGGTTTGTAATAATTATTAAACAATTCGTACACTCTTTTTGCCTTGTGCCTTACCCCAGGTACATAGGTCTATTTGTAAGGGTTTGATTTTTCATCTTCATATGCCATTTTTAATGAATCATGGACGTTTTCATATATAAACTTTTGTGTTCATTTTCTTTCTTTTTACATTTTATTTGTTTAAAGGTGGTTATCCCTTACACACACCCACACTCACAAAATGCAGGTATCCATCCACCCCGGATTCCATGTGTAACAATTCTGCTATGGCCTTCAGTGACTCTGAAGATCTGGTCAATCATGCCGAATACAAAGGCGATGAAGACTGTGAAGTTCCTGGAGAGTTGGCTAGACTACTGCAACAGGAAGAAAAGGCTATTCTACCTCACGAGGATTTGTTAGAGACCATCAACTTGGGAACAGAGGAAGACAGAAAAGAAGTTAAAGTGGGTGCCAACCTAGAGCCAAATGTCAAGGAGCGCTTAGTTCAACTGTTGAATGAATATGTTGAGATCTTTGTATGGTCCTACGAAGACATGCCGGGACTGGATACAGATATTGTGGTTCACTGTCTCCCTACAAGAGAAGACTGCCCACCAATTAAGCAGAAAGTTTGCCGAATGAGGCCCGATATGTCTGAAAAGATCAAAGCTGAAGTGATGAAGCAGTTCAATGTTGGCTTCCTTGCTGTTACATCCTATCCACAATGGGTTGCTAACATTGTGCCCGTGCCTAAGAAGGACGGAAAAGTGAGAATGTGCGTGGATTACAGAGACTTAAACTGGGCTAGCCCTAAAGATGACTTCCCACTACTGCACATTGACATCTTGGTTGACAATACAGCTCAGCACAAGGTATTTTCTTTCATGGATGGATTTTCAGGGTACAACCAGATCAAAATGGCCCCCGAAGACATGAAGCAGACTACTTTTGTTACACAGTGGGGTACCTTCTTCTATAAAGTGATGCCATTCGGACTGAAGAATGTCGGGGCAACCTATCAGCGCGCCATGGTAGCTTTGTTTCATGACATGATACATCATGAGATTGAAGTCTATGTAGACGACATGATAGCCCGTTCACAAACAGAAGAAGAACACCTCGACCATCTGCAAAAGCTGTTTGTCAGGTTGAAAGAGTACAAACTCAGACTGAACCCTAACAAGTGCACTTTCGGAGTCAGGTCTGGTAAACTCTTGGGATTCATCGTCAGTAACAAAGACATCGAGGTTGATCCTTCCAAAGTCAAAGTTATACAAGAAATGTCTGCCCCTCGCACTGAGAAGGAGGTCAGAGGTTTCTTGGGACGCCTAAACTACATTGTGAGGTTCATCTCTCACCTAACATCTACCTGTGAACCAATATTCAAGCTGTTGAAGAAAGATCGGGTGGTTAAATGGAATGATGACTGTCAAGTTGCTTTTGATAAAATCAAGGAGTATTTGCTGGAACCTCATATCTTGATGCCACCCATTGAAGGAAGGCCGTTAATCATGTATCTGGTTGTCCTGGAGAATTCAATGGGGTGCGTACTGGGCCAACATGACGAGTCTGGACGAAAAGAGCATGCCATTTATTACCTTAGCAAAAAGTTTACCGACTGTGAGACCCGATACTCACTGCTCGAGAAAACTTGATACACTTTGGTATGGGTTGCTCGCCGGCTAAGGCAGTATATGTTGACACATACCACTCTGCTGATCTCTAAAATGGATCCGATCAATTACATCTTCGAGAAGCCTGCTCTATCCAGAAGAATCACTAGATGGCAGATGATCCTCCCCGAATATGATATACAATACACGACCCAAAAAGATATAAAGGGGAGTGTGCTAGTCGGTCATCTGGCCCATCAAGCTGTCGAAGATTACTAATCCATGAGGTTCGACTTCCCCGACGAGGATATCATGACATTAGACAACATTGAAGAGAACATACCGTATGACGGACCTGAACAAGGATCCCGATGGACCCTGTACTTTGATGGTTCCTCCAACGCACTTGGCAACGTTATTGGCACGGTACTTATCTCTCCACAAGGTTGCCATACACCTTTCACTGCTAGACTCTGCTTCAGCTGCACCAACAACATGGCCGAGTACGAAGCTTGTATCTTTGGTCTCAAGGCCGTTATTGACTTGGGAATCAAATCTTTGATTGTATTTGGAGACTCAGCTTTGGTTATCAGTCAAATCAAAGGAGAGTGGGATACTAAACATCTGAACCTCATCCCTTACAAAGAACATGTCCTGACATTGTTACCACATTTCAAATTGATCACCTTCGAGCACTTCCCGCGAGAAGAGAATCAGCTAGCAGATGTGCTAGCTACAATGTCATCAATGTTTAAACTTAATTGGGATAATGAGGCTCCTCAAATCACCATTGAAAGAATGGACGAACCTGCACATTGTCACGAGATTAATACCGAAGAAGTAGTGGACCGACCTTGGTTTCATGACGTCAAAAGGTATCTCGAAGCACAAGAATACCCTGAAGGAGCTTCAGTCAACGACAAAAATTTCTTAAGGAGATTCTCTGCCAAGTTCTTCCTAAGCAATGGTATCCTATACAAGCGCAATCATGATTGCATTTTGCTCCGTTGTGTGGACAAGGTTGAAGCTGAGCAGATCATGGCTGAGCTGCACAATGGTACCTTTGGCACTCACTCAAGCGGACATATGATGGCTAAGAAGATTCTACGAGCAGGCTACTACTGGTCTACCATGGAAGCTGATTGTCATCAACATTCCCGTACTTGTCACAAATGCCATGTCTATGTAGACAAGGTACATATACCTCCAGTTCCTCTCAATGTCTTAACATCTCCTTGGCCATTCTCTATGTGGGGAATCAACATGATTGGAGAGATCAAGCCTACAGCATCCAATGGACATCGTTTCATCCTGGTTGCCATTGATTACTTCACCAAGTGGGTCGAAGCAGCTTCCTTCGCCTTCATTACAAAGAATGTTGTTGCCCGGTTCATCAAGCAGAACCTCATTTGCCGGTATGGTATCCCCGATAGGATCATTACTAATAACGGTACAAACCTGAATAATACTATGATCACCGCTCTGTGCGAACAGTTCAAGATTCAACATCACAATTCATCTCCCTATCAGCCGAAGATGAACGGTGTTATCGAAGCTGCAAATAAAAATATCAAGAAGATTATTCAAAAGATGACAGTCACCTACAAGGACTGGCATGAGATGTTACCGTTTGCTCTACACGGATACCATACCACGACACGTACATCAATTAGGGCAACACCTTATTCTTTGGTATACGGCATGGAAGTTGTCTTACCTATCAAGTTTCAGATTCCCTCCTTGAGAATCATGAAGGATGCTGGTTTGAGTGAAGACGATTGGATTCAGACCCGGCTTGATCAACTTAAATTGATTGACGAGAAGCGACTTACTGCTGTTTTCCATGGTCAGGCGTATCAGAAACGTGTGATCAAGGACTTCAACAAGAAAGTCAGGTGTCGGGTATATCAAGTCGGGGACCTTGTAATCAAGCGGATCATCTTGCCGCAAAGTGATCCCAGGGGAAAATGGACTCCTACTTACGAAGGACCATTTGTGATCAAAAACATCTTTTCCGGTAGGGCAATGATCCTGACCACCATGGACGGTGGTGACCTTCCGCACCCTGCAAACACAGACATAGTAAAAAGATACTACGCATAAACGACCCGACAAGTTGAAAACCCGAAAGGGCGACTTGGGCAAAAAATGGGCATCCCGGTGAATCGAAAACCCGAAAGGGCGGTTCAGGTAAAAATTAGGGATAAACAAAAAATTTGTACACCCGACAAGTTGAAAACCCGAAAGGGCGACTTGGGCAAAAAAAGGGTTTCCCGGTGGACTGAAAACCAGAAAGGGCGGTCCAGGCAAAAGTTAGGGAATTAAAGCGTATGATTATGTCTCTTCGGATCACTTTAAGGACAATCTCTTCACATATAAGCTCCATGTTTCTGATAAATTCATTCATCGACGGACGAAGCTACGAATGGACAAGGTATCCAGAGTTACGACGGTTATAGCAGAATGGGAACCCCATGGAATTTTTACACATAGCCATCTTTCTTTGTATAAATTTTTCTCAATTTTTACTACAACATTCTCTTACTAGGATGTCTGTCTCCTTTGTACAAAATACTTACACAAAGTTAATACAAAGATACTTCAAAGTGCAGAAAATTATTTGCCTTTTCTTTCTTTTATACTTGTGTTTTATTTGAAAATGTCCAATGATTTATTAAATGAGCATATGCATTTGAATATAATCACTGTTTACAAATAAACAAAATGGGAAAGAATAATTACTGATAGGTTGGAAGTATAGGAAAACGTCTTTAGGCTATTCCAATTGAAATCCCCTGCAGTACATCGTCGAGGTCCCCAGTGGAGCCAAAGCCTTGAAATACATGCCCCCCACGGAGTTAAATTTCAAAATCCCCATCAGAGTTAAGTTTTCAAACTCCCAATCCCCGGTGGAGTCATATTTTCAAACCTTTAATTCTCATCAGAATTAAAATCCTCAGCAGAGCAAAAACTTTGGGTCATAAATTCCCAGCAGAGATGGAACCTTATTCCCCATCGAAGTCAAAAATCCAACCATCAATCCATAGCAGAAACCATCCAGTTTCTCCAGATTCACCAGTATGTTATCTTAAAGTCTGAAAATCAACCAGATAACAGTTAATTTTTATCCCCAGCTAAGGTTAATGCCCCAATAGATTGGCATACAACTCAAACTCCTGAACTTTTTCCGAACAAGAATAAGCTTCTTCCCCTAGAGTCTTGAACTTACTTTCCAGCAGGATAGCTTACTCTCTAATAGTATGGCTACTCCCCACAGAGTTTACTCCCCAACAGAATGAATATTCTTGTTCTCGAGTTTGAAGGACCCAGGGATTTATTTTCCCCTAGCAGATTGAAGATTCTCAGTTTGAATTCCCCCAGTAAATTTACCTGAGTATTCATGACTCCCCAGCATGAGTTTGTCAGAGTTTTTAATCCCCTGCAGATCGAAGATTTTCATTCTCACTTATCCAGTAAAGCCTCCAAGGATTTCTCATCTTCATCAATCAAAGATTGTGGAATCCCCAGTATCAGTCCCGGATTTATTTTCCCTGGCAGCAGTCAAGGATTTTACTATCTCCAACTATCAAGCACTTATTCTCCTCAGCAAGACAGCTAATCAGCTTACATGCGCATACATTACATTCATATATCACAAACATTGATATAACACATTTTATTGCATCATACATGTCATGCAACATAATCTTGTGTTTCAGCTAACATTTTACCCTTTTCAGGATAAGATTAAAAGATATCTTTAACAACTATTTAAAGATTTCAGATACAGTATGGATACACCCCAGACGCGGAGGTCATTCTATTACTCATTCAGAATTTCAAGTCAAGATACAGTATGGATACACCTCAGACACGGAGGTCATTCTACTACTCATTCAGACTTCAGCAATCAGATACAGACTAGATACGCTCCAGACATGGAATCCATTCTATTTCTCATTCAGATTCAACTATCAACTTCAGGTTCAGATGCACTCTAGACACGGAAGTCATGATGTCACTTGTCCAGATCCCAGTTACAGTACGGATACCCTCCAGACACGAAAGCCATTCTGCTACTCATACAGATCTCAACTTCAGATACAGTCCAGATACGCACCAGACACAGTTGCCATTCTATCACTCATTCGGAATTTATCCCCAGCCCAGAGATGCTCCATACACGGATGCTATTCTGTCGCCCATTCAGAATTCAGATACAATACAGATACACTCCAGACACGGCAGTCGTTCTGATATTCATTCAAAAATCAAATACAGTTACAACTCGGATACGCTCCAGACACGGATGATATTCCCTTGCTCATACAGATCCAATCTCCAGATACAACTCAGATACGTTCTAGATACGGATACCATTCTGATGTTCATTCTCCTGATATTCTTTAAGCCCATTCCCTCAATTATACTTTGACGAGTGCAAATTTACGGGCACTCTAGTGTCCAATCCTCTTTTACCTTCGAGTCACAAAAGGCAAACTCGCCAATCTAACTCTTCAGGTTCAAGAAGATTGAACAGGGGCAGCTGTTGTACCCCAAAATTTTCCCTCTCATTTTATCAATATTTCCCCTCACAAGACTCTTTGGACTCCAGACAGAATTAGGGTTTGCTCTGCTCAAGATATCTCCTTGCACTGTTGACCTGAAATTAGGGTTTGAGTTTGCACAGGGATTTTTTGACTTCCAATGCTCAAAGTGACTTTAATACTTCATGTTGGACTTATAAGATTGCTCATACCAAATTTCAAGCCTTAAATCAAATTTTTGCCCAATCAATTGGACAGTTGACCTAGAAATCAGCTGTATTGGGGAAAAAGTCAATTGTGGCCAATTTACAATCAAACCTCATAATTTTTTATCCACATTAACATTATAGACTCATATGAACCATTTTATCAAGTTTGGACCACAGCTCCTCAAGAAATTTGATCAGATCATCAAAAGGGCAAAATGGTCATTTTTAGGGTTTTGACTGTATAAGGGCAATTTCTGATTTTTAACCTAGCCAATGGCAAATTGGGTTCAATTATGGATTCAAGGACTCAATGGCATCATCTTGACCTAATCACAAGGTTCAAAAGATCTCAAAAGCATTAGATTGACAAATGAATTTTCCAGTCAACTGATCAAAAATCAACTATACACTAAAAAGTCAAACTTTGACTTTTTGGTCAAAATCAAGTGCCAAGGATCATTTTTCATCAATATGTGTCAAAACATGAAACTTGTTCATCAAGAAACCTAATTTTGCAAATTAGGGTTTAAGATTGAAAATTTTCATAACTTAGAATTTTTCTATGTTATGAAATTTTCTTATTTTTTCCCAACTTTGCCCAACATTTTCACCATGATGCAATGGGATTCAAACAAAACTTCCAACATGAAAGTTGTAGTCCTCCACAAAATCTACAACTTTGATTAACAAAGTTTTCCCAAAAGAAACTTGGATCTCAAGTTATGATTTTTGGAACAAGGGTCCATGAAACTTTTAACTTAGTGAAATTTTGCCCTAGTTTAGGCAGGATTTTGACCTATCTTCATGGCAATTTTTCACCTAGTTCCCATTGGAATATAAAAATTCATTTCAAAGATGGATTGTATAGCATGTTACAAGCTTTCCAAAATGTCCAAGAACTATCCAAAATCATTTATGGTTAGGGAGAATCGAAGGTTTGAATTTGGCAAAAAGTCACTTTGATCCATGGCATTTTTCATGTTGCTACAAGTTGCAATTTCCGTCCAGCTTTGCTTGTACTTGCTTACAGGTCTTTAAACCCTTCCAAACTTAAAAATTGAATGCAAACTCAATGGTTTAATGCATTGTTATGATCAATGGAAGATTACACAAGGGTTTAATCCATTTTTGGCAAAAAGTGAACAATGCCATTTACATAAAGCATGCTTTATGTCAAATTGTATTTCTTGAGCCATACACCAAGCCTTTTGCTGCAAACAAGGCTCCCTAATGTCAGGCAAAGTTCACCAACTTTGAGCAGCTAGAGTACAAGCCAGTACAGCCATAGCATTGTTAATTCTCACTTTTACTTCAAAACCAAGTAAACTTGCAAAATATCCATATCTTTGAAAATATGATAAGAACAAAGTTGGTAAGCATTTGAACCAAATTTTGCATATCACATTGAGCCATAAACACGAGCTATCCAATCCTCAAACACCCTTGAACATCAAAACACCTTCTTCTTGCAAAACAGGGCAGTTTCTGCATTTTTGTTTCCAAATCACAAACTACTCGTGCGTTTTGCCCCAAACCTCTTCCAATACATTCCATACAACCCACCTAAGCTATCCCAACCATTGGCCAGTGACTGTAACCTTGTTTTCAAGCTTCACCATTTTTGAATTCAGCTCGTGCAGGTTGACTTCTACAGGCTTATTCAAGCAAACTCAAAACAAACTAAACATTGGGGAAGGTCAAAGGAAGTTCAAGCAAGCTCCCAAGCATCTCAGGCCTCATTAAAAACCTCCACATTGACATATTCGAGTTCAACTGAAGCAGGTATTTTCCAACTTTCTATCTCTCTATTTAGGAATCATTAGGCTTAGGTTTGTGAATAAAAAATGTAGTACTCATTGCCCTTAAGTTGTGCATGTGCATAGATTTCATTTAAGTTAACTGTGTTGAGAGAAATTGATTGATGAACTTTCTGAAAAAGTTAGGTTAGAAATTAGGGCCAGAGAAATTCTCTCTGGTCTTTGAGAGTTAGATTAAGTTCTTTACATGGTTGGAATCGTGTTGAAAAATGCTATAACTTTGGTGTTGTGAGTTTTTGCTTTAGAGCACGTATACAGGAGTTAGCCATTTGTACAGGAAGGCACGCGTTTTTTGAACAGAGGTTGAAGATGAAGATCAGCTGGGCTGGGCCTGGCTATTTCTCACTTTTGACACCCCCTGACTTACTTCTCACACCCCCTTGGCCCATTTGATTTTATTTTTTAAATTTTTCATTTCTTTTTTTATTTTTGACTTTATTTTATTTTTCTCAACTTTAAAAATTACCAAAAATATTTTGTTTAATTTTCACATTTTATTTTATTATTTTTATTATTTTTTAGACATAGAAATAATTATTAAATAGTATATACTTTTATTTTCTTTAATAGAAACTTGTAAATACTACAAAAAATATTGTACTTTTATTTTTATTATTTATATACTTAAATAATATTTTCTCAAACATATTTTTATTTTTGACATTTGTATATATTTTTATTTTATTGTACATAAATAAATAATACATAAATATATATACTTTCTTAAAACAAATTAGGGTTTCCACCCTTAATAAAAATAATCTTTTATTTTATTATTTTTAACACATTAAATAGTTTATTTTTTACATACATAAAAAATAATACCAAAACTTTTTTTGCATATTTATAATATATTGCATATTTATTTAATTGCCCATTTAAATATTATCAATTATTATTTGAACAAAGAATTCAATTTGGTTGTAATAATCTTAGGGTTTTAATTTCTTGCAAATAATCCCCTATTCAAAATTGTATCCCCCTCTCCATATCAATGTTGTAAAAGCTTAGATTACTTTTACACATTTATTGCTTTCAAATATGTCATGATAGAGATTAGGGTTTGTATGCAATATCCAAAATAAAAACAAATAGCTAGACCTAATACAAGATATAAAAAGCATGTAAATTGATAACACAATGCACACATGCACTCCTAGGGTTTCACCCACTTGTTGCCTTTAAAATGGCCATGGTATACATGTTGAGTATCTTGGCAAAACAAAAACAAAACAAAAGATCATAGTCCCTCGATGACGCTATCTTGGTTGCCTATACAAATATGATCTAGTCCCTCAAACAAAAATTTGCTAAAGATACTTAGCACAATTGTTATCATGGTCAATACGATGACTCGCGCCTGTCCCGTTTAACATCCAAACACAAGGTTGTTTACTAAACGCAATGGTAAAACAACACTGTCAAAGGGTTAAAAATGTGTAGGAAAGATCTTTTGAGTAGATAGGGTAGATGCTCTTAGTTACTTGAACAAAACTTGCAAACATCCTTGCTATTTTCAAAAATACATCACAACACAATTTCAAAACATTTCCCAAAACAAACTTTCAAACATTGAACACTTTTCAAAAGACAAAAAACCTTTGTATACATTCAAACAAGAATCATTACAAAGGTTGCCACAACGATGGCCTCTTTTCAAAATACTTTCAAAACCACACACAAAGCACCATTTCAAACAATTAAAAAGCAAAAGCAAGTGATCTAAACAAGTAACTAAGAGCCCATGGATAACCATGGATGAAAAGGGTGCTTGCACCTTCCCTTATCATAATCTACCCCCCGAACCCAAGAAAATACCTCAAAGGTCTTTCCTGTGCTTTTTGACCTTTCCTTTGGATAAAATAAAGAGTCGGTGGTGACTCTTGCTAAACCGAAACATTTGCGAACACAAACGCAAAACCTCAATTCAGTTCTCTCACCGTATCACAATCTCCCTATCGGCCAAAGATGAACGATGTTGTCGAAGCTGCGAACAAAAATATCAAGAAGATCATACAAAAGATGACAGTCACCTACAAGGACTGGCATGAGATGTTACAGTTTGCTCTTCACAGGTACCGTACCACGGCGCGTACATCAACTGGGGCAACACCCTATTCTTTGGTATACGGCATGGAAGCTGTTTTACCTATCGAGGTTCAGATTCCCTCCTTGAGAATCATGAAAGATGCTGGTTTGAGTGAAGACGATTGGATTCAGACACGGCTTGATCAACTTAACTTGATTGACAAAAAGCGACTTACTGTAGTTTTCCATGGTCAAAGGTATCAAAAACGGATGATCAAGGCTTTCAACAATAAAGTCAGGCGCCAGGTATATCAAGTCGGAGATCTTGTAATCAAGCGGATCATCTTGCCGCAAAGTGATCCCGGGGGCAAATGGACTCCTACTTACGAAGGACCATTTATGATCAAGAACATCTTTTCTGGTGGGGCAATGATGTTAACCACCATGGACGGTGATGACCTGCCTCCCCCTGCGAACGCAGACATAGTCAAAAGATACTACGCATAAAATGACCCGCTAGGTTGACACACCTAGGCAAAAAAAGGGCATCTCGGTAAATCGAAAACCCGAAAGGGAGATTCAGGCAAAAGTTAGGGATAAAACAAAAAGATCTGTACACCCGGCAAGTTGAAAACCCGAAAGGGCGGCTTGGGCAAAAAAGGTTTTCCCGGTGGATCAAAAACCCGAAAGGGCGGTCCAGGCAAAATTTAGGGAATTAAAGCGTATGACTATGTCTCGTCGGATCACTTTAAGGATAATATCTTCACAGACAAGCTTTGGGCTTCTGATCAACTCAATCATCTTCGGACGAAGCAACGAATGGACAGGATATTCAGAGTTACGAAGGCTATAGCAGAATGGGAACCCCGTGGAATTGTTACACATAGCCATCTTTTCTTTGTATAAATTTTTCTCATTTTTATGACAACATTTTCTTACTAGGGTGTATGTCTCCTTTGTACAAAATACTTACACAAAGTTAATACAAAGATACTTCAAAGTGCAGAAAACTATTTGCCTTTTCTTCTTTTTTACACTTGTGTTTTATTTGAAAACGTCCAATGATTTATTAAATGAGCATATGCATTTGAATATAATCACATGTTTACAAATGAACAAAACGGGAAAGAATAGTTACTGATAGGTTGAAAGTATAGGAAGACGTCTTTAGGCTAGTCCAAGAGAAATCCCCTGCAGTATATCATCTAGATCCCCCAGTGGAGCTAAAACCTTGAAATACATATCCCCAGCGGAGATAAATTTCAAATCCCTTAATTACCATCAGAGTTAAGTTTTCAAACTCCCAATCCCCAGCGGAGCAAAACTTTGAACTACAGACCCTCAGCGAAGATGAAACCTTCTTCCCCAATGGAGTAAAATTTCCAACTATCAATCTACAGCGGAAACCATTCAGTTTTCCCCAGATTCCCCAGCAAGTTGTCTTAAAGTCTAAGAATCAGCCAGATAACAGTTAACTTTTGTCTTATCCCCAACCTAGGATAACTCCCCAGTAGATTGGCATACAACCCAAACTCCTGAACTTTTTCCAAACAGGAATAAGTTTTTCCCCCAGAATCTTGAACTTACTCTCAAGCAGGATAGCTACTCCCCAACAGTATAGCTATTCCCCATAGAGATTTTACTCCCCAACAGAATGAAGATTCTCATTCTTGATTCCCCAATGAAGTTGCCAGAGTCTTCATTACTCCCCAGCATGAATCTGTCAGAATTTTTAATCCCCTGCAGATCGAAGATTCTCATTCTTGACTTCCCAGTGTGAAGTCCCCAAGGATTCAAATTCCCCAGGAGATCGAAGATCCTCATTCTTAGTTCCCCGCAGAAGCCATCAGAGTCTTCCTTATTCTCCAGTAGATCAAGGTTTTCCTTTGTTTGATCCCCGGTAGAGATCATCAAAGTTTTCCCTGTTCCCCAGCCGAGTAAGGATTCCCAGGTGTAATATCCAGCCATAGTCATCAAAGTTCACGGGCTTCCCCAAGCGGGTTTCTCAAACAACACTTGGCATTATTCTCACAACAGAATGTTTATCATCCTCCAACTCCAAAGACTTGAAGGATCCCTATATCCCCAGGAAAGTCATAAAGGATTCTCACATCCCCACAGAAGTTGTCAAAGATTTTGAATCTCCGACAACGGTCATGGATTTATTTTCCCCGACAGCAGTCAAGGATTTTATTATCTCCAGCCATCAAGGATTTATTTTCCTCAGCGTTGCAGCGAGTCATCTTACATGCACATACATTACATTCATATATCATAAACATTGATAAAACACATATATTGCATCATACATTTCATGCAATATAACTTTGTGTTTCAGCTAACATTTTACCTTTTTTAGGATAAGATTAACAAGCTACCAATATACAATCATGATACAGCTTAGAGATGCTCCAAACACGGATGCTATTCTATTGCTTATTCAGATTCAAAGCTCAGAGATGCTCCAGACACGGATGTTATTCTATTGCTTATTCAAATACAGAATTCGGAAACAGCTTAGAGATGCTCCAGACACGGATGCTATTCTATTGCTTATTCAGATTCAAAGCTCAGAGATGCTCCAGACACGGATGTTATTCTATTGCTTATTCAAATACAGAATTCGGAAACAGCTTAGAGATGCTCTAGACATGGATGTTATTCTATTGCTTATTCAGATTCAAAGCTCAGAGATGCTCCAGACACGGATGCTATTCTGTCGCTTATTCAAATACAAGATTCAGATACAGTCCAGATATGCTCTAGACACGGTAGTCATGCTGTCACTTATTCTGACTTTTTCCCCAGCTCAGAGATGCTCCAGACACGGATGTTATTCTGTCGCTTATTCAAATACAAGATTCAGATACAGTCCAGATACGCTCCAGACAAGGTAGCCGTTCTAACACTCATTCTTTTGACTTACAACATGCAATTCAACAAACATTCTTGGATGGCATCTTTAAGCCCATCTCCGACAAGATTCTGTCACCTCTCCAAATGGAATCTTTAAGCCCATTCCCTCAACTATACTTTGACGAGTGCAAATTTACGGGCACTCTAGTGTCCAATCATCTTTTACCTTCGAGTCACGAACGACAAACTCGCCAATCTAACTCTTCAAGTTCAAGAAGATTGAACAGGGGCAGTTATTGTACCCCAAAATTTTCCCGCTCATTTTCTCAATATTCTCCTCACAAGACTCTTTGGACTCAGGACCAGATTAGGGTTTATTCAGCTCAAGACATCTCCTTGCACTATTGACCTGAAATTAGGGTTTGAGTTTTCACAAGGATTTTTGGACTTCCAATGCCTCATGTGACTTTAATACTTCATGTTGGACTCCTAAGATTGCTCATACCAAGTTTCAAGCTTTGAATCAAATTTTTGCCCAGTCAATTGGACAGTTGACCTAAAAATAAGCTATATTGGGGAAAAAGTCAATTGTGGCCAATTTACAGTCAAACCTCATAATTTTTTATCCACATCAACATTATAAACTAATATGAACCATTTTATCAATTTTGGACCACAACTCCTCAAGAAATTTGATCAGATCATCAAAAGGGCAAAATGGTCAAAATTAGGGTTTTTATTGTAGAAGGGCAATTTCTGATTTTTCACCTAGCCAATGGCAAATTGGGTTCAAGCATGGTTTCAAGGACACAATGGCATCATCTTTACCTAATCACAAGGTTCAAAAGATATCAAATGCATTAGATTGACACATGAATTTTCCAGTCAACTGATCAAAAATCAACTGTACACTGAAAAGTCAAACTTTGACTTTTTAGTCAAAATCAAGTGCCAAGGGTCATTTTTCATCAAGATGTGTCAAAACATGAAACTTGTTCACCAAGAAACTTAATTTTGGAAATTAGGGTTTAAAATGGAAAATTTTCATAACTTAGAAATTTTCTAAGTTATGAAAATTTCTTATTTTTTCCCAACCTTTCCCAACTTTTTCACCATGATGCAATTAGATTCAAAGAAAACTTCCAACATGAAATTTGTAGTCCTCCACAAAATCTACAACTTTTATTCACAAAGTTTTCCCAAAGGATGCTTGTATCTCAATTTATGATTTTGTGAATAGGGGTCCATGAAACTTTTAACTTAGTGAATTTTTGCCCTAGTTTAGGCAGGATTTTGACCTATCTTCATGGCAACTTTTCACATAGTTCCAAGTGGAATCTCAAAATTCATTTCAAAGATGGATTATAGAGCATTTTATAAGATTTCCAAAATGTCCAAGAAATCTCCAAGATCATTTATGGTTAGGGAGAATCGAAAGTTTGAAAATGGTAAATCATCACTTTTGTCCATGGCATTTTTTACATTGATACAAGTTGCAAATCAGTTTGGATCATGCTTGTACTTGGTTTACAGGTTCTAATCCTCTCTTCACTCATAAATTAAATGCAAATACAATGGTTAAAGGTATTATTCTGAACTTTGGAGCATTATACATTGATTTAATCCAAAAATGGCATAAAGGCAACAATACCATTTCCATAAAGCACACCTTTTGCAATTTTGGTTATCTTGAGCATTGAACCCAACCTCTTGCAGCAAACAAAGTCCATGAATATCAAGTAATGTTCACCAACTATGTGCAGGCCTTGAGCTAGCCTGTACAGGCCTTTGCATTGTCAATTCCAACTTTTCTTTAAAAGCAAGCAATTGTGCAAAAAGTCCATAACTTTGGTATCTGATAAAACCAAGTCTTGTAACACTTTCAAACGACCTCAGCATATCGTAACAAAGCCAAAACACGATTTTCCAAATTCCAAAACACCCTAAAACACAAAAACACCAACTTCTGCCCAAAACAGGGCCATCACTGCATAACCACTTCCAAAACAAATTTCACTTGTGCGTTTTGCCTTGAATCACTTCCAACACACTCCATACATCACACCTAAGCTGTCCAGACCTTGCTCAAGCAACTGTAAATCCATTTTCACACTTCACCATTTTCACTTTGAAGCTTTGCAGGTTGAGTTCTACAAGGAGTTTCAGATAATTTCAAAGCAAGCTAAGCATTGGGAAAGGTCAAGGGAACTTCAGGCAAGCTCACAAGTACCTCAGGCCTCACTCACAACTCCTACATTGCCATATTCAAACTTGACTGAAATAGCTATTTCTCAAGATTTAAACTCCTTATTTAGGCATCATTAAGCTTAGGTTTGTGAAACAAAAATGTAGTCTCTAAGTTGCTTGAGTTGTACATATGCATAGCTTCCATTTATATTAACTGAGCTAGGAGAATTTGGATGATGAACTTGCTGAAAAAACTAGGTTAGAATTTAGGGCCACTAAAATTCTCTCAGGTCTTTGAGAGTTAGATCAAGTTTTTTATATCATTAGAATCGTGTGATGATGAGCTATAACTTTCATGTTGCAAGATTTTGTTTTTAAGCACGTATGCAGGAGATACAAGTTTGTACATGGCGCGCGCGTTTTCTGGTTTGAAGGACAGGGACGAAGTGGAAGTTTGGGCTGGGCTTGGCTTTCCTGACTATTCACACCCTTATGCTTACTTTCTGCACCCCCTTGGCCCATTTGTTTTATTTTTGTATATTTTTCATTTCTTTTATATTTTCTGACTTTATTTATTTTTTCTAAATATTAAAAATCACCAAAAATATTTTCTTAATTTTTAAATTTTTATTTTATTATTTTTATCATTTTTTATGACAAAAAATAGTGTATTAAGTTAAATATAATTTATTTTCTTGAATAAATTTGTAAATAATACAAAAATATTATATATTTTTATTTTTATTATTTATATACTTAAATTAATATTTTCATACAACATTTAATTTTTTAACATTGTTGTGTATATTATTATTATTTTTCTTTGTACAAAAATGAATAAATAAATAATATAATATATTTTCTGTTAAACCAAAAATTATGGTTTCCACCCTTTCAAAAATAATAACATTATTTTTCTTATATTTTAAGACATAAACAAATCCATTTTTACATACATAAAAATAAACACAAAGACATTTCTTTGCATATTTACATTTATTTGCCTATTTAAATATTTTCTTATTTATTTATTTGTACATTTAATTCAATATGGTTATAATAGTTTTAGGGTTTTATTTTATGCAAATACCTCCTATTCAAAACTTGTACCCCCTCTAAATAATATTGTTGTAATAGTCTTAGATTTACTTTTACGCATTTTATCGCTTTCAAATGCCATGATAGTAAATTAGGGTTTGTATGATAACTAAAAATCAAAACAAATAGCATGAATAAACACAAGACAAAAATGCATGAAAAATGACAACACAATGCACACAAGCACCCTAGGGTTTCATCCTCTTTGTTGCCTTAAAATGGACATGGTATGCATGCTAGGTATCTTGGAAAAGTCAAACAAAACAAAAATATCATAGTCCCTCGATGACGCTATCTTGGTTGCCTATACAAAAATGATCTAGTCCCTCAAAAAACTTGCTAAGATACTTGGCACAATTGCTATCATGGTCATACGATGACCCACACCCGTCTCGTTTAACATCCAAATACAAGGTTGTTTACCAAATACAATGGTAAAACAACAATGTCAAAGGGTTAAAAATATGTAGGAAAGATCTTTGAGTAGGGTAGACAACTCCTAGTTACTTGATCAACTTGCAAACATCCTTGCTATTTTCAAAAACACATAACACAATTTCAAAACAATTTGCCAACAAATTTCAAACATTGAAACATTTTTCAAAAGACAAACACATTTGTATATATTCAAACAAGAATCATTACAAAGGTTGCCTAAACAAAGACCTCTTTTCAAAATATTTTCAAAAACCACAAAGCACCATTTCAAACAATTGAAAAGCAAAAGCAAGTGATCTAAACAAGTAACTAAGAGCCCATGGAAAACCATGGATGAAAAGGGTGCTAGCACCTTCCCTTTTCATAATCTACCCCCCGAACCCAAGAAAACATCTCAAAGGTCTTTCCTGTGCTTTTTGACCTTTCCTTTGGATAAAATAAAAAGTCGATGGCGACTCTTGCTAAACCGAAACATTTGCAAACATAAACGCAAAACATCAAGTCAGTTCTCCCACCATATCACAGTAAGAAACCCTATCTTTGGATGTAAACGGGACGGGCGTGGGTCATCGTATAACCATGATTAGAAATGTTTGCAAAGTATCTTAGCATTTTGAGGGACCAAGATCATTTTGTAAGGTAACTTTTTGAATAGCGTCATCGAGGGACTATGATCTTTGTATTTGTTTGTTTTTCTAAGATACTTCTCATGCGTAATATGGCCATTTTTGTTTTAGGAAACCAAGTGGAGGAGCCATAAGGATGTTTGTGTGCAAGTGTATCATTTTCATGCTTTGATTTTGTCTTGTATTTAGGGTTTTCTATTTTGCTTTGTTTTGATTTTGTCATACAAACCCTAATTACTAATCATGGCATATAAAGCGATAAACTGTGTAATGTAAATATTTCTAAGCTATTACAATAATTTATGGGAGGGGGGAATACAAATTTGAATGGGGATTTGCAAAAATATAAACCTAAATAAATTATTACAACCAAATCGAATTTGTAAGAATTAGAATAAATACAATACAATATTTAAAGATGCAATACAATGTACATGTAAGAAAAGATTTTTTTGTTTTGTTTTTATGTAAAAGAAAATTTAAATCTAAGCCTAAAAATGTAGGAAAAGAAATTAATTTTTTAGAAGGGGTCTTAACCCTAATATCTATTTTTTAAAGAAAATAAAGTTCTTATATGTATTTTTTAAGTATTTTGTATTAGAATAATAAATAATATTGTATAAAAGTATACAAATTTTGTATATGCAAGAATAAATATTTATAAGCATGAAATGAAAAATAAATTAAACTAAATATGTTTTAACTATATTTTACAAATTTATTAAGAAAAATATATGATATCTATTAAAATAAGATATATTTTTATCTGAAAATAAAACTAAAATAAAATAAAATGCAATATTATGAAATTTACATTTTTTGGGATTTTTATGTATCAAAGAAATATTTAATATATATTAAAAATGAAAATAAAACAAATAAAATAAAAATATAAAAAAGGTTGGCAGGGGGGTGATGTAGCAAAGCTGGTAGTAATGTTAGCAAAAAATCATGGCCCAAAAGAGTAAGCCCAACCTGTAAAAATAACAAAATGAAAAGGAAAAAAAATGTGAAAAACACAAAAGTAGCGCCCAGGTTCGAACCTAGGACATGGGTCTCACCAGCGCGCTACTTTGCCACTGAGGTGGCTATACATCCATTGTCTTAAGGAAAGTAAAAATAATATAACACAAAACAAGTCCTTGCCTTGTACTTCATCTTCTTCCTCAAGTTTGGCCAGACATCCTGTAACTCTCTCATTCTTCCATAAAAATGAAAACTCATAACATGAAAGTTGTAGTATTTGAACTCACGATTCCAACCATATAAGTTACATAAGCTAACAATCAAAGATCAAAGAGAATTTTAACAGCCCTAAATTTAAACCTAATATTTTCAGAAATTTCAAGTTCCAAATTCTCTCAACTCAAGTAAAATCAATGCAAGATAAAGATATGTACAGTTTCGTTGCAATGAGGGCTACATTTTTTATTCATAAATCATGGCCAATGGTTGCCTGTACAAGGAGTTAGAAGTTGAGATTTTACCTCCTTCAGTTGAAATCGTGTATGGAACTGGAGTGAGTTTGATGGAGGCCTGATGCTTGCTTGAGCTTCCTTGAACTTCCCTGAATGTATTCCAACCCTTGCTTTGCTCTGAAAGTGCCTGAAACTCCTTGGCCAAGTCAAACTGCAAGCTTTGAAAGTAACAATGGCAGATGATGGAAAAGTGATTACAGAACAGGGATAAAGGTCTGGATTGGTTTGATATCAAGTAGGTAAGATGTTTTGATGATCAAGAAAGGAAACGCACGAGCCAAATATGAGATTGGTATCCTTATGTCAAAACTGCAAGTTTGGACAGTTTTTTGGTGTTTTTGTGCTTAGGAGTGTTTCAGGCCTTAACTAATCGTGTGCTAAGTTGTATTATGTTTTTATATTAGTATAGAATTGGTTTCATGTCAACCCTCTAACAGATGTGCCAGTTCTATCCTTTTTGCCACTTTTCTTGCATTTGAAGTAAAGTGAAGGGACAATGCTTGCCATGCTTGTACTTGCTCTCTTAGGGTTGGTATCAGCTTGTACAATTTGCTTTAGACCTGTGAGACTTGTATGTACAATGGAGACAGGTGCAATGCTCAAGAATTAGAAAGTGGCAAAAGTTGTGCTTTTCCAAAATGGCAATGGTCACTTTATGCCATTTATGGAATTGCAACTTGGATAATCGTTCTAAGGCATGGATCAAAGCTTTGTCAGCTGAGTAAGCATTAAATTAAGGAGTTAGGAACAAGTTTGGGACCTGTAAAGCATGGATTAGGTAGCATAGGTATTGATTACAACTTTGTTCTTCATGAAATGGCTTGGACAAAAAGTGAGAAATTGCCAACTCCATCTCTTCGATTCTCCCTACTCAAAAATGATCTTGAGGAGTTCTCTGACATTTTTGAAAGCTTGCAATGTGATATATAACTCATCTTTGAAATTCATTTTGAGATACCTCTTGGAACTAGGTGAAAAATTGCCATGAAGTTGGGTCCAAAACCTGCCTAATTTAGGGCAAAATTTCACTAAGTTATTTAGTTCATGACCATGTATTCATAAATTTATATCCTAAGATCCAAGCATCTTTAGGGAAAAGTGTGTGAAGAAAAGTTGTATATTTCATGGAGGTCTACAACTTTCATGTTGGTAACTTTCCTTGAATCATTATGCATCATGGTGAAAAAGTGGCCTAAAGTTGAGAAAAAATAAGAAATTTTCTATACTTAGAAAATTTTCTAAGTTAAGAAAAATTTCAAATTCAAACCCTAATCTTCAAACTTTGATTTCTTGATGAAAAAGTTTCACATTTTGACATGTTTTGATGAATTATGACCCTTGGTACTTGATTTTGACCAAAAAGTCAAAGTTTGACTTTTTAGTGTACAGTTTACTTTTGATCAGTTGACTGCAAATTTCATTTGTCAATCCAATGAAATTGCAATGTTTTGAACCATACTATTAGGTCAAGATGGTGTAATTGAATCCTTGAAATCATGCCTTAACTCAATTGGTCATTTTCTAGGTCAAAAATCAGAAATTTCCCTTCCTCAGTCAAAACCCTAATTTTTACCATTTTGCCCTTTTGGTGATTTGATCAAATTTCTTGAGGAATTATGGTCCAAACTTCATCAAATGATACACATGAGTCTAGAATGTTGATGTGGATCAAAAATTAAGAATTTTGACTGTAAATTGGCCATGGTTGACTTTTTCCCCAATACAACTGATTTTTAGGTCAACTGTCCAATTGACTGATCAAAAATATGGTTCAAGGTTTGAAACTTGTCCTGAGTGGTCTTAGGGATCCATAATGATGTTTGAAAGTCATATGAAGCATTGATAGTCCAAAAATCCTTGTGCAAACTCAAAACCTAATTTTGGGTTATCAGTGCAAGATGAGATGTCTTGAGCTGATCTAACCCTAATACAGTCTTGAATAAAAGAGATCTTGTGAGAAAAGTCTTGATAAATGAGAGGGAAAATTTTGGGGTACAACACATGCAACTTCTATTTTGTAAATGACTAAGCTGCAGATGTTCTGACTGGTACGGAGAGAGGCAAAGTTCTGACAGTTGCGTCAGAACTTCTGAAAACTTCTGAGTTCACAAAAGGTCCAGAACTTCTGAATTTCCATATTTTTACTAACATGTTTCTGTTTGTGCAGCAAGTCAGAGTCAGAGCTTCTAACTTTTTCTATTTTCAATATTTTGCGCTGATTACATTTTCTTCTTTTTTTTTTTACTTCTTTTTTTGCCATCATTTTATTATTAATTAAAAAATACCAAAAATATTTTATATTTGCATGTTATATTCTCTTTTAACATAAAAAACCCAAAAAAATATTTTCTTAAACAAAGGTTATTTTTCTAAACAGACAAATATTTTGTATTTTCTGTATATTCTTATCTGTTTCAATGTGTGGTAATAGTGACCTAGAATTTTAAACTTGCAACCCCCATCCATAAATATGTACCCCCATCTCCCTAAAATATTGTAATAGCGTAGGACTTTACATTTTCGCACTGTTCTTGCTTTCAATATATGCTAGTAATTAGGGCGTGTATGACAAGATATGAAAATTGACAAATAGATCACCCTAATCAAGAAAATTATGCATGTAATCAAACACACTTGCACACTTACACCCTTAGAGTAATTACACTTGTTGCCTTATAAAAATGGCCATGTTATGCATGTGGGAAGTCTTAGCACAAACAAATCGAAAAAGATCATAGTCCCTCGATGACGCTATCAATGTTGCCTTTCAAAATGATCTTAGTCCCTAAAAGAAAAGTTCTAAGTCATCTCACAACATTGCTATCATGGTCATTCAATGACCCAACGCTCGTCCCTTCACATCCAACGATGGGGCTTCTTATCAATTCAATGGTAAGATAGCAACATCTAAAGAAGGAGGAAAAAACATATCTAAAACCTTTTGAGTAGGTAGATTACTTTTAGTTACTTGCTCACTCTCAAAACAAATATCCTTGCTATTTTCAAAACAATCACATACACGTTTCACTTTTCAAAACTTGAAATATTTTCAAAAGCTCAACACTTTGCATACATTCTTACGAACGGGAATCATTGCAAAGTTTGCCTAAACGATGGCACCTTTTCAAAATACTTTCAAAAACCACACAAAGCACACTTTTCAAAAAGCAAGTGATCTAACGAGTAACTAAGAGTCCATGGAAAACCATGGATGGAAAGGGTGCTAATACCTTCCCTTTTCATAATCTACCCCCCGAACTCAAGAAAACATCTCTAAAGGTCTTTCCTGTGCTTTTTCACCTTTCCTTATTGGATAAAAGAAAAGTCGGTAGTGACTCTTGCTAAACCGCAACATTTGTGATAAAACGCAAAACCCTCAAGTCAGTTCTCCCATCGTATCACACAAGTAACTAAGATCCCATGGAAAACCATGGATGAAAAGGGTGCTAATACCTTCCCTTTTCATAATCTACCCCCCGAACTCAAGAAAACATCTCAAAGGTCTTTCCTGTTCTTTTTAGCCTTTCCTTTTGGATAAAAGAAAAGTCGATGGCGACTCTTGGTAACCGCAACATTTGCAATCAAATGCAAAACACCCAAGTTATTTCTCCCACCGTATTATAGAACTGGCGACTCTGCTGGGGACTAAATTTATAAAAGTGGGGTTACCTTAGGGCTTGATCACATTTATTTTCTTTCTTTATTTGACTTGCATGCTTTACATTATGGTTCCTTATTTGGGTTTGTTTTAATCCTACACCCGGATTTGGGGCACCTTTCTTAGGTAAGTAGCAATAAACTGTGAGGGAACTATACGGGGTATACTGACATGGTTGAAACAGTAGCTATGTTGATGCGATACTTTGGTGTGTACCGGTAGCCCTTAAGTAAATCAAGGAGAATACGGGGCCACCGCGTGGTGTCACAAAGCATCAACTGACTTTAGCACCTTAATTGACCAACTTGGCTTTTAGGACATAGTGAGATAGCTGTCTTTGGTGTAAACCCAAAGTCGGTTGATACTCGATACTACACTCATTGAGGTTTGACCCTTGAATTTTGTTTGGTGGCAAGTCAATTGTATACCGGAACGAGAATTAAGGGAAAGACCGGTGATATTGAGATCCCTTAGAACCTAGTTACTATATTTAGGACAGGTTGAACCAATCCAACTTCAAGAGAGTGTCACCTTAAAACCCATGCAAGCCTTAAACCTAAGGTCTTTGTGTGATTTTCTTGTGCTTATATGCTATATCTGAGAATAGTCATGACATCAGAACATAACATGTCATACTAACCATTTCAAGGATTCTTAGGATTTTATTTGTCTTGTTTTGTAGGACATGGCTCTCGCCCGCAAATTCACTATCCAAATCAGTCTAGTAAAAGTACCTCCTCAGCTTAAAGAATTGGCATCAAGGGTTTCCGAAAGCTCTCCATTCACAGAAAGACATGGTAGACTTCTTAACCTGGTCACTTCAAACCCTGATGAAGAAATGTTAAAAGTGCTCTTTCAGTTCTTTGACCCTCCATCACTGCTTCACTTTCCCGGATTACCAGTTAGTGCCTACTATGGAGGAGTTTTCTCTACTGCTGGGGGTGCCTATCCTTAATGAGGTACCTTTCAGTGGTATGAAAAGAGACCCTAAACCTGAAGATATTGCCAAAGCTTTGTCCTTACAACGGTCTGACGTAGTGGTAAATTGGGGAACCATGAGAGGTGTCAGAGGTTTTTTGGCTAAGTTCTTGTTCGAGAAAGCTCACCATTTCTAGGATACCTGGGACTTACAAGCTTTTAAAGAGGTGTTAGCCCTTCTCATATATGGTTTGGTACTGTTTCCTAATCTGGACCAGCTCGTGGACGTGAATGCGGTTAAGATTTTCCTGTCACGTAATCTAGTACCTACTCTGCTTGGAGATATCCTACATTCGTTACATACTCGCATTATGAATAGGAGAGGAACCCTTCTGTGTTGCACACCTATTTTGGCTAGGTGGTTTATTTCGCACCTACCCTGATCCGTCTCGAAGAATGAACAAGGTTTGAGATAGTCTCAAAGGTTGATGACTCTTACACATTCAGACATTCATTGGTGTCCCCGGTCCTCGGAGAATGTTACCATTATCGATCGATGTGGTGAATTCCCTAATGTCCCTCTCTTAGGCATTAGGGGAGGAATCACTTACAATCCTTTTTTGGCACTACGACAGTTTGGATACGCAAGAAGGGATGGTCCTCATGATGCACTTATTCAAGGAATCATTTTTGACTACGAGAATGATACTCAGGATTACCGCAAAAGGTTCATGAGAGCTTGAGGCATGGTACATAGAGTTGATAGCAAGACACTGGGGCACAAGAATTCCATCCCTCTTGAGCCTCATCTCAAATGGGTACGAGCTCGTGCTCAAAGTCTTATGATGCCTTATCCCTCTATTCTCCCAGTTATTATGGAGCCTATTATGGAAGGAGAGGTCCCATACACTATCCTTCATCCTAACATGCCAACCTCTCTCGAAGACATACAAAGGGATTGGATACATCTTAAAGGGGAGTGAGACACTTTTAAGGCCCAATTTTATGCCAGCGAGAAGAAGGTTCTGGAACTCACCAAGCAGCTTCATGAGGAACAGAGTCTGAACGCCTACATCACGCCAAAGAGGATGCGCACAACTTTTTTATTTTAGAGTTTTTTTGTATTTTCTTTGTAAGCCCAAAGAGGCATGATGTACTCAAACTTTGATTTATTAATATAATGTGTGTTCCTTTTTGGTCTAAAGCAAATTTAAATCTCTAATTTCCTTGAAATCATTGCATATGCATTTACCATTCATCATAACATAAGCAGGTTTCTTACAACAAGTCTCCTCATCTTTCTACTGTTTATTTCAGTAAGATAGATCTCGAGCAGACGGTAAAAGACCTCCAGGCGCAGAATGCTCATTTTCAACAGATGTTCTTAACTCTAGCCAAAGGACAAGAGGATTTGAAAACTTTACTGGTTGAAGAAAAGAAGAAGAAAGCAAAGAAAATAACTGGAGTTATGAATATGGGAAGAAGGTTCCAAGGACAAGCCAGACAGACCCTAGACTTTGCAACATCATCTGGTGAAAAAGATAATCAAGAAGGGAAAGGCAAGGAAGCGGTTGTCCAGCCAGAATCCGAAGAGGAAGAAGAAGAGGATTACTCTGAAGAGCAGTATCCCCCGGCCAATGATAAATACAAACATCTGGAAGAACGTCTAAGTGCAATGGAAATTCAAAAAGTGCCCGGGATGGATTTTGAAGAGTTGGGTTTGGTGTCTGGGATTGTTATTCCACCAAAATTCAAAGCACCAATATTTGCTAAGTACGACGGGGTTTTGTGTCCCAAGATGCATCTCCGATCCTATGTGAGGAAGATACAACCTCACACTGCTGACAGAGATTTGTGGGTACATTTCTCTCAAGAAAGTCTATCGGAACTCAGCTTGATTGGTTCTATCAACTAGAAAGGGCCAATATCCATAATTGGGAAGACCTTGCCGCTGCTTTTTATAAACAGTATCAGTACAACACAGACCTTGCTCCTACCCGTACTCAACTCCAGAGTATGGCTATGGTTTCAAGTGAAGGTCTCAAAGACTACGCTCAGAAATGGAGGGACTTAGCAAGAAGAGTCCAGCCTCCCCTTTCTGAAAGAGAACTAGTAGACATGTTTCTGGGTACCTTGTCCGGTACTTTCTTTAATCATTTAATTGGAAGCTCCTCAGCAGGCTTCATTGAATTAATCTTGACCGGGGAAAGAGTGGAAGCTGGGATTAAGAGTGGGAAGATCCAAAAAGATGCATCCTCCGCCGTTGTAAGAAAACCATTTATTAGGAAGAAAGAAGTTGGTGTTGTGTGTCCTCAAAGAAATCAAGATAGAACTGAACGCCGACCAATGGTAGGGGCTGTCATGATCCATAAGCCTGCACCTACTCAACAAAGGAACGATCAACTTAGAACAGAAAGACCAGTAAGACAATTTACCCATATTAATATAACATTATCTCAAGTCTTGCCACATTTGTTGAGACCTAATCTGGTAACTTTGAAGGAAGCTCCGAAGAATCCTAACACAACCTCTCATCACTACCATCCTAATGCTCGCTGTGCTTACCATTCAGAAAGCCCAGGCCATAATACCAACAACTGTTTGGCTTTTAAAAACAAGGTGCAAGACCTTCTTGAAGCAAAATAAATTGAGTTTGATGCTCCTGAGATCCCAAATGTTATCATCGCTCCTATGCCCAAGCATGGTCGTGGTGTTAATGCTGTTGAAGATGATATGTTTGTTACTGCTGTTGATGAACTTGTCACTCCTCTCTTGACCATCAAGAAAAACCTATTGAAGTTCGGTTTAGTTCCGGGCTGTGATGAAGGCCGCCACTTCTGTTTATCCCTGCCAACTAGTTGTCATTTACTGAAAGCAAGTGTCCAACACCTAATGGATGACAAAGAGATTTTGTTTGAAAAGACTCCCGTTCCAACCGTTTCTTACAAAGATGTTTCAATAGTAACCATTTTCGCCAATCCTTCTAGGGTCTCCACCAAAAGACCCGTTAGGATTACATCTGTTCCTAAAGTAGCTCCACTAACAATTACTATGCCAGGTCCAATCCCGTACTCATTAGATAAAACTGTCCCATGGAACTATGGGGGCAACGCCTACTATCATGGCACCAAGCAAGATTGGTTGGCTGATGAAGACTTAATTCTTGAGAAGGTTGACCCCGATATCAGTAATATTGCAGGAACCAGCAAGATAACCCAAAGTGGAAGAATTTTATCTCCAGAGATTGCTCCTCCGAAGACTGTTACCATTCCTGTGATCATCCTTGTTCCTGTTCCTGTTGACACTACTACTGCTACAATCCCTTTGGTTACCCCTACTGACACTCATATCGCTGAGTCAACCGAGACTCGGGGAAAAGGAATTCTGGTTGAGCCTGTCCGGATGAAGGCGCAAACAGTATCTATCCTTGAGTCCTCCCAAAAGGAGATGGAAGAAATTCTGAAAATTATAAAGAGAAACGACTACAACGTAGTCGAACAACTAGAGCATACTTCGTCAAAGATTTCCATGCTGGATTTATTGTTGTACTCTGAGGCTCATGCGAAGGCCTTGGTGAAATTTCTTAAAACTGCCCATGTACCACAAGAAACCTCTGCTGATCAATTCCAAGACTGCGTGGCCAGTTTAACCGCTGACAATGGTTTAGGCTTTTCTGATGCTGACTTGACACCTAGAGGGAGTAAGCACAATGAGGCATTGCATGTCTCTGTCGAATGTCGGGGTACAACTTTGGCCCATGTTTTGGTTGATACCGGTTCGTCTTTGAATGTGCTGCCTAAGAAGGCTCTTGATAGACTCGATTGTGAAGGTTTGACCTTAAAACCCAGCAACATAGTGGTAAGGGCCTTCGACAGTTCCAAAAGAATGGTGCATGGGGAGGTAGACATCCCTATAAAAGTTGGAACTCAAACCTTTGATTCAACTTTTTACGTGATGGATATTCTCCCTTCCTATTCCTGCTTATTGGGCCGACCATGGATTCACAATGCTGGTGCCGTCACTTCTACATTACATCAAATGCTGAAATACCCAACCAATGGGAAAATCATTACTGTCCATGGAGAAGAGGAATATATGGCCAATCATTTAAACTCCTTCAGATACGTGGAATTGGATGGTGAATTCATTAAAACTCTGTTCCAGCATTTCGAGGAAGTCCCACCAACCGTGGCAGTAACCAAGGTTGTTTCCCAAATCCCAAAGATTATAAGACCTCCGCTAAAGATGTCTTCTCTGAAAGATGCCAAGGCAGTGATCGAAGAAGGTGGGTGCACTATTTGGGGCCAACTCCCAGATATCCCATACAAATCTGACAAATTCGGTTTGGGTTTCACTTCAAGAGCCCAGAAAGTTGTACGCCGTGCTCGTTCTGGGGGACCACCCTTGAAGATCCGCAACCACTGAGTCAACGTTGTGGAGGAGGATGAGGACAACTACGACCTGGAGGAATGGATTTTCCCAACTGTCAACGGAGGACTCAGCAACTGGAAATCTAAAGACTTTGTCCCAATTACTTTTATCCAACATTAATTGTCTTTAAATTTTAGTCGGACCTGTAATAATTAAACAATTCAGACTTTTAAAACCTTGTGTCTTACCCGAGGCACAACGGTCCATTTGTAAGGGATGTTACCTCATTTTCATATGTCATCAATGAATCATGGACGTTTTTGCATACAAACTTTGTGCTCTTTGTCTTTCTTTTTTACATTTTTATTTATTTCAAAGATAGTTATACTCTTACACACACTCACATTCAAAATGAAGGTCTACATCCACTCAGGATCCCATGGGTAACAATTCTGCTATGGCCTATTGTGACTCTGAAAACCTAATCTACCAAGCCGAAGATGAAGGTGAGGAAGATTGTGAAGTGCCAGGGGAACTAGCCAGGTTACTACAACAAGAAGAAAGGACCATTCAGCCCCACGAAGAACCGGTGGACACAGTTAACCTAGGTACTGAAGAGGACAAGAAAGAAGTGGTGGGTGCCAATCTGGAACCCAGTGTCAAGAAGCGTATGACTCAGTTGCTACATGATTATGTTGAGGTCTTTTCCTGGTCATATAAAGACATGCCAGAACTTGATGTTGATATCGTGGTACATCGTCTACCAACCAAAGAAGATTGCCCTCTGGTAAAACAGAAAGTCTGTCGCATACGACCAGACATGTCAAAAAAGATCAAGGCCGAAGTCATGAAAAAATTCAACACCAGATTCTTAGTCGTTACCTCCTATCCACAGTGGGTGGCCAATGTTGTTCCAGTGCCTAAAAAGGACGGCAAAGTACGCATGTGTGTGGACCATCGAGATTTTAATAGGGCAAGCCCTAAGGATGATTTCCCACTTCCCCACATCGATATTTTGGTTGACAATACCGCACAACATAAAGTGTTCTCATTTATGGATGGTTTCTCAGGCTACAACCATATCAAAATGGCACCTGAGGACATGGAGAAAACAACCTTCATCATACAGTGGGGCACATTCTGTTACAAGATTATGCCATTCGGGTTGAAGAACGTTGGGGCAACCTATCAACGTGCCATGGTAGCTCTATTTCACGACATGATACATCACGAAATAGAGGTCTATGTGGAATACATGATAGCCAGATCTCAAACTAAAGAGGAACATCTTGACCATTTGTAGAAACTGTTTGAGAGACTAAAGAAATACAAGTTGAGGTTGAACCCGAATAAATGCATATTTAGGGTGAGGTTTGGTAAACTCCTAGGCTTCGTCGTCAGCAGTAAAGGTATCAAAGTGGATCCTTCCAAGGTGAAAGCAATACAAGAAATTCATGCTCCTCGCACTGAGAAAGAAGTCATAGGATTCTTAGGACGGCTAAACTACATTGCCAGATTCATTTCTCACTTGACCGCTACTTGTGAGCCAATCTTCAAATTACTGAAGAAAGATCAAGTAGACAAATGGAATGATGAATGCCAAGCTGCCTTCGACAAGATCAAAGAGTACCTACAAGAGTCTCATGTTTTGATGCCGCCAGTCGAGGGAAGACCCTTGATCATGTTTCTAACTGTCTTGGAAAATTCAATGGGATGTGTGTTGGGGCAGCATGACGAGTCTGGCCGAAAAGAGCATGTTATTTACTACCTGAGCAAAAAGTTTACCGACTGTGAAACAAGATATTCACTGCTCAAGAAAACTTAATGCGCTCTGACATGGGTTTCTCGCTGGCTAAGACAGTATATGCTGACCCATACTACCTTATTAATATCCAAGATGGATCCAATAAAATACATATTCGAGAAGCCAACCCTCTCTGGGAGAATAGCAAGATGGCAGATGATCCTGACGGAATATGACATTCAGTACACTACCCAAAAAGTAATAAAGGGCAGTGTATTAGCCGATCACCTTGCTCATCAAGCTGTGGATGACTATCAGTCTATGAAGTTCGATTTCCTGGATGAAGACATCATGATGGTAAACAACTGTGAAGAATTCAAACCATATGACCGACCTGAACAAGGATCCTGATGGACCCTGGTTTTTGATGGAGCCTCAAATGCACTCGACAATGGCATAGGTGTTGTACTCATATCCCTTGAAGGATGTCACACTCCCTTCACTATAAGACTTTGCTTCAACTATACAAATAACATGGCAGAATACGAAGCGTGTATTTTTGGTCTCAAAGCTGCCATAGATTTGGGAATAAAGTCTTTAAGTGTATTTGGAGATTCAGCCTTGGTCATCAGTCGGATCAAAGGAGAATAGGATACGAAACACCCTAACCTCATCCCCTACAAAGAACATGTGTTGATATTAATCCCACATTTTGAGGAGATTACCTTCAAGCATTTCCCGCGAGAAGAAAATCAGCTAGCAGACGCGCTAGCCACAATGTCATCCATGTTTAAACTCAAATGGGATAACGAGGCTCCCCAGATTACCATCGAACGGGTGGATGAACCATTTTACTGTCACGAGATCAATACTGAAGAAGTAGTGGACCAACCTTGGTTCCATGAAGTCAAGAGGTATCTTGAGACTCAAGAGTATCCGGAAGGAGCTTCAGTCAATGATAAGAAGTTCTTAAGGAGATTCTCTGTTAAGTTCTTCATCAGTAATGGAATCTTCTACAAACGCAACCATGACTCTATTTTTCTCCATTGCATAGACAAGGTTGAGGCAGAAAAGATCATGGTTGATCTACATGAAGGCACTTTTGGCACCCATTCCAGTGGACATACGATGGCTAAGAAAATCCAATGGGCAGGGTATTACTGGTCTACCATGGAAGCAGATTGCTATCAACATTCACAAAAATGTCATAAGTGTCAGATCTATGTTGACAAAGTGCATGTACCTCCAGTTCCTCTGAATGTCCTGACTTCTCCCTGGCCATTTATGATGTGGGGCATCGATATGATTGGAGAAATCAAACCTACAGCTTCTAATGGACATCGCTTCATCTTGGTGGCCATTGACTATTTCACGAAGTGGGTTGAGGAAGCTTCTTTCGCTTCTGTTACCAATAATGTTGTGGCCCATTTCATCAAACAAAATCTCATTTGTCGGTGCGGAATCCCAGAGAGAATCATCATAGATAATGGTATGAATCTCAACAATACTATGATTACCACACTGTGCGTGCAATTCAAGATCCAGCACCACAATTATTCTCCTTACCGGCCAAAGATGAATGGTGATGTCGAAGTTGCAAATAAGAACATCAAAAAGATCATATAAAAAATGACAGTAACCTACAAGGACTGGCATGAGATGCTACCATTCGCTCTCCACGGTTACTGTATCACGGCGCGCACATCTCCTAGGGTAACACCTTACTCTCTGGTATACGACATGGAAGCTGTCTTGCCTATTGAGGTCAAGATCCCTTCTTTTAGAATCATGAAGGATGCAGGGTTGAATGAAGAGGATTAGATCCAGACTCGACTTGACCAGTTGAACCTAATTGATGAGAAAAGGCTCACGGTTGTCTGTCATGGCCAGATGTACCAAAAATGCATGATCAAAGCCTTTAACAAAAAAGTCAGATGTCAAGTACATCAGGTTGGTGGCTTGGTAATCAAGTGTATCATATTACCACAAGGTGATCCTGGGGGGAAATGGACTCCTACATACGAAGGACCATTTGTGATCAAAAGCATATTCTCTGGTGGAGCAATGTTCTTGATCACTATGGATGGCGACGACCTTCCACACCCTGTGAATGCAGACATAGTCAAAAGATACTACACATAAGAGACCCGCTAGGTTGACACACCTAGCCAAAACAAGGGCATCCCGGCGAACCAAAAAGGTTCGGGAAAAAATTAGGGATAAAATAAAAAAAATATGTACACCCGACAATTTGAAAACCCGAAAGGGAGACTTGGGCAAAAAAGGGTATCCCGGTGGACTGAAAACCCGAAAGGGCGGTCCAGGAAAAAGTTAGGGAATTAAAGCGTATGACTATGTCCCGTTGGATCACCTTATAGACAAAATTTAACTTCGACTGACAAATGCAACGGTCCTAAACAATCAAATCAACTTCGGACAAGGCAGCAAGTGGATAAGACGCTCAGAGACATGAAGGCTATAGCAGAATGGGAACCCCGTGGGATTATTGCACATAGCTATCTTTTCTTGGTATCAAATTTTCATTTTTTATAACGAAATTCTCTTACTAGAATGATCGTCTCATTATACAAAAATACTTATTCAAAATTAATACAAAAATATTCCTTTGAAAGTGAAAAACTATCTGTTTTTCCTTATTTTTGTGTTTTGTTTACAAAAACGTCCAATAATTTATTTTTGAACATATGCATGTGAACGTAACTACTGTTTACAAATGAACAAAAAAAGAGGGGAACAGAAAAATAGAAAGACACTCACTAATGGCTTTAAGAAATAGGATAATGTCTTTAGACTATTCCATAAAATCCCCTACAGTGTGCAGCTTAATGATATCAAGCTCTCTCACATCCTCGGTAGAACAAAACTTCCAATTATCACTCCCCATTAGAAGTCGCCCAATTTTTCAGGATTCCCCAACAGGATTTCACAAGCGACACAATGTGTTTCCCTTACAACAGAGTTTATTTCTCTAAAAAATAGAAGCTCATCAACTCATCAGCACTTCAAAACATGAAGACTTACACTCCACATCCCCAACAGCAGTCAGGGATTTATTTTTCCCTAATCCAACAGTATTGCAACAACATAGCTTACATACCTATACATCGGATCCATACGTCATAAACATCTATGACACGAATGCATACAACATATTTGCATTTCATTTGTTAGAACATCATTGTATAATGCATTTCATACATCATGACATTGCATACAACTAATATTTCATCTCTTCAGGAAAGATCAGTCAGCAGATGGCTATCATCAACAATTTGCAAAAGGGTCAGAGATTGATACCTGAAACAAACCAGGACAATTATCTACACGACCAGCTGAAGCAATACTACATGGGTTTCTTCTCATACAACTTTCAGATACAGTTCAGATATGCTCCAGACACGGATGCCATTCTGATACTCACTCAGATTCATCTTTCAGATACGCTCCAGACACAGACGCCATTCTGATAACTCATTCAGATTCAGCTTTCAGATACAGTTCAGATACGCTCCAGATAGGGATGCCATTCTGATACTCATTCAGTTTTAGCTTTCAGATACGAGTCAAGTACAATTCATTTATGGATATTATTCTAGTACTCAACCCAACACATCCACTATTTCAGTATAAATCAACCAGAGATTTATTCTGACACTTCTTCCATTCCTGCCAACAATCATTTTTGGATGGCATCTATAATCCCATCTCCAACAACTTTCCATCATTCCTCCAAATGGAATATATAATCCCATTCCCTACATAATCAACCACCACATCATCGAGTACAAATTTCTGGGCACTTTAGTGTTCAATCATCTTCCACCTTCAAGTCACGAATGGCAGGTTCACCAATCTAACTCTTCAAGCGTAAGAAGATTGAACAGGGGCAACTATTGTATCCAAAAATTTTCCCTCTCGGTTCTCAAGAATCATCCTGGACCCTCGAGTTCGCTTTCATTCAATTTCAAACCTTGAATTACAAATTTTCCAAGAAAGTCATTCACAAGAGCAAAACGGTCATTTGCACACTGAAAAGTCAAACTTTGACTTTTAGATCAAAATCAAGTTTCAAGAATCATATTTCATTAAGGCATGAAGTTTGTTTCATCAGGAAAATCAGAAGTCAAGATTCATGCTGAAAAAGTCAAAATTTTAAATACTTAGAATTTTTCTAAGTGTTTAAGAAATATGACAAGCTCAAAACTTCTGGCCAGATTTTCACCATGATGCAAGCTGATTCTGGAAGAACTTCTAACACAAGAGTTTTAGATCTCAATAAGACCTAAAATATTACAGAACAAAACTTCTTCTAGAAATGCTGGGATTTTAGGTTATACATCTTCAAAGTCACGTCCCTAAAACGCAAACACTTAGTAAATTCTGAGCATTTTCAAATCAGAATTTGTTTACAACTTCTGGGCCAGTTTTCACATAGGTTCAGTCATAAGTTTCAAGAGTAATTCAAAAAGGGCTTACAAAACATGTCATAAGCTTTCTGGAAAGTACGAGAACTCACTCAGAACATGTTGGGGAAAAGAGGTTTAAGGATCAGAAGTTGGATGTTACGCTGATGCTGAACTTCTGACCTAGAATTAAGCTATGATGCACAATCTCATAGCGCAGGGATTTTTGGTTTGATAAATCTCATCATCATTTAATGCTCACAACCACTTTTGAGTTTTTATCCAAAGGATTTCCCCACGTGTGAGATAGAAGTACCATTGTTATCCTTGAAAAAGTAAACTTTTGTAAAAGTTTATGCTGGGCCCATGGTTTACTTTTGCCTCTGGGGATACTTTTCCTTAATTCAGGCTTACAAATCCAGCTTAGGCACGGCTAAAAGCTGCAAACCACTATACTTGTTTATCTTGCTTCAAGAACAATCCAGCACGCTAGCATGATGTTGTTACTTTTGACTTCTCCAAGCTGCAAAGTTCTTGCTTATAAATTGAACTTCATTTGCAACTATAAAGGGGTCGAGAATTTGAGAAAAAGCCTTGAAACCTTGCTGAATTTTCAAAGAACTTGAAACTGTAAACACAAAATACAAAACCTGCTAATTTCTGGTTTTTGCATCCAAGCTCTAATTTTCCTTGTGCATTTCCCTACCAAATCACCCATGTGATCGGTGGATCTGGAACTGACTGTTTTAAAGTTGGTTTGCGAAATGTCGCGGAAGCAAGAGTCGCCACCGTCTTTTATTTTCTCCAACATGGAAAGGACAAAAGCACAGAAAAATTCCTTATTGATATTAGTTCTCGGTTCGGGAGGTAGATTTATAGAAAGCGAAGGTGTTAGCACCCTTTCTATCCATGGTTATCCATGGGCTCTTAGATACTTTCTCATTTGCGTTTTCAAAATGTTTGTTTGCTTTTCAAGTGTGAGTGGGTTTGAAAAAGTTTCTTTAAAAGATTTCTGAATAACTCTTGTATCTGTCCTCAAGAGTGTTTGAAAAATTTGTTTTGAAAGCTTTTGAAAGTGTAAGGTGTGAAAAGTATGTTGTTTGTTTTTGAAAAGAGCAAGTATCCATGAGTCATCTACCTACCCTAAGGAATTAAGCTGTGTAAGTGTCCTTTAGGTAGTGCCATCCCACCATTGAGAGGTAGGTAGCACCACCGTTGGAGGTGTTCGGGTCAATTCGTTTGTAGGGACAGTGTGGTCACCGAGCAACAGTAGGACACCTCAGAAGCTACCCTTATGCCATTGATCCTTTTTAATTCCGAGGCAACCTTTCCGAGGCGACTGGATCATATCATGGACATAAGGACTTACTAAAATGTCCTGCACTCGACGACCACAATTCGAGCTTGTAGGGACAGTGTGGTCACCAGAGCAACAGTAGGACACCTTAGAAGCTACCCTTATGCCATGTTCATGGACATAAGGACTTAATAAAATGTCCTATACTCGACGACCACGTTTCGAGGGGCAAGGCAACAGTGAGGCGTACCCTAAGAGTGGTGTGTGAATTTGTGTATTGTTTTCAGTTATGTTTTATCTTGTCATGCATTATGGTGATCTACGCTTTGATTTTATTTGGGCCATTCATTCTTTCATGCAGAATTTAGCAATTAAGGGGTGCGGAAATTAAAGTACGGAAAACGTAAATTCTACGCTATTACAAGGCGCGGGTCTATACATCGCCAAATCTTTACAAAGACCCGTTTTAAGTAAATAAGTGCGGAAAATAAAAAAACAGTAAAAAGTTCCTATTTACTATTACATATCCGGAGCAATTACATAATAATCGAACAAATTAAATACGCGCGAATAAAGAAAAGGGAATTAATTTTTTTTGTCTTTTTTTTTGGTAATTAAATGAAATTGAAAACTAATTAATTATTTTAATTACAAGAAAATATTTTTTGACCTTTTTTATGTTTTTATGAAATAAAATAAATAAAAAATTAAAAATGTCAAAAGAAAAAGCCTAAGTCTAAATTTGTTTTTATTTATTGTGAAAAAAAAGGTTAAAATTAACTAATTAAACTAATTAATTTGTTAGTATTTTATTTACAAAAATAATTACTAAAGTGAAATTAATAATAATAATAATAATAATAATAATAATAATAATTACATTTTTTTTTGTTTTTTTCTGAATTTATGAAAATAATTATTTGTGAACTAACTGAATAATAATAATAATTAATAAAAGGAAAGAAAATAAGAAAAGAAATGCTAAACCAAGGAAGTGAAGGCCGGATTTTGGAGGTTTTACTCAAAATCATCCTTAGGCATAAAAAATTCCATCTAAGCCCATGGTTGTGATCGTCCATGTCTCCTGATCACGTCTATGCTTATGGTTTGTCCCAATTTCACCTGTAGACAAAATACCTAAAAACAAAACCAACGAACCCTAGGCACGGGTATTGTTATACGAAGCCTAAAAATGAAATTGAATATAGCAGTTACATTGGAAATTAGGCATGGAGTATGAATATGCTATTATTTTCCAGAAAAAGTGCAAGAATGGAGAAACATGATTTCGTGTACAGGGGTGAGTTTGAGACAACTTACAGCGCTTGGTAGTGGACCTTAGGATGCGTTTGTGGTTGCTTTGGCTTCAGGGAGTGGCAAGGAAGAAAGCCACGTGCTTGCTTTGATCTGAAAATGTTTGCAACACCGCTTTAGATCTCTCACTTTTTTGGACAAATTTTGAACTTTTCCTCTGGCCGTTTGTGCACACTCTCCTTTTTTTCTAGGTCCTGAATGAGGCTTGCAAGGCTTGTATATATAGGCTTGGATGAGAATCAGTCACATTAAGGAGCTTTTAAGCCTTGCAATGAAGTTTTGATTTTCTCCATAATCACCATTGAAATAACTTTCCATATTTGCTCCAAATTTGAATTTTTTTTGCTTGAAATAGGTCTTGAACGAATTTGGTATATGTTTTATGGTGTATCAAAGCTATTCAAACCACAAAATATCCTCCCATTAATTTTCTTGATTTTTATTTGAATTTTAAAGATTTAAAATGAATTAAATCAAATAAAATTAAACAAAAATAGAAAAATTAATTTTTATTCTTGAAATAAAACATGGGACACGTGGGAGGTATGGAAAAGCTGAATCAAGTGGAAAAAGTGGGCCCCTTTTGTCTAAAATGAAGTTTCAAGGATAATTGACTTTGGCCCTTTCACAAAAATTTCCCAACTTCTCTAATGCATATCTTGCTCAATTTTGAAGCTATGAACATGTTCTTGGACATTTTGGAAAGGTCTTGAAGTCCTCTAACCAATGCCTTTGGTCCCATGTCATTTTGATTTACTAATATCAAGTTATGGTCTTTGACTTAAAGTGCCTTTTTGTTGACTTTTGAAAATGACCTATAATGTTGAAATTGATAACTTTTTTGTGAGAGCATTTCTTGGACTTGGAATGTGAAGATGAGTTGTAGGAAATGTCTTCCCCTTCAAAATGAGCATTGGATGGGATTTTTCTGATGAACCATGAAAAAGTTATGCCTTGGTCAAGGTACAGTTGACTTTTCAGCTGTCCAAAAATAGAAACTTTTGACACCTTGATGATTTTTGAGCCATGCTTGAGGAATCATGATCAAGATTTGACCAAATGATGATTGTGGCTTCAAAATAAGATGTTGACCAAAATTTTTGACTTTTGACTGCCAAATGACCATTTTGCCCCTGTAGTTGATTGTGAAGCAATTAGGGTTTTTGACTGTGCAACTTGACCTTGTGAGCCTTGAAACTTGACATGTAGGTGCTTGACAATGTTTATAGGCATGTGGGACTTGATTGGACCATTGAAAACCTCAACTTCCTTGAAGGAACCAAAACCTTAATTTTGACTGGCTTAGGAGGATGGTTGACTGTGCAATCCTTGGAGTAGCCTTGAACCATTTGAGGTGATGCTTGGCAAAACTTTTGAAGAATATGGGAGGGCAAATTTTGGGGTACAACAGTTGCCCCTGTTCAATCTTCTTAGACCTGAGGATGTAGATTGGCTTGTGTGCCTTTCGTGATCCGAAGGTGGAAGACGATTGAACACTAGAGTGCCCAGAAATTTGCACTCACATAGTAGAGTATCAGCAGTGTGATGTCGGGAATGGGCTTACAGATGCCATTTGGAGAGATGATGGTTAGGAGGATGGGCTTATAGATGCCTTCTGGAAGTGTGACAGAACATTGTCGGGAATGGGCTTATAGATGCCATTTGGAACTGTAATGGATAGTTGAATCTGAATAAGAAATAGAATAGCTTCTGTGTCTGGGGCATATCTAGTCTATATCTAATTTCTGACGTATGAACGAGTAGTAGAATGACCGCCGGGTCTGGGGTATATCCATACTGCATGAGTAACAGAATGTCATCCGAATCTGGATCGTATCTGGACTGAACAATAGAATAGCATCCGGGATGGAGCATCTCTAAGTTGTCTTTAGAAGTTTGAATCTGAATAAGCAATAGAATAGCGCCCGGATCTGGAGCATCTCTAAGCTATATCTCAAAGGAAATCTGAATAAGTATCAGAATGTCGCCATGTCTGGGTCGCATCCGAACCATCTCTAGAAGGGAATCTTTGAATAAGCAATAGAATGGCATCCGGATTTGGAGCATCTCTAGGCCATCTCTGAAAGGAATCTCTGAATAAGCAATAGGATAACAGTCGGGTCCAGAGCATCTCTGAGCTATTATTGGAAAGGAAATCTGGAATAAGTATCAGAACGTCGCCATGCCTGGGTCACATCTGAACTATCTCTAGAAGGAGTTTTGAATAAGCAAAAGAACAGCATCCATATCTGGGGAATTTCCAAGCTATCTCTGAAAGGAAATCTGGAATAAGTATCAGAACGTCGCCATGCCTGGGTCACATCTGAACTATCTCTAGAAGGAGTCTTGAATAAGCAAAAGAACAGCATCCATATCTGGAGCATTTCCAAGCTATCTCTGAAAGGAAATATGGAATGAGTATCAGAACGTCGCCATGCTTGGGTCACATCTGAACTATCTCTAGAAGGAGTCTTAAATAAGCAAAAGAACAGCATCCATATCTGGAGCATTTCTAAGTTATATCTGAGAAGAAATCTGGAATAAGCATCAGAACGTCGCCATGCCTGGGTCACATCTGAACCATATCTAGAAAGGTGATCTCTGAATAAACAATAGAACAGCCTCCGTGTCCGGAGCATCTCTAAGTTATATCTGAGAAGAAATCTGGAATAAGCATCAGAACGTCGCCATGCCTGGGTCACATCTGAACCATATCTAGAAAGGTGATCTCTGAATAAACAACAGAACAGCCTCCGTGCCCGGAGCATCTCTAAGTTATATCTGAGAAGAAATCTGGAATAAGTATCAGAACGTCGCCATGCCTGGGTCACATCTGAACCATATCTAGAAAGGTGATCTCTGAATAAACAACTGAACAGCCTCCGTGCCCGGAGCATCTCTAAGTTATATCTGAGAAGAAATCTGGAATAAGTATCAGAACGTCGCCATGCCTGGGTCACATCTGAACCATATCTAGAAAGGGTATCTCTGAATAAACAACAGAACAGCCTCCGTGCCCGGAGCATCTCTAATTTATATCTGAGAAGAAATCTGGAATAAGTATCAGAACGTCGCCATGCCTGGGTCACATCTGAACCATATCTAGAAAGGTGATCTCTGAATAAACAACAGAACAGCCTCCGTGCCCAGAGCATCTCTAAGTTATATCTGAGAAGAAATCTGGAATAAGTATCAGAACGTCGCCATGCCTGGGTCACATCTGAACCATATCTAGAAAGGTGATCTCTGAATAAACAACAGAACAGCCTCCGTTCCCGGAGCATCTCTAAGTTATATCTGAGAAGAAATCTGGAATAAGTATCAGAACGTCGCCATGCCTGGGTCACATCTGAACCATATCTAGAAAGGTGATCTCTGAATAAACAACAGAACAGCCTCCGTGCCCGGAGCATCTCTAAGTTATATCTGAGAAGAAATATGGAATAAGTACCAGAACGTCGCCATGCCTGGGTCACATCTGAACCATATCTAGAAAGGTGATCTCTGAATAAACAACAGAACAGCCTCCGTTCCCGGAGCATCTCTAAGTTATATCTGAGAAGAAATCTGGAATAAGTATCAGAACATCGCCATGCCTGGGTCACATCTGAACCATATCTAGAAAGGTGATCTCTGAATAAACAGCAGAACAACCTCCGTGCCCGGAGCATCTCTAAGTTATATCTGAGAAGAAATCTGGAATAAGTATCAGAACGTCGCCATGCCTGGGTCACATCTGAACCATATCTAGAAAGGTGATCTCTGAATAAACAACAGAACAGCCTCCGTGCCCGGAGCATCTCTAAGTTATATCTGAGAAGAAATCTGGAATAAGTATCAGAACGTCGCCATGCCTGGGTCACATCTGAACCATATCTAGAAAGGTGATCTCTGAATAAACAACAGAACAGCCTCTGTGCCCGGAGCATCTCTAAGTTATATCTGAGAAGAAATCTGGAATAAGTATCAGAAGGTCTCCATGCCTGGGTCACATCTGAACCATATCTAGAAAGGTGATCTCTGAATAAACAACAGAACAGCCTCCGTGCCCGGAGCATCTCTAAGTTATATCTGAGAAGAAATCTGGAATAAGTATCAGAACGTCGCCATGCCTGGGTCACATCTGAACCATATCTAGAAAGGTGATCTCTGAATAAACAACAGAACAGCCTCCGTGCCCGGAGCATCTCTAAGTTATATCTCAGAAGAAATCTGGAATAAGTATCAGAACGTCGCCATGCCTGGGTCACATCTGAACCATGTCTAGAAAGGTGATCTCTGAATAAACAACAGAACAACCTCCGTGCCCGGAGCATCTCTAAGTTATATCTGAGAAGAAATCTGGAATAAGTATCAGAACGTCGCCATGCCTGGGTCACATCTGAACCATATCTAGAAAGGTGATCTCTGAATAAAAAACAGAACAGCCTCCGTGCCCGGAGCATCTCTAAGTTATATCTGAGAAGAAATCTGGAATAAGTATCAGAACGTCGCCATGCCTGGGTCACATCTGAACCATATCTAGAAAGGAATTTTGAATAGGCAAAAGAACAGCATCCATATCTGGAGCATTTCCAAGCTATCTCTTTAATCTTTTTAACGTAGACATGCTCTGGCCGGATGCAGGTATCGAATCCACAATCAATCACTCACAGACATGCCCTGGCTAGATACAGGAATCGAATCTGGGATTGCGATAGTTGATAGTAATCATCTTTGTATTGACCTTTCCTGAAAAAAGGCAAAACATTAGTTATATGCAATGTCATGGTGCATGGAATGCGCGGTGTCATGACGTTTATAACCAATGGGATTGTAGAATGTGATGTTTATATCATGTATGAAAATGTGATGTTTGCGAATGTATTTTTGTCTAGGAAAATAAATCCTTGACGAATGCCGGGAGCTTATCCTGGGCTGATGTTGCAAGAATACCGGTAGGAGAAGATAACTCCGTTGGGGAATAAACTTGGCGAATAGATTACTCTGCGGGGAAAAATTACTCTAGCTACCTTGCTGGGGAACAGTACTCTGTGGGGGGGGAGGTATGCTGTTGAGATGTTGATGGTAACTTTGCTGGGGATACCGTTGTTATGTTGGGAGTGTTAATAGACTTCGCTGGGGATAAGAAGACCTTGTCGACGACGATCTTTCCGTGGCTTTTGGCTGAGGATAACCCAGTTATATCCTGGTAGGGAAATAACCTTTGAATAAAGCCGGGGGACACGTTCGTGCTCTGTAGGGGATAAGCTTCCAGAATCTACTGGGGAACAAGCTTACTGCTGGGGAGATGGATTCAAACTTTCCTGGGGAAATCTTGAACTATGCTGGACTCTCCTGGGGAAACTTTGAGATGTATTGGGGAAGTGGCTCCGCTGAATGTCTGGTATACCGCCGGGGAACAATCTTAGATCAAGACTGCCGCGGATGCTTGTTAAGAATATTCGTGTGTTGTGCTGGGAAATGTTGAGATCTGCTGGAGAATACCCAACTTCCTCAAGGCTGACAGTATAACTTTGCTTGGGGAGAGTGCATTGCCTTGCTGGCTCACTCTCTGGGGAGTCTAGAGATCTTGGTCGCGTCCTTCAGCCGAACCTATCTTAGTACCTTGGTGGACAAAGCAATTAGATCGCTAAGACGACTCATTATTGCCCCTGTTTCAGTGGGAGAAGGCACCTGTGGGGGTAGTTGACAAATCTTCTGGTAGACAGGTGATTAGATGCCGAGACATAGTCGTACGCTTAAATCCCTAATTTTTGTCTGGACTGCCCTTTCGGGTTTTCAGTCCACCGGGTTACCCATTTTTGCCCAAGCCGCCTTTTTCAGGTTTTCGACTTGCCGGGTGTACAGATTTTTTCTTTTCATCCCTTATTTTTGCCCGAACCTTTTTGGTTCGCCGGGAAGCCCTTATTTTTGCCTAGGTGTGTCAACCTAGCGGGTCTTTGATTAGCCGTAGTATTTTTTCGACTATGTCCATGCTCTCAGAATGTAGGGAGTTGCCCCTGTTAGAAATGTTTTGTCATACCCCAGAAGATGTTTAATCAGGCAAGATTCGTTGCTGGAGTGCCCCAAGTGACCCAGGCGGAGATTTGCCCCAGGCTATTTGGTCTTTGAGAGATTCTCCGAATCTTGACTTGACTGCCCTAGATGATGGACAATAATCATGCCATGCCCCTTGATTGGAGATACTCTTGTTCATTAGACTTTCGTCATGCGAATTTCTCTGCTGTTCAAACAACTAGTCATATGCAAGCAATGTTATATTAGAAATGCAAAGCTTATGTCTGTCTTGAAGTTTTTGAAAATGAATTTTTAGTACAACCAACAAGTTTTGTAAATTGTGGTGTCAACTCGTTATTTTACCACAAGCCTTAAGGAGTCAGGATTCCTTTCGTAACAGTATGCTTTCGAACTAACCCATGCTTCAGCTAGGACTTTTAAGGGTTGTAGCGTGGCCTTGGTTCACGGTTTAAGAAACAAAGGATAAAGGCTCAAATTATTTGTACCCACCCGCTCTTCGTGATGTTCTTCAAACCTAGGCTCAGTTGATCGTGTGTTAGACCTTGTTTGAGTCTTTGCCCTGACGTTCCAATGATGGTTCAGATATTGATGATTTATTCTGAATAGGCAGTCATGTTTTTGTTGAGGGTTTGTATGACCTCTTTCTTTTTTATTTTGCTATCCCTAAATTTTTCCTGAACTGTTTCTTTTGTGATTACAGTCAGCGGTATGCCCCAGTTTTGTAAGTCTCCTTCATAGGTTTTGACTTATTGGGTTTTTATTTTTGAGATATAATGACTGCCTATCCTTATGATTATTCGGAATCATCACTGTCTTCTTTTTTTTTGTAAGGACCTCTTTGGTGCCATTTGTTATGCACTTGGATCAACTGAGAGAACTACCCTGCCCCAGGTTATGATAAAGGGTTTTAATTTTCGAAAAGAAAAACTCCTACTTCTTTGGCTCAGAGGGGTTGACGAGGGATTATCTTCCTTATAACTCCAGTGTTTAGGGATTGAAGCAATGTCTGTACCTCATCAGCGGGGTCTTGTTCAAAAGCATACTGTAAGAATCGTGGTATCGTTTTCGTCATCCTCCCTCAAGAGGCTTAGAATTATTAACCGAGAATTGATCATCACAGAAAAATGAAAACAGTTTGCATATAGTGAATACGAAATAATTACTTCAAAACAGACATGTGTAATGCATTAATGAAATAACAATGTTTAACATGAATAAGTGTTTGAACAATCAAAAGAAAATTACAACTTGAAAATTCTAATAAACACACGTCTTCTAGTCTCAGGGCTTGTTACTTCGACTGGTGCATCTTGTAGGGATGGAAGGAGCATTCAGCCTGGCCTATCTGGGTGAAATCCACAGCTCTTTCATTAATCAGATCTTGAATCTTATTCTTCAGAGCCCAGCAGTCGTCGGTGTCATGTCTTGGACTGTCAGAGTGGTACGCACATCTTTCCTCAGGATTGTACTTTAGGGAGGTTGTGTTGAGATTCTTAGGAGGGTCCCTTAACGTCACCAGATTCAACCTCAACAATTGTTGTAAAGCTTGAGACGGTGACACGTTGAGCTTGGTGAACTGCCTTTTAGGCTTGTCTGGCTTGCTCTGATCAGCCCGTTGTTCTTGACGAGGTCGTTGTTGGACCTGTGAAGTGGTAGCAGCTTGGAGAGGTCTATTCATTGGACCAGACCTTTGCCCTCTTGGAAGCTGTTCAATGACCTGGTCCCTGATTTGGGCTGGTTGCTTCATGTTTTGATGAAGCTGACTGATCATGGCCCTCAGCTCTCCTTGCTCCCGAGCTAAACCTTGGATGAGAGCCCTTTGTCCCAGCATCTGGGTTTTCATCGTATCTACCTCAGCTTGTAGACGTTTCAGCTGCTCGTCCTTGTCATCCTCGGGACTTTGCTTGGCCAAATTCCCCATAAGGAGTGTCCTCAACTCTTCCTGCCCCTTGGATAGGCTTAAGAAGATCTCCCTGAACTGAGTCTCTTGAGCATGAGGTCCCTGGTTATCTTGTTGGGAAGCCATTGCTGAAATAAACAGCGAGAAAGGTAAGTGACCTGCAACAAGGGTACCTGTTATGCAATGATGTATATGTATGCATGCAATGTTTTCAAGGATCTCGCGGGGTAGACAAGAAAAATTGTTAGAATTTGCATTTTGTAGCTTGATGGAAGGCACTGCATATTGTTGAGAGTCCTTCTTCAAGAGTCAAGGCTCACCATATCGAGTGGGTCATAGCCCCTGACAACCTCGGCTAGAGGAAAATAAATCCCCTTTGCCCCTTGCTAGCCACTTTGATTCATCATGACCTGCATCACAAGCCCTTGAGATCCTTGAAATAGATTAGTCCTTATGTAGGGTGTATGCAATGGTATGATGGCATGATGCTATGCATGGAATAATGTGGGTAAACCTTGTTATGGGTCCAGATTAAGGACTATAAACAAAACCTGCAAGAATCTCATGTGTTAGATAACAAGCATGCAAATAGTCAAGTTGGAAGGCACACAAGTCACACAAGAGAAGCCCTTAGAGTTTAGGCCTGCATGGGGTCTGGGTATTACCCTCTTGAAGTTGGTGGGCTCAACCTGTCCTATTAGAAGTAACCGGGTTCTAAGGATCCCAATATCACTGGATTGCTTTCATTGTTCATCGTTTCGATTTAGCCACTGAACTGGCGACCGAAATATTCCAGGAAAGCAACCCTCAATTGAGTGTAGTATCGAGTATCAACCAACCTCGGACTGCACCAAAGTCAGTTATCTCACTACCCTAAAGAGGCCAAGGTTGTTCAATTAAGGTTCCTAAGGTCAGTTGATGCTTCACGACACCACGCGGAGGCCCCGTACTCTCCTTGACTGAACTCAAGGGTTACCGGTACACACCAAAGTGCCACATCAATGTAGCAGACTGTTTCAACCATGTCGGTATACCCCGCACAGTTCCCTCACAGCCTTGTTGCTACTTTCTAAGAAGGTATCCCCAAATCCGGGTTAGGATCTATAGAACTCCCAAGACAGTCCCACAATTTAAAGCAAACAAGTCAAAGCAATTGAAAACACAGTGATCTTAGTCCTAAGGTACACCTCACTTTAAAAGTCTCCCCAGCAGAGTCGCCAGTTCTGTGATCGGTGGATCTGGAACTGACTATTTTAAAGCTGGTTTGCGAAATGTCGCGGAAGCAAGAGTCGCCACTGTCTTTTATTTTCTCCAACATGGAAAGGACAAAAGCATAGAAAAATTCCTTATTGAGATTAGTTCTCGGTTCGAGAGGTAGATTTATAGAAAGGGAAGGTGTTAGCACCCTTTCTATCCATGGTTATCCATGGGCTCTTAGATACTTACTCATTTGTGTTTTCAAAATGTTTGTTTGCTTTTCAAGTGTGAGTGGGTTTGAAAAAGTTTCTTTGAAAGATTTCTGAATAACTCTTGTATCTGTCCTCAAGAGTGTTTGAAAAAAAAATTTTGAAAGCTTTTGAAAGTGTAAGGTGTGAAAAGTATGTTGTTTGTTTTTGAAAAGAGCAAGTATCCATGAGTCATCTACCTACCCTAAGGAATTAAGCTGTGTAAGTGTCCTTTAGGTAGTGCCATCCCACCATTGAGAGGTAGGTAGCACCACCGTTGGAGGTGTTCGGGTCAATTCGTTTGTAGGGACAGTGTGGTCACCGAGCAACAGTAGGACACCTCAGAAGCTACCCTTATGCCATTGATCCTTTTTAATTCCGAGGCAACCTTTCCGAGGCGACTGGATCATATCATGGACATAAGGACTTACTAAAACGTCCTGCACTTGACGACCACAATTCGAGCTTGTAGGGACAGTGTGGTCACCAGAGCAACAGTAGGACACCTTAGAAGCTACCCTTATGCCATGTTCATGGACATAAGGACTTACTAAAACGTCCTATACTCGACGACCACGTTTTGAGGGGCAAGGCAACAGTGAGGCGTACCCTAAGAGTGGTGTGTGAATTTGTGTATTGTTTTCAGTTATGTTTTATCTTGTCATGCATTATGGTGATCTACGCTTTGATTTTATTTGGGCCATTCATTCTTTCATGCAGAATTTAGCAATTAAGGGGTGCGGAAATTAAAGTACGGAAAACGTAAATCCTACGCTATTACAAGGCGCGGGTCTATACATCGCCAAATCTTTACAAAGACCCGTTTTAAGTAAATAAGTGCGGAAAATAAAAAAACAGTAAAAAGGTCCTATTTACTATTACATATCCGGAGCAATTACATAATAATCGAACAAATTAAATACGCGCGAATAAAGAAAAGGGAATTAATTTTTTTTGTCTTTTTTTTTGGTAATTAAATGAAATTGAAAACTAATTAATTATTTTAATTACAAGAAAATATTTTTTGACCTTTTTTATGTTTTTATGAAATAAAATAAAAAAAGAATTAAAAATGTCAAAAGAAAAAGCCTAAGTCTAAATTTGTTTTTATTTATTGTGAAAAAAAAGGTTAAAATTAATTAATTAAACTAATTAATTTGTTAGTATTTTATTTACAAAAATAATTACTAAAGTGAAATTAATAATAATAATAATAATAATAATAATTACATTTTTTTGTTTTTTTTCTGAATTTATGAAAATAATTATTTGTGAACTAACTAAATAATAATAATAATTAATAAAAGGAAAGAAAATAAGAAAAGAAATGCTAAACCAAGGAAGTGAAGGCCGGATTTTGGAGGTTTTACTCAAAATCATCCTTAGGCATCAAAAATTCCATCTAAGCCCATGGTTGTGATCGTCCATGTCTCCTGATCACGTCTATGCTTATGGTTTGTCCCAATTTCACCTGTAGACAAAATACCTAAAAACAAAACCAACGAACCCTAGGCACGGGTATTGTTATACGAAACCTAAAAATGAAATTGAATATAGCAGTTACATTGGAAATTAGGCATGGAGTATGAATATGCTATTATTTTCCAGAAAAAGTGCAAGAATGGAGAAACATGATTTCATGTACAGGGGTGAGTTTGAGACAACTTACAGCGCTTGGTAGTGGACCTTAGGACGCGTTTGTGGTTGCTTTGGCTTCAGGGAGTGGCAAGGAAGAAAGCCACGTGCTTGCTTTGATCTGAAAATGTTTGCAACACCGCTTTAGATCTCTCACTTTTTTGGACAAATTTTGAACTTTTCCTCTGGCCGTTTGTGCACACTCTCCTTTTTTTCTAGGTCCTGAATGAGGCTTGCAAGGCTTGTATATATAGGCTTGTATGAGAATCAGTCACATTAAGGAGCTTTTAAGCCTTGCAATGAAGTTTTGATTTTCTCCATAATCACCATTGAAATAACTTGCCATATTTGCTCCAAATTTGAATTTTTTTGCTTGAAATAGGTCTTGAACGAATTTGGTATATGTTTTATGGTGTATCAAAGCTATTCAAACCACAAAATATCCTCCCATTAATTTTCTTGATTTTTATTTGAATTTTAAAGATTTAAAATGAATTAAATCAAATAAAATTAAACAAAAAATAGAAAAATTAATTTTTATTCTTGAAATAAAACATGGGACACGTGGGAGGTATGGAAAAGCTGAATCAAGTGGAAAAAGTGGGCCCCTTTTGTCAAAAATGAAGTTTCAAGGATAATTGACTTTGGCCCATTCACAAAAATTTCCCAACTTCTCCAATGCATATCTTGCTCAATTTTGAAGCTATGAACATGTTCTTGGACATTTTGGAAAGTTCTTGAAGTCCTCTAACCAATTCCTTTGGTCCCATGTCATTTTGATTTACTAATATCAAGTTATGGTCTTTGACTTAAAGTGCCTTTTTGTTGACTTTTGAAAATGACCTATAATGTTGAAATTGATAACTTTTTTGTGAGAGCATTTCTTGGACTTGGAATGTGAAGATGAGTTGTAGGAAATGTCTTCCCCTTCAAAATGAGCATTGGATGGGATTTTTCTGATGAACCATGAAAAAGTTATGCCTTGGTCAAGGTACAGTTGACTTTTCAACTGTCCAAAAATAGAAACTGTTGACACCTTGATGATTTTTGAGCCATGCTTGAGGAATCATGATCAAGATTTGACAAAATTATGATTGTGGCTTCAAAATAAGATGTTGACCAAAAATTTTGACTTTTGACTGCCAAATGACCATTTTGCCCCTGTAGTTGATTGTGAAGCAATTAGGGTTTTTGACTGTGCAACTTGACCTTGTGAGCCTTGAAACTTGACATGTAGGTGCTTGACAATGTTTATAGGCATGTGGGACTTGATTGGACCATTTAAAACCTCAACTTCCTTGAAGGAACCAAAACCTTAATTTTGACTGGCTTAGGAGGATGGTTGACTGTGCAATCCTTGGAGTAGCCTTGAACCATTTGAGGTGATGCTTGGCAAAACTTTTGAAGAATATGGGAGGGAAAATTTTGGGGTACAACAACCCATACAACTTATGATACACATTTAGAAACCGTCCCAACTTTTGTTTTCAGACTATAACACAGTCTTCATCCATCTCCATCTCAAAAACCAGAACATTACTTCTTGTTTGTTCCAGAATATTTCAGCCATCCACAACTCAAGATAAGGTTTGCTTCAACTTTATGGGAACGTGAGGAAGCTAACTAGAATATCACAATAGTTAGAACCAGACTCTAGTTCACAGGACATTTTCCTGCTGCAAGGTAAGTTCCTGCTGACTCTCATCACACTGCTTAGACATTGATAGGCTTGCATGTTCAAAAATACAATGTATACATCCTGGCTCTGATTCTGTACATATTCACAAATTTTATGTATTTTTTGCCTAAGTAAAGAGAATTTCAGTTCAGAACATCTTGAAGAGATTAGGACTCGGAATTAGGATTAGAAAAATCCATGCTTGCTTCTGATTTACAGTTCTGATGCTTTATGTTTCTGAAACCATGATGAAACCTTCCATAATTGTTATGTTTGCATTTTCTGTTTTATTGAAAAATGACTAAGCTGCAGATGCTCTGACTGACGTGGAGAAGGCGATGAAGTTCATCATCGGAACTTACTTTGTGTTATATGTTTATGTTTTTGCTTCTAATATCGGATGTATAGCCACCCCAGTGGTAGAGAGCACACGCATAAAATATTAGTGTCAAGGGTCCTGAGTTCTAGCCCCATAAACACTTTTTTTTGTGTTCATTTCTTAACATTTTTTACCCCATTAGATGGATCTGAACTCTTAGGTCAATCCCCTTTAGTTGTTTGGTAAAACATTGATCCTAGGCCAGAACTTCTATACATTCCCACCCAAAAGCATTGACGTCTCACATACCCAGTATCAGAACTTTTAGTTTGCCAATGACACTAGAACTTCTAGGTCTCCAACTACAGCAGAACTTCTAGATTTCTCAACGACCAGAACTTCTGACTTTCTAGTAACACTAGAATTTCTAGGCTGCCAGTTACATCATAACTTCTAGGCTTTCCCTTATCCCCAGCAACCCTAGAACTTTAGTGTACCCGGACCCATAACTTCTGACCGTCCCCTTTTCTGTTAACATTTTCCTTCTGACTTGCAGCGCATCAGAGTCAGAGCTTCTTATTTCAGCAACATGCTAATTCTGACCCCTTTTCATCTTATTAATTTTATCATCATTTTATTTCCATTAATCAAAACCATAAAAAATATTTTTATATTCATACACTTTGTCTTAGTTTCTTTTAAAACCAAAAGACTAAAAATATTTTCTTAAGCAAAATTATTTTCTTCTCTTAACAAAAACAAAATAAGTCCATTTTACATTTCTTGTACATTATTTCAATATGGTTGTAATAGATAATTAGGATTTTAATTTCTTGCAATCCCTATTTATAAATTTGTACACCCCATTCCCCAAATGATGTAATAGCATAATAAATTTACTTTCCACACTTTTATTGCTTTCATATATTGCTAGTAATTAGGTGTGTATGGAAAGACTAAAACCAACAAGTAGAAAACCCTAATCAAGACAAATCAAGCATGTAAACCAATACACTTGTACACATACACCCTTAGGGTAAATCCACTTTGTTGCCTTACAAAAATGGCCATATTATACATGTGAGGTATCTTAGCAAAAACAAGTAAAAAAATACAAGATCATAGTCCCTCGACGACGCTATCAATGTTGCCTTTCAAAATGATCTTAGTCCCTAAAGAAAATTCTAAGATATCTTACAACATTGCTAATCATGGCTATACAATGACCCTTGCCCGTCCCTTTTACATCCAAAGATAGGGTTACTTACCAAATCAATGGTAAGATAACAATGTCAAAGGAAAGAAGAAGTAAACATGAAAGACTTTTGAGTATGTAGAATGTTCCTAGTTACTTGCTCAATTTCAAAACAAAAACATCCTTTCTATTTTCAAAACAAACACCGACACTTTCAAAACATCTTACAAACTTGAAAGCATTTTAAAAAGATCAAACACTTTGTATATGTTCTTACAAAATGAGAACCATTACAAAGTTTGCCTAAACGATGACACCTTTTCAAAATACTTTCAAAAAACCCATACAAAGCATATTTTCAAACAAAAGCAAGTGATCTAGCAAGTAACTAAGAGCCCATGGAAAACCATGGATGAAAAGGATGTTAATACCTTCCCTTTTCATAATCTACCCCCCGAACTCAAGAAAACATCTCAAAGGTCTTTCCTGTTCTTTTCAGCCTTTCCTTTTGGATAAAAGAAAAGTCAGTGGTGACTCTTGCTAACCGCAACATTTGCAATCAAATGCAAAACACCCAAGTCAGTTCTCCCACCGTATTACAGTAAGGTACGTATGTGTGTAGATTACAGGGATCTGAATAGGGCAAGCCCCAAAGATGACTTCCCACTTCCACATATTGATGTCCTGGTCGACAACACCCCTCAACACAAGGTATTTTATTTCATGGATGGTTTCTCGAGTTATAATTAGATTAAAATGGAGCTTTAAGACATGGAGAAAACTACTTTTGTCACACAGTGGGGCATATTCTGTTACAAGGTCATGCATTTTGGGTTAAAGAATGCAGGGGCATCTTATCAGCGTGTCATGGTAGCTTTATTCCATGACATGATTCATCATTAGATAGAAGTCTATATCGATGATATGATAGACATGTCACAAACTGAGGAAGAACATATTGACCATCTACACAAGCTGTTTGAGAGGCTGAAGAAGTACAAACTAAGGCTGAATCTAAACAAATGCACCTTTGGGGTAAGGTCTAGAAAACTCATAGGTTTCATTGTTAGTGGTAAAGGTATTGAAGTCGATCCTAAAAAAGTTAAAGCTATTCAAGAAATGTCGGCTCCCTGTACTGAGAAGGAATTCAGAGGTTTCTTAGGACGACTAAACTACATTTCCCGATTCATCTCTCATTTGACTACTACTTGTGAGCCAATCTTCAAGCTATTGAAGAAAGATCAAGTAGTCAGATGGAACGATGATTGTCAAATGTCTTTTGATAAAATCGGGTATTACTTATAAGAACCTCCAATTTTGATGCCACCAGTTGAAGGGAGACCTCTAATCATGTATCCAACAATGCTATAGAATTCGATGGGGTGTGTATTGGGGCAACATGATGAGTCTGGTCATTAAGAGCATGCAATATACTACCTTAGCAAAAAAATACCGACTGTGAAACAAGATATTCACTGCTCGAGAAAACTTGTTGTGCTTTGGTATGGGTTGCTCCCCGACTAAGATAATATATGTTGACTCATATTACTCTATTGATATATAAAATGGATCCCATCAAGTACATATTTGAGAAGCCATCCCTCTCCGAAAGAATAGCCCGATGGCAAATGATCTTAACGGAGTACGACATTCAGTACACCACCCAAAAAACAATCAAAGGAAGTTTATTGGCAGATCATTTGGCGCATCAAGCTGTAGACGACTATCATTCTATACACTTCGAATTCCTGGATGAGAACATGATGCTAATTATAGATTGTGAAGAACCTGGACCGTATGAAGGACCTGAGCTAGGATCCTGATGGATTATGGTTTTTGATGGAGCTTGTAATGCACTTGGAAACAGAATCGGTGTTGCGATCATCTCTCCTCAAGGTTTCCACACACCTTTCATTGCTAGACTTTGCTTCGACTGTACCAACAACATGGCTGAGTACGAAGCGTGCATCTTGGGTCTTAAAGCTGCTATTGACTCGAGAATTAAATTACTTATCGTATATGGGGATTCAGCCTTGGTAATCAGTCAAGTCAAGGGATAATGGGATACAAAGCACCCGAATCTTATCCCTTACGGAGAACATGTGCTAACCTTGATTCTGTACTTCGAAGAGATTACCTTTGAGCACATCCCAAGGGAAGAAAATCAGTTGGCGGACGCTTTATCCACCATGTCATCCATGTCAAAACTCAGATGCGATAACGAGGCTCTCAGAATTACCATTGAAAGGTTCGACTAACCGACACACTGCTACGAAATTGATACTGATGGAGTAGAAGAGAAGCCTTGGTTTCATGAAGTAAAAATATATATTGAGGCTCAAGAATACCCTGAAGGATCATCTATTAGTGACAAGAAGTTCCTATGGAGGTTCTTAGCTAAGTTCTTCCTAAGAAATGGAATTCTATACAAGCACAACCATGATTCAACTCCACTTCATTGTATGGACAAGAAGGAAGCAGAGAAAATTATGGATGATATGCACGAAGGCATCTTTGGTACTCACTCCAGCGGGCATACTATGGCTAAGAAAATCTTGAGAGCAGGTTACTATTGGTCGACCATGGAAACTGATTGTCATCACCACTCGAGAACTTATCATAAGTGCTAGATCTATGCTGATAAATTTCATGTTCCTCCGGGTCCTTTGAATGTCATGACTGCTCCTTGGCCATTTTCAATATGGGGCCTTAATATGATCGAAGAAATCAAGCCTACTGCTTCTAACAGACATTGCTTTATTCTCGTCGCCATTGACTACTTCACAAAATGGGTTGAAGCAGCTTCATTCGCTCTTGTTACCAAGAATGTGGTTCCCCAGTTCATTAAACATAAACTCATATGTCGGTATGGCATCCCTGAGAGAATCATCACTGACAATGGTACCAACCTCAACAACACAATGATCATTGAACTCTGCACGCAGTTCAAGATCAATCACCATAACTCTTCTCTGTATCATCCAAAGATGAATGGTGCAGTGGAAGCCGCCAACAAGAACACAAACAAGATTATGAAAAAGATGGTTGTGACCTACAAAGACTGGCACGAGATGTTACCATTTGCTCTTCATGGCTACTACACTTCTGTGCAAACATCAACTAGGGCAACCCCATTCTCTTTGGTCTATAGAATGAAAGCTTTCCTGCCCGTCGAAGTTCAGATTCCTTCTCTGAGGATTATGAAAGATGCAAACTTATACGAAGACAAGTGGATTCAGACTAGATCAGATAAGTTGAATTAGATTAACAAAAAGAGGCTTGTGGCTGTCTGACATGGTCAGATGTATCAGAAACGTATGATTAAGGTTTTCAATAAGAAGGTCAAGCATCGGGTATATCAGGCAGGTAACTTGGTAATAAAATGCATAATTCTACCACAAGGTGATCCCAGGGGAAAATGGAATCCCACCTACGAAGGGCCATTTGTTGTCAAGAAAGTATTTTCGGACGGTGCTATGATACTAACCACCATGGTCGGTGAAGATTTCCCACACCCTGTGAACATGAACATAGTCAAAAGATACTACACATAAAAACGACCCGCTAGGTTGACTGGCCTAGGGAAAATAAGGGAATCTCGGCGAACCAAAATAGTTCGGGAAAAAATTAGGGATATATATAAAAGATTGTATACCCGACAATTCGAAAACCTGAAAAGGCATCTTGGGCAAGAAAGGGTATCCTGGTGGACTGAAAACTCGAAAGGGTGGTCCAGGCAAAAATTAGGGATTAGAAGCGTAAGACTATGTCCCATTGGATCAGTTACCACAAGTTTTATCACCAAAGTCAAAAGCTCAAATGGTATAAATCAGCTCAATCAACTTCTTCTGACAGCAAGGGATGAGATGTTCGAATACATAGGGGCAATAACAGAGTTGGAACCCGACGATATCATTTCCATATAGCTATATATTTTGCTCTCGCTTTGTACTCTTTCATTTAAAGACGACATCCTCTTACTAGGATTTTCGTCTCTTTGTACAAAATCACATGTTTATGGGAAAATTATCAATACAAATACACTCTGAAATTCAAATGTTTTGTTTATTCCATTTTTGTTTTTGCAAAAACGTCCAATAACTAAAATTGAATGAACATATGCATATAAAAATGATTGTCTGTTAACAAATAAGAACATGAATAAGCATTTACTCAAAATTCTAGGAGTTGGGATGACGTTCAAGCTGTCCATGAATCCCCACAAAGTAATCTTCACAAATCCATCCCCAATATGGATACATTCCATGCAATTTCCCCAATCTACGGAGTTCCAACCAGTACAATTCATGGAAATTCTCTTCCCCAGCTAAGTTTAGTCCTCCAAAACTGGAAAAAAAATTGTAGATTTCTTCTCTCTAGCAAAATTAAATTTCTCCAAGAGAGTTTGATTCCTCATCAGAGTATTCCTCCATCAACAAGGTTTATTTCCCCCAACAAATTATAGTCTCCCCAACTTGAATCTGTTTCTCAGATTGCTACGAATCACCGGCAAAATTCCTCTCCCTAGTGAAGTTACCACTATCCCCGGAGAGTCGCTATGAAACCTAGAACCAGACCGGATACCAGTTAACTTTATCATCCCCAAAAGAGTCAGAAGATTATCCATCTCTTTTATCCCCAGTCAGGGTATATAGGAATTATTCTCCCCAGACGAGTTAAAAGGTCTTCTCCCCAGACGAGTCAGGGTATATAAGAATTAAATTCCCCAGTAGAGCAATGAACAACCAATGTTCCTAAAACCCTTCTCCCTAAAGCAGAAGTCAACATTCCCCAATGGAGTTTCCTTAAACAAAAGACAATAATTCCAAGCGGAAGCATTCTAGACAAGACTGAAGATACACGTACTCTTCATCCCTAGCGATAGTCAGGGATTAATTTTCCCAAGACAAAATACTGCAGGGCTTACAAATACACTTCACAATATTTTACATTCATACATCATAGCATATGCATACAAAACTCATGTAGCATAATCTCATTTATTTTGAGAACATCATTATGCAGTGCATTTCATATATCATGACATTGCATACAGTTAAATCTTCACCTTTTTTAAGAAGGATCAATTAACAGACGAATATCATCAACAATTCTCAAAAATAGATTGTAGATTAATTCCCAAAACAAGACAGGGTGAATATCTACATGATGAACACTTCCTTCAAACATCTTATATATTAGATTAAATTGACCAAATATTTATTCTGATACTTCTTCTAGTGGACCTTTTCTGGCTCAGATTAAATTGACCAAAGATTTATTCTGATACTTCTCCCAGTTAAAAATAGACGCGGACATCTTTTGGCTCAGAATAAATTGACCAAAGATTTATTCTAATACTTCTTCCAGTAGACATTTTCTGGCTCAGATCAAGTCGACCAAAGATTTATTCTAATAATTCTTCCAGTAGACCTTTTCTGGCTCAGATTAAGTCGACCAAAGATTTATTCTGGTACTTCTCCCAGTTAAAGGCAGACGTAGATATCTTCTGGATCAGATTAAATCGACCAAAGATTTATTCTAATACTTCTCCCAGTAGATATTTCCTGGCTCAGTAAATCAACCAAATATTTATTCTGATATTTCTTCCAGTAGGCATTTCCTGGCTCAGATTAAATCGACCAAAGATTTATTCTGATACTTCTTCCAGTGGACATCTTTTAGCTCAGATTAAATCGACCAAAGATTTGTTATGATACTTCCTCCAATAGACCTTTTTTGGCTTAGATTAAACCGACCAAAGATTTATTCTGATACATCATCCAGTTAAAGACGGAAAGACCTCTTCTGGCTCAGATTAAATTGACCAGATATTTATTCTCATACTTCTCCCATTAGACCTTTTTTGGCTCAGATTAAATTGACCAAAGATTTATTCTGATACTTCCTCTAGTAGACCTTTTCTGGCTTAGATTAAATCAACCAAAGATTTATTCGGATACATCATCCAGTTAAAGACAAAAATACCTCTTCTGGCTCAGATTAAATCGTCCAAAGATTTATTCGGATACTTCTTCTAGTAGACCTTTTCTGGCTCAGATTAAGTTGACCAAAGATTTATTCTGATACTCGTCCCAGTTAAAGACGGACATAGATATTTTCTGGCTCAAATTTTATCAACAAAAGATTTATTCTAATACTTCTCCCAGTAGACATTCCCTGGCTCAGATTAAATCGACCAAAGATTTATTTTGATACTTCTCCCAGTTGAAAACGGATGCAGACATCTTATGGCTCAGAGTAAATCGACCAAAGATTTATTATGATACTTCTTCCAGTAGACATTTTTATGGCTCATATTAAATTGACCAAAGATTTATTCTGATATTTCTTCCAGTAGACATTTTCTGGCTCAGATTAAATCGACCAAAGATTTATTCTGATACTTTTCCCAGTTAAAGTCGAGCATAGACTTAGTCTAAATTCTCCATCAACAGTTACCTTGGATGGCATCTATAAGTCCATCTTCGATAACTCTTCATTACCTCTCCAAATGGCATCTTTAAGCCTATTCCCAGCATAATCAACCAACAACATTACTCCGTGCACAAGCGAGTGCAAATTTCTGGGCACTTATGTGTTCCATCATCTTCCACCTTCAAGTCACGAGTGGCAGACATGTCAATCTAACTCTTCAGGTTTAAGAATATTGAACAGGGGAAGCTGTTGTACCCTAAAATTTTCCCTCCACTTTTCTCAAGACATTTCTTACAAAAGCTCTCAAATGCTCAAGGATTATCAAGAGATAATCAGACAAGCTCTGGGTCCACAACTAGGGTTTTGGTTTTCTCAAGGAAAATTGGACTTCTAATGCCTCAGTGACTTTCATGGTTCATAATAGGACTCCAAGAATTCTCATACCAAGTTTCAAGCCTTGCATCACAAATGTTTCAGTCAATTGCTCAGATGACTGAGAATCAACTATATTGGGTAAAAAGTCAACTGTGGTCAACATACAGTCAAACTTCAAGATTTTTTGCCAACATTAACATCTTTATGTAATATTCATCATTTGATCAAGGGTTGATCATAATTCCTCAAGAAAAGCACTCAAATCATCAAAGGGGCAAAATTATCAAAATTAAGGTTTTGACTAAGAATGACTGATCATTAACTTTTGACCTAGTACATGACCTAATGAATTAAAGCATGATCTTAAGGATTCAAACACAACATCTTGACCTAATTACATGGTCCAAGACATTTCCAAAGGTGTAAGAGATTGATAGTTGAAGAATTGAGATTAACTGATGAAAAGTCAACGGTCACACAAAAGTCAAACTTTGACTTTTTGATCAACTTGTACTTCAAAGATCAAGAGTCATCAAAACATTCAAATTTATCAAGCTTGATCAACAAGAATTAACAAAGTCAATAAAAAGTCAAATTTTCCAATACTTAGAAAAATTCTAAGTGTTTTGTCCTTGATAAATTCACTACTTCATGACCATTTTTCACTAAGATACAAAATGATTCAAGGAAAACTTTCAACATGAAAGTTGTAGAGCATGATGAATTCTAAAACTTTGTCCTTGAGGGTTGATGTCCAAAAAATGCTTGTATTATGAGATATAGGCCCATGAAGTCATGACATTTTTATCTAACACTTAGAGAAATTTTCAACAAGTTTGGTCAGATTTTTGTCCCAACTTCTTGGTAATTTTTCGCTAAGTTCCAAGTTAATTTAGCCAAAGTGGTAAACATGAAGGTTGTAGAAAATGTTTCAAGCTTTCCAAAATGTCCAAGAATACATTTTTATCATGCTTGAGATAAGAGATTCAAAGAGATGAAGTTTGGCATCCATTCTTGAATTATAGGTCATATTTGTGAAGAGCTCAAGAACAAATCCTCATGCCATGTTGCATAATCTTGCTTTGCAGGCCTCTTAACTTGCAAATCTCACCATAATTAAATGTTTACACAACTGATTGAACCATTATCCACTTTATTCAAGCTTTGTCCAAAACAATTTTCCATTTTTGGCACAAAGTTACCATTTCAATTCTTGTAAAGCATGCTTTATCACAAAGTCCACTCTCCTTGAGCCACTAACCTATTCCCTCTGCACACACTCCACAAAAAAGCCAGAAGCAACATGTTTAAAACCTCTAACCTCTCTAGATTGTTCTGTACTTCACATTGAAACCATGTATTTCAAAGATTGCTTCATTTGCAATCCAACCAAACCATAACATGTGATCTTGCAAATCTGATCAACTCCTTTCCTCCAACCTTTCTCTATAAATATAGAGGTCCATTTGTAAGCTAGACACGAGTTAATAAGCCCTCTAACCCTATCAAACTCTCCCAAGTTAGAATTGTACACAAAACCTCAATTATTTGCAAATTCTGACCTTAAACTTCAAACACCTAATCCACTCGTGCGTTTTCATTCTAAATCATACACAAAGCTTCTATAACTCATATAGAAGCTATTCAAACACCTGTTATACCATTGTAACATCTTCTTCATCATCCTCCATTTTCAAAAACAGAGCTCTACAACTTGACTTATCTAGAAGAATCCAGACACTCTCAATCCAAAGTAAGCATTACAATAGCTTCCTGGGAGTTCAGTGAAGCTATCTAGATCATTACAACACCTCCAGGAGTGCTCCAGCTTCAAACACGATTCTCACTTTTGAGGTAAGTTGTCTAAACTTTGAACTTTATGTACAAGCATCATTAATGTTTACTTTCTGAATAAAAAATGTAAACATCATTGTCCTGAAGCTAACCATGTGCTTACATTTCATTTATCTTGCCTGAGTGATGAGAATTTTCAAACTCAAGTTTCAGAAATTCTAGGGTTCGGTTTGGTACCAAGTAAATTCTCACTCATCTTTGATCTATAGCTTTTGAAATTAATGTGGTTGGATTTGTGGTTAAATTTCAAGCAAGTTTCATGTTTACACTTTTCAATTTGGTTGAGAAATGAGCATTTTCTGAAATTCAAAAATGTTGTTGAAGTTACTGGCGCGAGGAAGAAGATGAAGTCACATTCAGAAATGGGTTTATAATATATTGATTAGTTTGTGCATAAACTAACAGATGTATCACCACCACAGTGGTTAAAGCGCGCGTCTGTGACTATAGGGACATGGGTTCGAGCCCCAGCGGCACCCTTTTGTATTTTTCATGTTATTTTGTGATTCTCACGCCCCAACATGGGCTTCCTGACCTTGGGCCTAACTTCTTTTTTTCTTCTTCTTTTCAGCACCTCCCATTTGTTTTACCAACGCATGCCCATATTTGTTTTTTTACTGATTCAAACAAACAAAAACTAGTTTTTGGGCTTGGCCTTTTCTTTTCTTTTCACACCCTCTAAAATTATTTCACAACACCACAGACCCAATTTTTTTTTTTTTTTTTACATTTTCTTTTCATTTTCTTTTATTATTTTATTTTATTATAAAATCATAAAAAAAATTAGATTTAGATTTTAATTAATTAGCTTAATTTTGATAAACACAAATTAATTTAATTTAATCATTTTTACTTTATTTTATTAACTAATTTAAAAAATAATTAGAATTAAATTTTTATTATTATTTCACACAATTTTTTAAAATAAAACATCCAAATTTTTTTAATTTTTTTAATTTCCAATTAAACTTAAATTTTTTAGGATTTGTTCAAAATAATTAGTTAAACTCCTCTTTTAATTAGAGCTAATTAATTTTCTTTAGTTATGTAATCAAACCTTTTCCATCAAAAATCACCAAGAACAAACTTTCTTTTTCTTTTCTACTCTTTACATTTCTTTGCGTATTTTATTATTTTGCATTTTTATTTATGTAAATGGTTTGTAATAGATAATTAGGGCTTTATTGCTTTCCATCCTCATTCATAATTTGTACCCCCATTCCCAAAGCGTTGTATTAGCGTAAGACATTTAAATTCTGCAATTTATCACTTTCCTTATTATTGTTAGTTTAATAGGATTGTATGACAAGATTAAAATTAATCATAACAAAACTCTAATCCAAGATAAATAATTGAATCAAGCACATAAATAGTCATGTCCCTCAAACGTGGATTTCTTTAGCAAAGACCCTCGATTAAAAGATCATAGTCCCTCGATGACCATTTGATGTTGCCTTCGGTAAACGATCTTAGTCCCTTACTACAATTGCTAGAGCGTCTTACAAATTTCCTTCTATGATTGTACAATGACCCATGCTCGTACCTCACATCCAATGATAGGGCTTTCTACTAACTAATGGTAGGATAACACTATCTAAAGGAGGAGGAAAAGAACAAAGACTTTTTGAGTAGGTAGATAGCTCGTAATCGATTGCTCACAAACTAAAACAATTTCCACACTTCACACTTTCAAAACAACTATTTCCAAAATACTTTTCAAAAACAAATATTTTGTATACATTCTCAAACGATATGAGAATCATTACAAAATTGCCTTACATTGGCATTTTCAAAACATCTTTACAAAACAACACTTTCTTCCACAAATATTTTCAAAACAAACATTTTGTATACATTCTCAACGATACGAGAATCATTACAAAATTGCCGCACTTAGGCATTTTCAAGATATTTGCAAACATACACAAACACAAAGCATTTTCAAAGTGAACTAGCAATTAAGAGCCCGTAGATAACTACGAATGAAAAGGATGCTAATACCTTCCCTTTTCATAACCTACCCCCCGAACTCAAGAAAATTCTCAAAAGTTTTTTCTTGTTCTTTTCACCCCTTTCTTTATTAGATAAAAGAAAAGTCGATGGTGACTCTTGTTATCCGCAATATTTGCGATAAAACACAAAACACCAAGTCAGTTTTCCCACTGTGTTACACTAGTAAAACTGCCATGGTCAAAATCTAGAATCACAACCCTAAGACCATCCAAAGCTCTATTGAAATCTGAATATATACCATATACCACACTGCCTCTTAATATATGATCCCGTAACACTCAAGATTGGGCCCTAGAAGCCACAAAAGTGTATGACTTAGCCTCTACTATCAGATGCAAACTCAATCCACCAACTCTAACAGATAAAGAAGGCATCCTCCATTGAAGATCCCAGAAGAAAAGACCTTCATCAATCACGATGTCTTCAACCTCCTTTCACAACTCTTTATTAAATCAAATAGACGTTTCCTCCATATGATTAGGTTGACACGTTCTTACACCAAAAAATAATTTGGCAATATGCGTACAATATTGAAGTAGAAGAAATTCATTCTCAAGATCCCTTAATTGTGATAGATTATGCATCAGTTTAATAAATTTTTTTATTTCTTTAGTTTTTTTCTTAGGATCTGTTTGGTTCAAATGAATGGAGGGGATGAGAGATAATTTAATGAAGGGAATGAGAAGGGAAGGTAGGGGACGTGAGAAGTTTTTTTTTTTTAATTCTAGATATGTTTGATTCAAAAGATGTGATGGGAGGGGAAGAGAGAGATTTTAATAAAAAAAAAGTTTGGTTCTTGAGAGAATGAGAGATATTTTATTAATAATTTATATTTTTATCCTTATGATCTTATATAAATGATATGATATTCAAATGTGAAAAATTCATACATATTTTTTTGATAATAAAATTTATAATGTTGAGTGGCTAAAAATGTTATAACTTATCACATAACATTACAAAAAATTAAGTAAATTTGATTTGACTTACACAAATTAATGTATGTGTTAATAACAACTTATAAATTGTGATGAATTATATAATAAAACAAATACATAAAATAGCATATTATTGAATAATAATGAAGGAAAAACAATTATAACTACAACTTAAACACAAGTTAAAAGAAATAATTTATTTTATATAAACAAAATATAATAAAATACATAATAAAATTATATAAAAGAATATAATTTTAAAAAATAACTTATCTTATATAAAAAAATATAATAGAATACATAACAAAACTAAAAAAATAAGAGTACTACTTTATTTGATAGATATCGAATCAAGACTTGATATTTCAGCTGCATTCTCTTTTCAGTTCCCACTAATGAGACCTAACTCCGTTATAACAGTTACAAATAAAAGTCATAAGTCCAAACAAACGTCGTTAGTACATAAAACCAGCATTGGGTGCACTTGACCACTGACAATACAAAGAAGAACAACAACAAGACTTACACAAACTGTTCTATAGTTTCTTCATTTTTCTCTCAAACAAGCTTTGTTCTTTTGATTTTGAATTTAACTGGTAAAGCTTCTGTTCCTTTGATTCTCTTTGTTTCATTTTATCTTTGTTGTTGTTATTATTATTCTTTTTCTATTTTTAGCTTTTATATTTAATGAATGAAATGGTCTTTATTGTGCTTCAAAATCCTAACCTTTTTTTATTTTTCAATCATTTAATGTTAATAGTATTGCTTCCTTTTGTGTATTGGTGAATGATTTTGCAGCCCTTTTGTGTTTTTTTTACTAAAGTTTGTTTTTTTATGGTGTTATGAATTATTAACAAAAAAAAATGAGATTTTTTTTTTGCTTTTTATATGGATTTTGTGGATTGTGATGAAACAGAAAATCAGAAAAGTGCAGTTTTTTGTATTGGGTCTAGAGCATATTTGTGTTCTGGGTTCAACTCGAATTTTAAGATATACTATAATGCTTGATTATTGATAATGTTTACTAATTATTTGGTGGATATAATGATTTGTTTGGATCGATGGAAATGGATGGAGTGAAGTAGTATGAGATGGAATAAAGTGGTATTCCATTGTTTAAATCATTTAAAATCGGATGGAGCGGAACGGAATAGAGTGGTATGGATTTCATTCCATTCCATCACTTATTTCTCCCCCTCCTGTTTGGGCGGGATGAAGAATATGCCTTGTTCGTCCTAAAATTTCCAAACGATAGAATGAATCTTCATTCTGCTCCGCTCAATTCCACTGCACTTCATTCTGCTCTGCTCCGTTCACTTTATGTTATCCAAACATAGCCTAAATGAAACGATAGAGTGTGTTTTCATTGCTCTCAGAAGGGTTTTTACCCATACCATTTCTGAATTTAATCAACTTTTCTTTTGTTTATTCTTCAGCAGGGTGTAAGATTAAGTTTTTCTCATTGGATAATTGAGGTGGCTGTTTTTGTTACTGTATTTTTCTTGTATGCAATTTGATGATTTTTGCTCATCTCAGTGGTTCTTTAGTTACTTATACAGTTCTTGGTAATAAGTCTTTGTGTGTGCGAATTGGATTGACTCTTGTGTATGTCAGCAGTTATCATGGGATCAGTTTGTTGTGTTGCTGCAAAAGATCAGACTATTTCCACTAGAAATGGAGGTGAGAGTTTTCACAGAAATCCTGCATGTTCACCATCATTGAGTTTTCAATGGGATAGATGGAGCCGTGTTGCTGGTGAAATTGATGATCTTTCGTTTCTCACGTCTCGGAGAGTCAGCAGAAGTGTCAGCATGGAGTTTAAGGGGTCTTTAAGTTCTGAAAGAGGAAATTTATCTGATGTGGGGAGCACTCTAGAGAACTCGGTAACACCCATGTCTCAGAAGTCCCCTATTCACGAGCAATTGGGTGCGAGTCAGATGACTCTATCTTCAGGTAAATGTTAACTCCGTTATTCTTTTGTGATGAAACATTAGCTTATGAAAGAGACATTTAAAGCACCGCATTGTTTGAAAGTAGATTTTTTCGCTAGATGGATTCTTTTGGCAACTATCTTTGGATTTTACTCAAAGAAACGTTTAAAGCACCCCATCATTTAAAGTACCTGTCATTGCACCAATTAATATATAAGAATAGATGGTAGTGTCTGTGTTTAGAGATTATTATGGCCTTTTAGATTGATTACATTGACTCAGTGTTATCAAATATATGCCATGGCTGCGCTATGGTGGATATACATGGCAGCTATGAAGCACGGACACCCCGAACACGATTCCGACACTGACACGGCGACACCGATAATAATTTGAAAAAATGAATAAATTGAACATAAACCCAAGTGTCGGTGCAGGTGTCCGGCATCGACACAGACACGGACATGCCTTATTTCAAAGGTGTCAGTGATACATAGCATGGCAGTTTTTGGGCTATCTGCAATGGTAAATATCAGTCGATATTGTGGGTTTTTCCACCATAATCTTCTATAACGGCACCGCAGAGCAGTCAGTGTGAGGGACTTTGGTTCTCCCCCATGGACCACCATCTGCCGTCCACAACACTGACTTCGCCCTCTATGTGATGAGGAGGTGATGAAAGGATTAGTCTAAAGGCTGGCATGAATATAAATAGATCTCCTGTACCTCGTTTTCAATGACGGGATCGTCCACTGAAAAACAAATATAAGGGCTTAGAACTCCTTTATCTATAATCATTGATCTATTAAAGGGTAATTTAGTATTTCTAGTTGTTTTAATAACTTCGTTATTAAGTTTATTCTATTAAGGCCTATGTGTCAGTTTACTTTGTGGATAAATAGACTAATGATTAATGTCATTTAATATATTATTCCTTACGGTTTTTGTAGCCGTTATTGCAGAGCAATAAATATATTATCTTAATTATTCTTTTATGTTCTACATCACCTTGTACACTAACTAACATGCTCTTTCAAGACTCATTTTCTTTTGCAATAAAAATGAAAAACTTGGTTTTACAATCTTGCTCATGACTTGAATGGTCATATTATATATGCTGTTTTACGATATGAAAATTAGGACACTCCTTTCTATTCACCATGTTTCCTTGGCTATTTATTTTTCCTCGTTCTGTTATTGATTTATCTTCCACTTTTTTCTTGTTGCAGATCTATCCATGTCAAGTAATTGTTCTACAATGGTGAGATTTAATTCATTTGAACTGCTGAAATTGATTACAAGTCTTTTACTGTGTAGCGCTAACCCAACTCTTATCTATATCTATCTTTAGGTGAAGAATCTGACAGAATCACCGGAGATTGCAGAATCTTCAGTACCAAATCTTTCTTTTTCAATATCTTCTTCTTTCTCAACACCTATAAACCGTAATCTAAATCATCACAATCTTCCTAGCTCAACACCATCTAGATGGGCTCATCGATCTCCAGGACATCCGCTGCTGAGACAAATTTCTGATAGTAGAATCCTGGGTCTGAAATCACCCGACAACTCAATTTCCGAGGGAAGGCCATCATTTGTACTGTCCACTTGCAGCAATGACATGGTAACTGGATCCCAATGTGGATCATCTGATGGCTGGTCTATGCGCACCTTTTCTGAACTGGTGGCATCGTCCCAAAAGGAAAGGTGGTCATTTGACAGTGAGCATTTAGGTTCAGGTCGCCACAAGATAAGTGGAACTAGTAGTAGGTTCTCCTATTCTCCCTCCATGGATTTACAATCTTGCCGTGCCTGCTCCAAGCTCTTGACCGAGAAAACTCCATGGAGCAGCCAGAAATTTATTTCCAACAACGACCTCTCGGTTGTCGCTGTGCTTGTCTGTGGTCATGCCTATCATGCAGAATGCTTGGAGACCATGACATCAGAAGCAGATAGTTATGATCCCGCTTGTCCAATTTGCATGGTAGGAGAAAAGCACGTGTTGATGTTGTCCAGAAAAAGTCTTAAAGTCGAATCAGAAACGAAGGGCAAGAGCTACAAGATATCCCGAAACCGTGTTGTTGATAGCTACTTTGATGGAGGATTAGATGTTTTTAATCGCCAAAAAGATGTAGTTTCGAAATTGGAGCCTAGCTCAAGTTCAAGAAGCTCATTAAGAAAACCCTTCTTGAGGCGGCATTTTTCACTGGGATCGAAGTGGAATCGATCTCTGTCTGAGAATGATTCCGCCAAGAAGAAGGGTTTTTGGGCGAGATATCGCAAAGATTGAGGTTCCTTAACCATAACTATTAATTGCTGCAGCTCTCTAATTATATTTGTAGCACCAGCAAGTTAGGATTTACTATTTGTATGTTGACCAGCTTTACTAATAATTATAGATTTTATCTTCATTAAATTTTGTGCTAGTAAGAAATTCCTACTCATGCATGGAGGCAAAGGAAACAAGTTTTTTTATTACTATATTAATAGCACACAATGCATATTAAGTTAAACAACTAATATTTATTTATTTATTTATTTCAGATTTATAATTTATAAAAAAATAACTGTGAGACACATATTTACAGATAATATAATTTTTATGCGGACTTTTTTATTTAAGTCACACTTTTCAATTGCTAACAATTTTTGACGTCATCCTCATAGACATTAGAAATGACTTTGTAAATAATAGGTTGAGGATGAGCTTTTTCAGATTTGTCTCTTTTTTAGAGAATTTTGGTCTAGTTTCTCTCTTTTTTGTGTATCACCTTTCTTTTTTTAATATACAACCTTTATTAAAAAAAAACCTTGTGTTTTGATTGCTTATTTTTTATATGTTTTTGACGCCGGATCTTTCAAAAAAGAGTTTGAGTTGAGAGATATTTTTTTCCGACTGAAATTGTAAATTTGTGTAGTTTTTCAACTTCTTGATTTTTATTTATAAGTTAGTTAGTTTCTTTTGTGATTTTGTTGTTGTTAAGACTAGTTTGTGAATCACTTCGAGACTCTTATACTCTTATTTGATTATGACTTATTAATTTTTTGAGATTTTATTAATTAATGTGTTTTTTAACCTATAAATTATTATTATAAATAATAGTGAGTTAATAGAGTTGTACAAAATATGACTTAGTAATAATAACAAGAAAATTATTTATCTTATTTTTTAGTCTTTTTTATTTAATTAATTATTAATAAAATCTTTAACATTAGGAGTAAGAATATTAATTTTAACATCGATAATTTCTTTACCAAAAAGTGTTGTTTGTGATAATTTAAAATTAGTACATAAAAAAATGATAAGAAAATTAGCAAACAACGATAAATCTAAGAATTGAAGAAATAAAAAATGAAATCTCTTTACCGGTCACTTAAATTTTGTACATACAAAAACAAACCATGATAAAAAATAGCAAACAATAATAAAATTTACTAGTAAGTACCATGTGCCTTATCAATAAAAGAGGGTAAGTGACACAAAATCTAAAAAAAAAAAACCTGCATTGAATTATTTCATTACCCCAATTTTTATCTTTTCAGACACGTCTGACTGCATACGACGCACTTTTTACTTGACTAGAGGACAATCTTCCTTTGTTGGTAGACGATGAACCACTATATCAGTATCTAAATCCGACATGTCTTCATACGACCAAACAAACATTTCAACATTGTAACGCCCATTAATTTAATTAATTATTTAATTAAATTATTTTGGATTATTCGTTGAAGTTGTGAGAGGTGTGGATTGTTAGTATAAGTTGTTACATTATTATTAATTAATTAAGTAGTTGATTAATAATAATAATGTTGGAATTAATGGAATAATATAATATTAAGTTGTTGGGCCTATTTTATATGGTGGTATGTAGTACTAAGGGGGGTGTGAGAATTAAGCCCAAGAGAAATAATTCTATTATTATTATTGAGTTTGATTATAATAATAGAAATTAGATGTGACAGTAAGGAGAATAGGTTTTGTCAAGAGGAAGAAGAATAAGGGTTGGAAGAGGGGAAGAGAACGTGAAAGTTGCAGAAAAGAAGGAAAAGAGCTAGAACGGAAATCAATCGAAAAAATTATAGAGCAACCTTCAATCCAAGGTAAGGGTGGGGTTCTGACTCTATAATACGGTTTATAATGATTACTATGTGGGATTTGATGTGAAAGATTGTTTGGTTATGATTGAATTATATACATTGTTGTTTGATGAGAACCAATGATTTAAGGATGAATAATGATGCCCTAATGTTGTATAATTGATGTAGAAATATATGATTATTATAATTGATGATTACCTATGATTAGAGGATGTTTTTAGGGCCTAAGGCAGGGAAACCGCAGTGAAAACGTAGTGAAATCGCAGAAAATATTCATGACAGAACAGTATGTGTCGACCCCAAAAGCCATGCGTCGATGCATGCATGATTTTAGACTCAGGATGAGTCGATACGAAGAAGCCATGCGTCGATACATGCAGGCTTTTAGACTCAGGATGAGTCGATACGTAGGACTATGTATCGATATATGCAGTGTTGCAGACTCAGTATGAGTCGACCCAACAGGATTACGCATCGACTCATGCAACGTGTTAATCCCAGTACGCGTCGACTCAAGATGTTATGCGTCGACTCATGTAGTCTGATTTTTGGCAGATCTGTTTCCAAAGGCTGTAACTTGAGTTTCCGGACTTCGTTTGAGGTGTCGTTCGAAGTGTTGGATAGCTAACGCGGTGAAATTCATTATTAAGGACTAAAATGAAGGATAAGAAGAATAATCCTAGTAACCCAAATTAGGATTAGAGTTAGCTTCCCGCGTTAATTGCTATGATGATTTTGTGAAGTATGATGAGGATAAGATGATTATAGATTGTTGCTTGGTTCATAACAGTAAGATCAATGATGGTAATGATATAGTATGACAGAATTAATAATATGTAGAGGCTTGTTAACTAGAGGTAAGCCTTAGATGATTAATTAATTATAGGCAATATCATGTTGTAGGCCTATGGCCAACATTGAGGGATTGTCGATCTATCATTGTATTGTTGTTGTGGTTAAGTTGCTGTAAAATTATGTTGATGAGTTATGTTGATGAATTATATTGATGAATTATGTTGATGAATTATGTTGATGAATGATGTTGATGAATTATGTTGATGAATAATGTTGATGAATTATGTTGATGAATTATGTTGATGAATTATGTTGATGAATTATGTTGATGAATGATGTTGGTGAATTATGTTGGTGAATTGTGTTGATGAATCATGTTGGTGAATGATGTTAATGAAGGATGTTGAGATGCCTCTAATAATTGGCAGCTATTAAGATGTAGGCTTCTGGACAACGATGATGTTGTGTTGAGATGTTGTTAATTATGGTTGTTGTTATTACATTCATGATTGTGTTGCATACATTGCATTTCAAGATGGAGCTGATGCTCATTAAGATGAGCTGTATTGACGAATATTAAGATGAAGGCTTATGCCTTGTTGATGCCTCTATTTATTGGCAATTATTTTAAGATGGGAGTTCTGCTCCAATGATACCACATGCATTTGCATTATAATTGAGTCGCATTTGATCTTGCATCTTGAGTTGTGGTGAAGATAGATTTGTTGTTGCTTTATGTTGTTGACTTGTTGTGACAAGTATTATCTAAAAGCTGTGAATTTAGTAGTTATGTCGTTTTGATGTTTTGTGGTGATTAATGTTGTTGTGAGTTGTGAAGTGGTGATGTTATATAATCTGATCTAATATATTATTTATCATACGTTTTATTATATTGTTAGATATCTCACCCCTTCTGTTTGAATGTTGCCCTATGTTGGTAACGTGCAGGTAATCAAGAAGGATAGTTGTTACCTCGTTAGTTCCAGTCGGTGTTATCGCTCTGATACGTAGCACTCGGGGGGATGAACACTTGATGTTTAGTTGTTGTTTATTATTTCAGTTGCTGAATTTTTAAGTTGATTACATGAAATAATTGTTGTCTTGAGGTTGTTTTAGTTGAATAAGATATGTTAAGTGAATTGAAGTTGAATATGTATATCCTGCTGCTTATCAATGAAAAGTTGTTGATTTTAAAGAATACATCAGGTTGTGTTCGGTTCATCCGAATTAAGTGTTATGTATTTGTTTTATATGCGGTTAAATGAAGTTTGATTTTTAGTTGAAAATGTAGCATCCTATTTATGTTGAACTCTGATTTTCTTATTATCCGCCGGGTAGAAATGGGGTGTTACAAACATAGTCATGTAACATCTGTACCAATCAGCCCTTGACATTGTCTTCTAAGTTAGCGCCGATCTTGATCTCTTTCTTGTCTTCCTCAGTACCTAGGTTGATCACTTCAATTGGCTCATCATGAGGTTGAATGGCCTTCTCCTCTTGCATCAAAAGTCTGGCTAGTTCCCCTGGTATTTCACAATCTTCTTCGCCTCCGTCTTCGGCTTGATAAATTGGATGTTCAAAGTCATAACTGGCAATAGCATAGTCATTGGCAATGAGATCCGGAGTGGACGTGGATCTGCAAGTGTGTGTGTGTGTGTGTGCGCATGTAAGATACATGACTATTTGAAAAATGCAATAAAGAAAAAGAAAGACAATGAACACAAAATTTGAGTGCAAAGGTCAAATGTTTTCCATTAAATGATCATATGATAAATAAACATGAACAAAACCCTTAACAAATGAACCATGGTTCCCCGGGCAAGGCACGTGGCTTAAAAGTCATTGTTTGGAATTAAAATTACAGGAAAAAGTTCTTGAATTGACAGAAAATAGTAAACAATAATTACTCCTCATGGAAAGAGATGGGAATGAAGTCTTTTGTGTGCCAGTTGTTGAGCTTTCCTCCGGCAGTAGGGTAAATCCATTCCTCAAAAGCACATTCATCGTCAGAGTCTTCCACAATATTTACTTCATGATTTTCGATATGAAGAGGTGGCTTTCCCACGCGAGCGTGCCTGACCTCTTTCTGAGCTTTGATGGTGAAACCCAACCCAAATTTGTCTGCTTTAAACAGAATGTCGAGGAGTTGTCCCCAGATAGTACAAATTCCACCTTCGACCACGGCACGAGCATCTTTAAGTGAAACTATTCTTGGCACAACTTCATCAGATTTTGATATGCCAGAGGAGATTTTGGTGGCGACAACCATAGGAGGATCAACTTCGAAAGCTTGACACGAAGTTTCTATAAATTCTCCATCCATCTCCACATATCTGAAAGAATTGAGGTGGCTTACCATGAATTCTTCTTCACCACAGATTGTGACTATCTTCCCCTTGACTGGGTACTTCAACTTTTGGTGAAGGGTGGATGTCACCACTCCTGCCTTATGTATCCAAGGGCGCCAAAGTAAACAAGAGTAGGCGGGACGTATATCCATCACGTAGAAGGTAGAATTGAAAACTTGTGAACCAACTTTAATGGGGATATCCACTTCTCTGAGTATCATCCTCTTGGATCCATCAAAATCCCTTACAATTATGTTACTTGGTTTTAACACCAGACTTTCGCAATTTAACCGGTCCAAGGCACCTTTGGGTAGAACGTTTATAGAGGAACCAATATCAACCAGGACATGGGCTAGGGTAGTTCCTTTGCACTCAATAGAGACATGCAGAGCCTTGTTATGATTCCTTCCAATTGGTGTCAAGTCAGCATCAGAGAACCCCAATCCATTGTCGGCAGTCAGACTTGCCATACAGTTTTCAAATTGATCAGTTGTGGTTTCTTGGGGAACATGCGCTTTCTTAAAAAATTTGATTAAAGCTTGGGCATGAGCATTGAAACAAAGCAACAAAGACAGCATAGAGATTTTGGAGGGGGTTTGCCCCAGTTGTTCTACTATCTTAAAATTGCTTTTTCTTTATGATCTTCAAGATTTCCTCCATCTCTTGGGTGGAAGGTTCCTCGGTGGTAACATCTTTGGCTGGCGCCTCCGTCCTAGCAGGCTCAACTACTTTCTCTCTACCCCTAGTGTCAGCACTAGGCTCATCAATGGTAATGCGAACAGGTGTCGTCGTAGTAGTTGGGGGTGAAATGTTAGGAGAGAAAATCCTCCCCGTTCTCGTTACTCTGCTAGAGCCATAAATATTTGTAACATCACCAATATCGTCTTCATTGATCCAGGAATCCTGCTTAATTCCATGATAGTAAACCTCAGTACCATAGTTCCATGGAACTGCTTTGTCGGAGGAGTAGGGAATCGGCCCAGGGGCAGTGACTATTAAAGGAGAAATTATTGATTCATTTGAAATCCTAATAGGATCCTTTGAGGAGATCCTAAGAGGCTTGTTGGAGATTGTTATTATGGCAAAGTCTTCAGCTTTGTTGGTCAAACTCTTGATGGTAGGACATTTTTCAAACAAGATCTTGTGACTATATATTAGGTGTTGAACACCCTCTTTCAGCCACTTGCATCCATTTATTTGTTCAGCACAACAATCACAGTCTTTTAAACTGCCAGGGAACACCCCAGCTCTCATAAAATTTCCCTTCACAATAGTTAATGGAGTAGTCAAATCCTCAACGGAGGAAACAAAAGTAGTGTCATCAATCGCATTGACACCTTTGCCATGGTTCGACATTGGTGCAGTTATCACATTTGGAGTTGTAGGTGGATCAAACTCAATAGTTTTATTGTCTATCAGGTCTTGAATCTTATTCTTTAGAGCCCAACATTGATCAGTTTCATGCCCAGGGCTGTTGGAATGATATGCGCATTTCGCATTTGGATTGTACTTCGGTGATATAACATTGGGATTTGATGGTGGATCACACAATGTTACCAAGTTGGCCTTCAACAGGTGTTGCAAGGCTTGGGACAATGACATATTAATCCTTATGAATTGTCTTCTAGGAACTTCAGGTCATTGATGGTTGGCTTGTTGTGGTTGTCTTTGAGTGGATGGAGGATTAGAGATCAAAACAACATCAACAGATTGGTGATAGTCTTTTTTGACGTGGCTTCTTGAACCACATACGGCGTTGGTTTCTTTCTTGCCAGTAAAGGGCTTTTTTATAGCATTTGATATAGAAGCAGATGCCATGGGAATTTTTTCACTCTTGATACCAATCTCAACTCTTTCACCAGTTAGAATTAACTCTGAAACCGGGCGATGAGCTCCCAATTAGCAATTTGAAAAATGGGCCAGTTAATGTTCCCATGAACATGTCCACCAGCTCTCTGCCAATCAATTGTGGTTGAACTCTACCAGCAAGGTCCCTCCATTTTTACGCGTACTCTTTAAACCCTTCATTAGTACCCATTGTCATTCCTTGAAGTTGAACTCTAGTTGGTGCCAAATCAGTGTTGTACTGATATTGACGGTAAAAAGCACTAGCCAGATCTTCCCAAGTATGAATGTTGGAATCCTCCAACTGGTAAAACCATTCTAACTGAGTCCCATACAGTCTCTCTTGGAAGAATTGTACCCACAGCCTCTTGTTAGTGGTATAAGGTTGTATCTTGTGGGCGTAGGACCTCAGGTGAAGTTTTGGGCATGAAACTCCATCATATTTAGCAAAGACTAGAATTTTAAACATGTGTGGGATAACAACCCCAGGTACCAAGCCCAAATCACCAAAATCCAAGCCAAGTACAACTTGAATTTCCACAGCTTTCAGCCTCTCTTCCAGTTGCTTGTATTTATCCTCAGTCGGTGGATACTGTTCATCAAAGTAGTCTTCATCTTCAGACGCTTGATCATTTTCACCCTCAACACGGGTGCTCCTTGCATCTTCCTCCTGGTTCTCGTTTTCCTTGGATAACTCTTCAACCACTTGCACTTGACGGACGAGGCCTTTAAACCTTTTCCCCATGTTGATCAGTGCCCTCTTCTTGGTCTTCTTTTTGGCCACCAGTAATGACATCAGCTCTTGTCGTCCCTTGGCCAGGGTCATCAAAGTTTCTTGGAATTGAGAGTTTTGCTTCTGCAAGTCTTTCATGGTTTGCTCGATATCCATCGTACTGAAATAAAAAGTAGAAAGATGAGGAAACATGTGCTTGAAAACCTGCCTATGTGATGATGCATGAAATGCGTATGCAAATGATTTCAAGGACTTTTAAGATTTAAATTTGCTTAGACAAAAAGGGAACAAACATTAATTGCATTAATAAGTTCAAACGGTTACAAGATGCCTCTTGGGCTTACAATGGAAGAAACAAAGATAATATAAAATAAACTCCTAAAACAAAAGGACTCAAGCTTCCTATGAGCACATCCTCTTCGGTGCAATGTAGGCATTCAAATTCCGCTCTTCATGAAGTTGTCTCATGAGCTCCAAAACCTTCTTCTCGCTTGCGTAGGACTGAGTTTCAAAGGTGTCTCGCTCCCCTTTGAGTTGAATCCATGATCTTTGTAACTCCTCGAGAGTAGTCGGCATGTCAGGATGGAGAATAGTGCAAGGAACATCTCCCTCGTCAATAGGCTCCATGATGATAGGTAGAATGGCCTCATTAGGCATCATGATATTTTGAGCGCGAGCTTGCACCCACTTGAGATAAGGCTCCCAAGGTTTTTCTATCAACTTTGTTCACCATGCCCCAAGCTCGTATGAATCTCTGACGATAACCTTGGACATCGTTCTCATAGTCAAATTCAATTCCTTGGACAAGTGCATCATGAGGACCATCCCTCTTAGCATACCCAAACTGTCGCAACGGAAAAAAGGGTTATAGAGGATTCCTCCTATTGTACCCCAAAATTTTCCCTCCCTTATTTTCAAGATCTTCTTTCACACGGGTGGTTACAAACACTTGCTTAAAGAAAATAAAGAATTTTGAAGATGGACAAGTGCCTTTCGATGGGCATCTTAAACAAGGCAGCTTCGATGGGCATCTTAAGTAAGGTTGTCTTTTATTTGGGGCATACAAGGTGTCTTTCGACAGGCATGTGAACCAAGTGATGCTTCGATGGCATATCAACAGGGTGACATTTCAATTGTCCAAGTTAAAGAAAAAGAGATCGAAAAGAGCAAGAACTAAGAGGTTTCCAGAAGTTCTGATGACGGGCCATTCAAATTCAGGTAGATTGGAGACAAAATCGAAGGAGCACTGATAAGGAAAACTGTGAGCCTTTCGAATTCATGCAGATTGGAGACAAAATCGAAGGAGCTCCGATAAGGAAAACTCCGAGCCTTTCGAATTCATGCTGACCGTGGCTCAAACGAAGAAGCTTTGATGAAGAGATCCTTGAGCAATTCGAATTGGAACCCAGAGCCATCAAGAGGAATAATGCTTGGGGGCTGATCGAAGAAACTCTGATGCTGAGAATATGAGCAATTCGAATCAGGACTCAGAGCCGTCGAAGAGAGCAGAACAACACTTCTACCAGTCAATAAGATAATGCTTCGATTGGCCAAGTTCAAAGCCATCAAAGAGAGAAACACTTAAGACTTAATCGAAGGAACCATGATGAAAGCCTTGAGCCAAATTCGAACAAAACACCTATCATAACCTGTCCAGGTTCACTCAAAGTTCAAAATGGCATGTTTTCCTTGCAAATATGGCAAGAATTCAATTTTGATCGTGGCTTCAATTCTCGAGTTAATGGCCAGATTCTTTCCTTGTTTGTTCTTAACTCCACTAGAGCTTATTCGACTAGGGTGATTTTCTTCAAATCAAGTGATTGAAGCAGAGGGTAGCTCAATCGAAGGAGCCATGATAATGAAGCTGGTGCAATTCGAATTAGAATTCAGAGCCTTCGAAGGAAACAATACTCTGATGAGGAAAGCTTTGAGTAATTAAAATTGGAGCTTAGAGCCTTCGAAGAGAACAAATTCGAAGGGAAATGGGTCTGCAGGGGCATGTCAGCTTTTGATTTCCATCATATTGGAGGCCCAGATAACTTATAACAGGCTGGAAGTAACGCATGAAAATAGATTGGCACCTGATTGAATCAAATACAACAAGTTTTTATGAAGAAATCAAATCAAATCTCTTCATCATAATGGACCAAGATTTGATACACAAATGTTGACCTAAAATCCCTTGCCTATATAAACCTCATAATCTCAGAGAAAAAGGACACACACATACTGCCTCACAAAAAACGCAGCCTGCCCCACGAAGTTCCAGAAAGTAGCATCAAATTCCAAAGTTGTCAAAACTCCATACCTTTGCAGGCACCTTCCGTCCAGATTACCACTCCGATCGTGTTCTTGGAGTTCACACAGACTCACACTCACTCGTGCCCCAGCTATCTCACACCCATGACTGCAGATCAAGGCGCCTCCAGTGGTAAAAATGTTCAGTCTCATTTAATCTTAAATTAAACTCATGATTGTATGTTCATGGTTTTTGTTGTTATTTATGAGCGATTTAACAAAATGTATGCAAGTTATAGTGACCAAATGTCCAAACACCATGGATAGGGTTTTCGAAGTTGGTTACCTTTTGAAACCCATGATACAGGCTGTTGCAAATCGAAACAACCCCAGATCCAGGTTCAGGGATTGCTTTCGAATGGAATGTTTTCTATTTTATTTAGTTTTGAACTAACTAATTTGCAGGACCCAAAGCACGTTTCATGTATTTCGAATGAACAAGCAGCTCAGATGGTGAAAGGGAATTCATGCAATCGAAGGGACCAGGGTTTGAATCCCAGGCCTTATATTTTCAATTTCTAACGAATTTGCTTGCAGATCTAGCGCTCCAAGGCCCTCGAACGATGCCTTCGATCAGCCCTCTGGATCGAAAGGCAACTCGGGCTCTCTTCGATCCAGGCTTTCCTTTTTTTCCTCAAAATTGCACCCTTTTATTCACTGCATGTTCCTTCGACTGTGTTGTTTTACTTATGTTATCTCTTCTAGCTTTTTTTTAACATAACATCAAAATCAAAAAATAATAAAAAGGCACTAGGTTTAGTTTTTTATTAAACTAACTTTTTAAATTAATTATTTAATCATTTTAACCCTTTTTTTTCTAAATTAAGATTAAATAGACTTAGGATCTTAATTTCATGTCATAATCAGATAAAACAAAAAAAGATTTCCTTTTACCTTAGGATTTTTAGGCGTATTTTCAATTCGCACGCTTACTTTAAATTTCGCATTTTTTTATTATTGTAACTGCCTACTGGTTTGTAATAATAATTAGGATTTTACTTTATGCATTTTTATAATGTATCTCTCTCAAAACCGTGTAATAACTTAGGATTTATTTTTCTGCATTTTATTTTCCGCACATTTCTTGCTTTATTATTTTACTATATTACTGTTAGTAAATAGGCTTGTATGGAAAGACTAAAATCAAACGTTAGCTAACCTAGAAAAAAGACAAAAAAATAACTGAATCTCAACACACTCGCACATGCGCACCTCTAGGGTACCCCCACTTCGTTTGCCTTCAGAAATAGTCACAACTCTCAAAACGTGAGAGGTTTTAGTGGCTACCCTCTGGTTTAAAGATAAAAAATGACCCTTTTCGACGTTACCTCAGTATGATATTAAAACCTTAGGGTAGTTACTAAGGCTTCTTGCCAAGTTGCCTTTGTGGCTATAAAAACGTCCCTTCGATTGTCCCTCAAACATTCAACGATAGGGCTACCTACTCACTAATAGTAGGATAACACTGTCTAAAGGAAAAGAGGAAAAGAACAAACTTTTTCGAGTAGGTAGATAATTCTTAGATGCTTTCTCAAAATCAATTTTTCACACTTCAGACTTTCAAAAACATTTTCAAAATGTTTTATAAACACTCTTGAGGACTGATACAAGAGTTATCATAAAGCAAACAAGCTTTTCAAAACAAAAACACAAAAGCAATTTTCAAAAATGAGCAAGTGCCTAAGAGCCCGCGGAAAACCATAGATGGAAAGGGTGCTAAAACCTTCCCTTTCCATAATCTAACCCCTTACTCGGAAACTCTCGAAAAAGGTCTTTTTCTATTCTTTTCACCCTTTCCTTTATTGGATAAAAAAAGTCAGTGGCGACTCTTGCTTATCGCGACATTTGTGAATACAAAATGAAAAACCAGTATAATAGTCGGTTCTGCCACCGTATCACACCTCCCCTAATGCCAAGAGAGGGACATCTGAGAATTCCCCACAACAATCAATGATGGTTACGTCCTCCAAAGATCGAGGACACCAATGAATATTCGAATGCGTGAGGGTCATCAACCTATTAGACCATCTCATGCCTTGCTCATTCTTCAAAACAAATCGAGGTAGGTGCGAAATAAACCACCTAGCCAACAGAGGAGTGAAATACATAAGGGTCCCCCTTCTCTTCATGGTACGTGTGTGAAGAGAGTGCAAGATATCTCCAAGTAAGGTAGGTACCGGGTTACGAGACAGAAAAAATTTGACCGCATTCACATCTATGAGTTGGTCAGGATTAGGAAATAGTAGCATCCCATAGATGAGAAGGGCCAACACTTCTTCAAAGGCTTGTAAATCCAGAGTATCCCAAAAATATTGAGCCTTCTCAAACAAAAACTTGGCTAGAAACCCTTTGACACCACTTCTTGTTTCCCAACTTGCCACAACATTGGACCGTTGTATATGTAGAGCTCGAGCAATCTCCTCAGGTTTTGGGTCTCTTTCAATACCGTTGAAGGGTAATTGATTAAGAATAGGCACTCCCAATAACTTAGAAAACTCCTCCATTGTAGGCACTAATTGGTAATCAGGAAATGTAAAGCAATAGTGTAAAGGATCAAAGAACTGAAAGATCACTTTCATCATGTCTTCATCAAGGCTCGAGGTAACCATATTGAGAAGTCGACCATGTCTTTTGGTAAATGGAGAATGCTCAGGAACCCTCGACCACTAACTCCTTGAGTTGAGGAGGCACTCTTATGAGGTTGACTTGGATAGTATTCCTGCGAGTGGGAGCCATGTCCTATAAAGCAACACAAAGATAAGTCCTAAAAATCCTTGAAATGGTTAGTGCAAAATGCCATGTTATGATGTCATGATGTTATGTGCAAGTAAACATAAACACACAAAGCAAACAAGTCCTTAGGTTTAGGTTTGTATGGAGTTTATAGGTAAGTACCCTCTTGAAGTTTGGTTGGTTCAACCTGTCCTAGAAAGTCATCAGGTTCTAGGAAATCTCAATATCATTGATCTTTCTTCATCGGGCATTGTTTCAGCGCAAGGCTCTTTATTTGCGACCGAAATATCCCAAAAGTACAATCTCAATGAGCGTATTATCGAGTATTAACCAACTTTGGACTGAACCAAAGCCGACTATCTCACTACTTCCTAATGGCCAAGTTGTTCAATTAAAGGTTCTAAAGTCAGTTAGTGCTTCATGAAACTACACATCAGCCACGTATTCTCCTTGACTAAACTCAAGGGCTACCGGTACCAACAAATGTGTCACACTAACATAGACATCGCTTCAACCATGTCGGTATACCACGCACAGTCCCCACGATCTATTGCTACTTATCTAATAATATTCCCCGATCCGGGTAGAGGATCAAAACAAAACCCAAACAAAGGACCCAAAAATGTAAGAAACCAAGTCAAACAAGGAAATCATTATAAATTTGATCTAGATCTAAGGTAACCCCACTTTTAAGTTTATCCCCAGCAGAGTCTCCAGTTCTGTCATACGGTGGGAGAACTGACTTGGGTATTTTGCGTTTTATCGCAATTGTTGCGGATAGCAAGAGTTGCCACCGAATTTTCTTTTACCCAATAAAGGAAAGGGTGAAAAGAACATGAAAGACCTTTTGAGACATTTTCTTGATTCCGGGGGGTAGGTTATGAAAAGGGAAGGTGTTAGCACCCTTTTCATCTGTAGTTATCTATGGGCTTTTAGTTGCTTGATCACTTTGAAAATGCTTTGTCTGAGATGTGTTTGTGATTGGTGTAAGTTTGAAAATATTTTGAAAACGCCTTTGTTTCAGAAAACTTTGTAATGATTCTCGTCTCTATAAGAATGTATACAAAGTGTTAGTTTTGAAAATAATTCAAAGAGATGTTTGTTTTTTGAAGATGTTTTGAAAGTGTGAGTGTGGAGATGATTTGAGTTTGTGAGCAAGAAACTATGAGCGTTCTACCTACTCAAAAGGTCTTTGTTCTTTTCCTCCTCCTTTAGATGTTGCTATCTTACCATGGATTGATAAGAAGTCCTATCTTTGGATATGAAGGGACGAACGTGGGTCGTCGTATAGTCATAGAAGGCAACTTATGAGAACCTTTAGCAATTTTCGTAGGGACTAAGGTCGTTTTACCGAAGGAAACATCGAGGGGTCATCGAGGGACTACTATATTTTTATCGAGGGTCTTTGATAAATCACCCATAGTAGAGGGACATGACTATTTTCTGAGGCAACAAGCGGGATTACCTTAAAGGTGCACATGTGTGAAGCGTGTTTGATTGCATGCATTTTTGTCTTTGAGATTAGGGTTTTCTAGCGGTCGATTTTATCTTGCCATACATACCCTAATTACTAATAATTATATGAAAAACGATAAATTTGCGAAAAATAAAATCCTACGCTATTGCATCATTAGGGGGATGTGGATACAATTTACAAATGAGGGATGAAATAAGCTTAATTATTACAACCATATTGAATAGCAATAAATAAAATACAAGAACAATGTAAAAAGAAAAGGAAAAAAATATTTTTAACCATTATGTGTCGACACATGCATCTATGCACCGACACATAACTTTTCTTTGCTCCTGTAAAACTAAATCAACTCAGTATGAGTCGATGCATAATGATATGTGTCGACTCATTTCTTATATGTGTCGACACATTCGTGTTTTGTGTCGACTCATGTACCTTTTGCCTTTCTGTTTTAGGTCTGGATAGCAGTATGTGTCGACACATAAGGCTTTGTGTCGACTCATACCCTGTTTTGTCACTAAAATGAGCCGACTTATGTGAGTATGTTTCGACTCATGCTGCAATTTTTTTTCCTTAAACATTGTTCTATTGTATGTACAAGTCAGTTCTCAACATATAATTGATAAAAATGAACATCAAGTAAATGGTTAGTGTTGTACCCCAAAATTTTCCCTCTCATTTGTCAAGTATTTGCTCACAAGATATTCTAAGACATCAAGTTTGCAGCACTGATACATCAATTTAGGCTTGGAATTGACAAAAGGGCAAAATGGTCAATTGCATACTAGAAAGTCAAACTTTGACTTTTGGTCAACATTACAACCCAAAGATCAAATTTCATCAAGACATTCAAAAATATCAAGCTTGATCGTCAAGAAATCAAGAAAGTCAAAAGTCAACTTGAAAAGTCAAGATTTCCAAGACTTAGAAATTTTCTAAGTGTCTTTATACATGATAGTTTCATCACTTCATGCCATTCTTTCACTAAGATGCAAGACAGTTCAAGGGATACTTTCAACATGAAAGTTGTAGATCTCCATGATATCTACAACATTTCTTTACACAACTTCTCCTAAATATGCTTGGATCTCAAGTTATAAATTCATGAAGTCATGACATTTTCATTTAACACTTAGAGAAATTTTCAACAGATTTTATGCAGGATTTTATCCCAACTTCTTGGCGTTTTTTCACATAGTTCTAAGATGATTTTGTCAAAATGGCCAACATGAAAATTATAGAGGGTGTTTCAAGCTTTCCAAAACATCCAAGAGCATGAATTTATCATATTTGAGCTAGAAGATACAAGGATCTGAAGTTGAGCATCCATTCTTGAATTACAAGCCATTTTTGTTGAAGAACACATAATCCAATTGGCATGATATGCTGCATAATCTCACTTTGCAGGTCTTGTGACTTGCAAATCTCAATATAATTTAATGCTTACAGCCACTTTTGAGCTATTACCCAAGTGTTTAAACCATTGTCCAAAGGATCTTTCCATGTATGGCATAAAGGTACCATTGCTACTCTTAAAAAACAAGCCTTTTGGTACAAAGTTTGTCTTGAGCCCATACCTTGTTGTTTTCTGATTTCACTCCACCATAAAACAGGGAAACTAACCCCTATAAACCAGCAACTCTGGTACTTGATCTTGGAACCATGGAATACTTGATACTTACATCCCAACCAAACCATAACATGTTGTTGGTAAACCTATTCAGCATTTGTTCACAAGTCTCTTGCCTATAAATAGAAGAAGCATTTGCAAGGCAAAGAGGTTAGAAAAAATAGAGAGAGAACAAGGAGAACAACCAGTAGTTTTATGGATAAACCTTCAAAAAAAGCCATAACAGTCCCTAAGACTTCCACTCTTGAGTTTTGAAGTCTAAACCTTAAAACCTCTCACACTTTGCATATTCCATCTAAAAACCATCCAAACATTTCATACCACACAGAAGTTGTTTAGTAACCTTCAACAAAAAAGAAGTCTAGCAGCCTGTTGGAGCTTCCTTAAGGTTCATACAACATCTTGAAGGGTATTTGGATTCAAAAACCTAAAGTGCAGTTTTAAGGTAAGTCATCTTTACCTTGCCTTTTCCATACATCAATTTTTCTGCTTATAGGATGTAGTAATCACTATTTTTGAAGTTAATCATTTTTTCATGTTATTCATTTATATGTTAAAAACTAACTGATGTATGCAAAGAATGGTGTTTAAGGCAGAAAAAAGCAATATGTATCGACACATATCCACATGTGTCGACCCATCTTAGTGAAAATGCAGGGTATGAGTCAACACATGACCCTCATGCATCGACTCATACTGAGTTCAAGTCACAAAACAGAAAACTGGAAAGGACTATGAGTCGACACACGCATTTCGCATCGATGCAAAAGGTGTATGAGTCGATACATCCCATTATGTGTTGACTCGTACTGAACAGATTTCACTTTACAGAAGCTGGAAAGGCCTATGAGTCGTTACATACGCGTTTCGCGTCGATGCAAAAGGCGTATGAGTCGATACATCCCATTATGGGTCGACCCATACTGAACTAATTTTGTTTTACAGGGGCAGGGAAAAGCTATGTGTCGATGCATAGCAGTATGGGTCGACACATAGCAGTTCAAAATGCATTTTTCCTTTATTCTACACTGTTTTCACATTCTTTTCATTATCATTCGATGTGGTTGTAATATTTTAGTTCCTACTTCATCCCCATTGTTAAATTGTATCCCCATCCCCCTAAAGTGATGTAATAGCTTAGATTTTACTTTTCGCTTTTTACTTGCTTTTCATATATTGCTAGTAAATAAGATGTATGGTAAGATGAAACCAATAAATAGATGACTTTCGTAAAAACAAGACAAAATGCATGCAAACTAACACACTATTCACACATGCACCCTTAGGGTAATCCCATCTCGTTGCCCCTTTCAGAAAATAGTCATGTCCCTCGAGCATGGGCGTTTTAGCAAAGACCCTCGATAAAAAGATCGTAGTCCCTCGATGACCCTCGATGTTGCCTTCGGTAAACGATCTAGTCCCTAAAACGACATTGCTAAAACGTCCCATATGTTGCCTTCTATGACTATACAAACGTCCCAACGCCCATCCCTTTACATCCAACGATGGGGCTTCTTATCAAATCAATGGTAAGATAGCAACATCTAAAGGAGGAGGAAAATCACATTTAAGACCTTTCGAGTAGGTAAGTTCGCTCTCAGTTACTCGCTTGCTCACGACAAAAACATTTTATACACCCACACTCTCACCTTTGAACTATTTTCGAAACAAACACTTTGTAGGCGTTCTCATAGAAACGAGAACCATTACAAAGTTCCACTTTCAAAATACTTTCAAAAATCACCACCACAAGCCCACATTCAAACAAAAGCAAGTGATCTAGCAAGTAACTAAGAGCCCATGGAAAACCATGGATGAAAAGGGTGCTAATACCTTCCCTTTTCATAATCTACCCCCCGAACTCAAAAAAACATCTCTAAAGGTCTTTCCTGTGCTTTTTTCACCTTTCCTTTTTGGATAAAATAAAAGTCAGTGACGACTCTTGCTAACCACAACATTTGCGACAAAACACAAAACCTCAAGTCAGTTCTCCCACCGTATCACAGAACTGGCGACTCTGCTGGGGAAAAGTTATAAAAGTGGGGTTACCTTAGGGTTTAGATCACATTTATTTGCTTACATTGTCTGACTTGTTTGCTTTACATTTTGGTTCTTTGTTTGGGTTTGAATCCTCCACCCGGATTTGGGAAACATTATAGGTAAATAGCAATACGTTGTGGATACTGTGCTGGGTATACCGACATGGTCTAAGCAATAACTATGTTAGTGTGACATATTTGTGGGTACCAGTAGCCTTTGATTTAATCAAATAGAATACGGGGCCGCTGAGTGATGTCATGAAGCACTAATGAACTTCTAGAACCTTTACTTGACCAACTTGACCTTTAGGATGTAGTGAGATGACCGGCTTTGGTGCAGTCCGAAGTTGGTAGATACTCGATACTACACTCATTGAGGTTTGGTTTCTTGGGATATTTCGGTCGCCATTAAAGAGGCTTGTGCTGAAACAATAACCAAGGAAATAAACCAGTGATATTGAGCTCCTTAGAACCCGATTACTATTACTAGGACAGGTTGAGCCAACTAAACTTCAAGAGGGTACTTACCTACAAACTCCATGCAAGCCTAAAACTAAGGACTTGTTTGCTTTGTGTGAATATGATTATTTGTATATAAACTTGCTTACCTCGCATATTTGTACATAACATCATAACATCATACCATAGCATTTTCAATAACCATTTCAAGGATCTCGAGGGTCTTTGATGCAGGGTCACGTTGAACCAGACGTCTACCAAAGGGCAAGAGGATTTATTTTCCTCTGACCAAACGCCGTCAAAGATCAATTACAAAAAACTTAAGTCAAGGGCTATGACCCACTTGACATGGTGAGCTTAATTCTTGTGGAAGGACATCCACTGATACAAAGTTCTCCAATCAAAGATGTTGATCAAAAATTCAATCTCTAACTTTTTCTTGTGTTTACCCCACGAGATCCTTGAAAACATTGCATCCACATATCATGCATCATATCATGACAGGTTTCTCCCATACAGGTCTCCTTATCTTCCTACTGTTTATTTCAGTAAGATGGAACAAACAGTGAAAGACATCCAGGCTCAAAACGCTCAACTTCAAGAGATGTTCTTGAACCTATCCAAGGGGCAAGAAGAGGTGAAAGCTTTCCTCACCTGGGGAATGACCATGGGAAATCCTGGGGACGACAAAGATGACCAGTTGGAACGGCTACAAACCGAGATAGCCATAATAAAAGTCCAGATGATGGGACAATTGGTGGGCCAGATGGCTCTTATCCAAAACCTGGCTCAAGGACAGGAGGAGCTGACATCCCTTGTCAACAGGCTTCATCAAGACAGATGCAACCAAATGGGGCAAATAGCCAGAATTGGAGATCGAGTCATCAATCAGCCTTCAATGAAGAGTGTACCTTTTCAAATTGCGTCCACGTCACGAGCCCAACAACGACTTCGTCAACATCAGCCGGAAAATCAGCAAAGGCAAAGCGAGCCCAAAAGACAGTTTACCAACATCAACATACCACTGTCCCAAGCTTTGCAACACATGCTGAGGATGAATCTGATTACACCAATAAGACCTCATCCAAATCCCAAAACTTTTTCTCCCAGCTACAATCTGGATGCCAGGTGTGCCTATCATTCTGATAGTCCTGGACATGATACAAACGATTGTTGGGTGTTGAAGTACAAGATTCAAAACCTGATCGACGAAGGAATGCTGGAGTTCACACAAGATGGCCAGACCGAATTCTTCTGCCAAAGGCTCACCACCTAAAGTGACAAGTTCAAACAAAGAGGCTTCTGTTCATTTTGAATTTTCAAGTTGTAATATCTCTTTTGTTATTCAAACAATTATCTATTAATGTCAAACTTTGTTTTCATTAATGCATTGCATATGTTTGTCTTGATTTGATCCACTCATTTTCATTACATTTAAACTATGATTTTTAATCTCTTTATGACATTCAACTCTTGCTAAAAGTTACAAGCCTTTAGAGGGAGGATGACGAAAACAATGCCATAATCTCATACAATATGCTTTTGGACAGACCTTGCTGACGATGTACAGGTGTTCTTTCAAATCCTAAACACTGGAGTTATAAGGAAGATAATCCCTAGTCAACCCCTTTGAGCCAAAGAAGTAGAAGTTTTCTATTTTAACACAAATTGAAACCTTTAGTCAAAACCTGGGGCAGGGTAGTCTCTCAGTTAATTCAAACGCGCGTTTAACCGCAAACTCTCATCTCGTAATACAACGAATGACATCAAAAAAATCAAAAGACGATGATGGTTCCCTACCAAATAGGAAGTCATTATCTCTCAAAAAGAAAAACCCACTAAGTCAAAACCTACAAAGGAGACTTAAGAAAACTGGGGCATCCCGCTGACTGTAATCTCAAAACAAGAACAGTCAGGCAAAAATCAGGGATAATAATTCAAAAGAAAGAGGTCACTACAAATCCTCAACAACATGAAAAATGTTGCAAAAATGACTGCCTTCCAACAAACTTAACTTGTTTGAACCATCACTAAAACGTCATTCCAGACTCAATTGGAGTTCAAACGCATGATTAACTGAGTTTAGGACTGAAGAACGTCACGAAGAACGGGTGGGTACAAATACACTTTGAGCCTTTATCCTTTGTTTCTTAAACTGTGAACCAAGCCACGTTACAACCCTTTAAAAGTCCTAATTGAAGCATGGGTTAGTTCGAAAGCATACTGTTACAAAAGGTATCCTGACTCCTGTAAGGCTTTACTCTAAACCTTGAGTTTGAATTTTTCTTACAAAATTTCTTTACTCGCTAAAATGCATTCTTCAAAACTTCAAGACAAGCATAAACTTTGCATTTATTTGAATATCACTGTTTGCATATGGCTATTTGTTTGACAGCGGAAAAATTCACATAATGAATATCCAGTGAACGAAAGCTCTCTCAGTGAACAAAATCACTTCAAGTGGGACGACACTTCCATTGACAAATCTCCTATCAACAAGGGGACATGACATGTCACTATCCAACATACCTGGGGAAGTCCAGTCAAGATTCCAGGAAACCTCTCAAGCAGTGCAGAGTAACCAGGGGCAGGCCTCCATCTCCGTCACTTGGGGCATTAAACGTCAAATCTCAGCAAAGAGTTACGTACAATCAAACATTTTTGGCAATGCCACGAACATTTGCTACTAGGGGCAATGACGAATCTCTCCAAAGTCCTTCTCATAGGATGACTCCCCAGCCAGAGTTTAATCTTTGAACACCTTTCCCCAGCTGAGACCACCTCAAGAATCCTCAAAGACTTTTCCCCAACAAGTTCCTCACCTCTCTAGAAGACCGACAACAGGGTTTATTTCCCCAACAAACGGCAGGATTCCCCAGCTTGAGTTTTCCTCTCCGACTACTACAAATCAGAGGACCACAACCCCTCTTCCCCAGTAGACTACTCTACAATCCCCCAGCAAGTTACTGTGAAACCTGGACCCGACCAGATATCATTTCAACTTCGACTCCCCAGTAGAGCAACGGACAACCGAGACTCCTGAACTCTTTCCCCAAGTAGGAATAAACATACTCCCCACAGAGTTTTCAATATTTCCCAGTGGAGTTCTCCTCAAACAACAAAATAGGAATCCCCAATGGAAACATTCTAAGCAAAGTTTAAAGACATACATACTCTTCAACAGCAGTCCAGGATTTAACAAACTCCCCGAAATTTGTCAAGGATTTATTTTCCCAGACGAAAATACATTCATAAACATTTCACATTTCATACCTCCTATTTACATACATGATAAAGTGCATACGACACAATCTCATTTATTTTTGAGAACATCATGACATCATGCATTTCATACATCATGACATTGCATACAACTAACATTCTACCTTTTTCAGGAAAGATTGATCAACAGATGGTTACCATCAACCATTTTCAAGTTCCAGATTAATACCTGTAGCAAGCCAGGAAAACTATCTGTGGACGACTGATTGTAGATTAATACCTGTAACAAGCCAGGAAAACTATCTACATGGAGAGATTGAAGATTAATACCTGTAAAAAGCCAGGAAAATTATCTTTCTTTCTCAGGTAAGAGATTAATACCTGAAACTAGATAGGAGAACTATCTCGTCGACCAACCTTTTCAAGTTCCAGATTAATTCCTGTAGCAAGCCAGTAAAACTATTTGTGGACGACTGATTGTAGATTAATACCTGTAACAAGCCAGGAAAACTATCTACATGAAGAGATTGAAGATTAATACCTGTAGCAAGCCAGGAAAACTATCTTTCTTTATCAGGTCAGAGATTAATACCTGAAACCAGACAGGACAACTATCTCGTCGACCAACCTTTTCAAGTTCCAGATTAATACCTGTAGCAAGCCAGGAAAATTATCTGTGGACGACTAATTGTAGATTAATACCTGTAACAAGCCAGGAAAACTATCTACATGAAGAGATTGAAGATCAATACCTGTAGCAAGCCAGGAAAACTATCTTTCTTTCTCAGGTCAAAGATTAATACCTAAAACTAGACAGGACAAATATCTACTCGACCAGCTCAAATAGTTTAACTCCTGATACAGTTCAGATACGCACCAGATACGGATGCCATCCTGATACTCATTCAAAGACAACTTTCAGATACAGTTCAAATACGCACCAAATACGGATGCCATCCTGATACTCATTCAAAGACAACTTTCAGATACAGTTCAGATACGCACCAAATACAGATGCCATACTGATACTCATTCAAAGACAACTTTCAGATACAGTTCAGATACGCACCAGATACGGATGCCATCCTCATACTCATTCAAAGACAGCTTTCAGATACAGTTCAGATACGCACCAGATACGAACGCCATCCTGATACTCATTCAAAGACAACTTTCAGATACTGTTCAGATACGCACCCGATATGGATGCCATCCTGATACTCATTCAGATTCAGCTTTCAGATACAGTTTAGATACGCACCAAATACAGATGCCATACTGATACTCATTCAAAGACAACTTTCAGATACAGTTCAGATACGCACCAGATACGGATGTCATCCTGATACTCATTCAAAGACAGCTTTCAGATACAGTTCAGATACGCACCAGATACGGACGCCATCCTGATACTCATTCAAAGACAACTTTCAGATACAGTTCAGATACGCACCAGATATGGATGCCATCCTGATACTCATTCAGATTCAGCTTTCAGATAGAGTTCAGATACGCACCAAATATGGATACCATCCTGATACTCATTCAGATTCACCTTTTGATACAGTTCAGATACGATCCAGATTCGGATGTCATTTTGTCACTCATTCAAATACATTCCAGATACGCTCCAAACGCGGACGCCATTCTGACAATCATCCAGATTCACCTTTTGATACAGTTCAGATACGATCCAGATTCAGATGTCATTCTGTCACTCATTCAAATACATTCCAGATACGCTCTAGAAACGGACTCCATTCTGACAATCATCCAGATTCAGCTTTCAGATACAACTCAGATACACTCTAGACATGGACGCAATTCTGATACTCATTCTTCCAACTTACAAATTACAATTCAACAAGCATTCTTGGATGGCATCTACAAGCCCATCTCCAACAGGATTCTATCACCTCTCTAAATGGCATCTTTAAGCCCATTCCCTCTATCATCGCATCACCAAGTGTAAATTTCTGGGCACTCTAGTGTCCAATCATCTTCCACCTTCGAGTCACGAATGGCAAAACTCGCCAATCTAACTCTTCAGGTTTAAGAAGATTGAACAAGGGCAGCTGTTGTACCCTAAAATTTGCCCTTTCATTTGTCAAGAATTTGCTCACAAGATATTCTAAGATATCAAGTTTGCAGCACTGATACATCAATTTAGGCTTGGAATTGGCAAAAGGGCAAAATGGTCAATTGCATACTAGAAAGTCAAACTTTGACTTTTTGGTCAACATTACAACCCAAAGATCAAATTTCATCAAGACATTCAAAAATATCAAGCTTGATCATCAAGAAGTCAAGAAAGTCAAAAGTCAACTTGAAAAGTCAAGATTTCCAAGACTTAGAAATTTTCTAAGTGTCTTTATACATGATAATTTCATCACTTCATGCCATTCTTTCACTAAGATGCAAGACAGTTCAAGGGAGACTTTCAACATGAAAGTTGTAGATCTCCATGATATCTACAACATTTCTTTATACAACTTCTCTTAAATATGCTTGGATCTCAAGTTATAAATTCATGAAGTCATGACATTTTCACTTAACACTTAGAGAAATTTTCAACAGATTTTGTGCAGGATTTTATCCCAACTTCTTGGCCTTTTTTCACATAGTTCCAAGATGATTTTGTCAAAATGGCCAACATGAAAATTATAGAGGGTGTTTCAAGCTTTCCAAAACATCCAAGAGCATGAATTTATCATATTTGAGCTAGAAGATACAAGGATCTAAAGTTGAGAATCCATTCTTGAATTACAAGCCATTTTTGTTGAAGAACACATAATCCAATTGGCATGATGTGCTGCATAATCTCACTTTGCAGGTTTTGTGACTTGCAAATCTCAACATAATTTAATGCTTACACCCACTTTTGAGCTATTACCCAAGTGTTTAGAATTTTTTTTTACAATAACCATGTATTAAAATAATATTTCGCAAATAATCGGGTTTCGGAAAAAATTACGCAAATAACCATGTTTCAGATGACTCCCCAAAGGAGGAGCCATCTGAATTGGCGCATGCACCTACAATTTTGCCCTAGGCGCCATCTCACTTGGTGCCTCCCTTGGCTTTTAGCCAAGTGAGATGGCGCATGCTCCTTAAAAGTGAGAGGAGGCGCCATCTCACTTGGCTCCTAGGGAAAAACTAGGGCAAAATGCTATTTTATAAATAATTCGTCCGTTTCTCCGAAATTTCTCACACTTTCTCGCACTATATTTTTATTTTGTACTCTGTTATTTGCGTCATGACGTCGCCTATGATTTTTAGCAGATATGGTTACGTTATCTTCTCCGCCACGAAACCTGCGATGAAAATGAAATTCTGGCACATTCACTCTATGGAGCGTCTGAAGCGGGAGTTGATGCGATGGCTAGAGGGAGACATTGCGGAGGGGGAAAAATTTGAAGGATCCAGCGAAAATGAACAACAACCTCACATGCGACAGGAAGACCTAATGTGTGGTTGGAGGAAGTCAAAACAGACAGCGATGTAATGTTGATGATGCATGGGTCAGATGAAATTGTGTTAACAGTTGTAATTTCATAGATGGAATATCGTTAATTATTCTTGTACGAGTTTTATTAATTGTAGCAAAATCTGTTAACGGAAAACCCAAATGTTTACAACACAATTAAGGAAAGATTTTATGTATTACAATTTTTATGTGGTCGAGGCAGACGCCCGATTCAGATAGTTTTTGCGATTGTGTTCGACCTGACGACATAAACCACACTTTCTTTCCAACCTGTCAAGATCGTCCATTTCTGTTGTGATGCGCTTACTTTTGGGACCAACCTTCTTGTTCCTTCGCATTTGGTCATTGTGCCACACTATTTCACCGTCGTATGCAGGCCAATAATCTGGTTTTGCTACCAAAGGAAAGTTGTTGTTGTAAACATTGAGCAACGTTTCAGATTTGTAAATGTTTGACAGAAGTTGCAGTGCGTCTTGATGGGTATGAGCACAAGCGGCAATGACATGAGAGCAAGGTATACGAAATGCTTGAAACCTGCCACAATCGCACCATTGAGAAGGTAGCATGACCCTATATTCTTGTCTTGGCAGGCCTTCATTGTGGTCGATTGTATTTTTCACAATGAAGTTGTGGCTGTGTCGGTCAAACCGTATAACCATATGAGTGTTGGCTTTAGCACTTTCAGCCTTAATGTATTTCATGCAGCTTTCACTCCATAGTTGTCCAGATTGCAACACCGCATTCCACATTTCACCTCTTTTGGCAAATAACGCAGCCATCCTAAAATACGTAGATTTTACCAAGGCAGTGATTGGGAGGTTTCGTATGCCTTTGAATACCCCATTCATTGATTCAATAAGATTCATTGTCATATGCCCCCATCTTTGGCCATTGTTGTATGACCTAGTCCATTTTTCCACCAGAATATTGTCGATCCACCTACCGGCTTCTGGATTTGACAAACGAATCTCGTTGCGGTAATATTTGAATGTGGGTTGTGTCAATGCATATCCCGCATTCATAACCGCTTTCCTCAATGTTTTGTCCTTGATCTCCCTCGAGAAATTCTGGACGATATGCCTAACGCAATAAACATGCGTAGAAGGAGGGTCATGCCAACTGTTTGCAGGATTATTGTAGGCCCTTTCAATGGAGGCATGTCTGTCCGAGATCAAACAGAGATCTGGTTGAGGAGCCATGTGTGTCCGCAGATTTTTCAGGAAAAAGCTCCAAGCACCACCGGTCTCCCCCTCGACAAGGGCAAAGGCAATGGGGAAAATGTTGTTGTTGCCATCTTGTGCAACTGCCATCAGTAGCGTGCCTTTGTACTTCCCATACAACCAAGTCCCATCAATTTTTATAATTGGTTTGCATGATGCAAACCATGTGATGCATGGTTGAAATGCCCAAAACACGCGACTGAATATTCCGTTGCCATTTAGTAGACTACCATCTTGGGTGTATGCTGTCACTATTTCCAGAACGTATACACTACCTAGAGAATACGTCTTGAGTGCATTCAGGTAGCGGGGAAGTTCTTGGTATGACTCCTCCCAGTTTCCGTACACCCTTTCAATCGCCTTAGTCTTTGCTAACCACGCCTTACGGTAAGACGGAGTGTAGTTAAAAACTGTGGTGATGTGGGAGATGATTGTTTTCACCTTCAAAGATGGGTCGTTGCTGACCAGGGGTAGGATTTCTTAACAGATGAGACCGTAGTTGAGTTTTTGGTGGTCCTGTGATTGAGTGGAACTTACACAAGTGTGGGTAGTCATGGAACCTATGACCCAGCAGTCACCCCTTAATCTGTATGATGCGGTCAGCTTGAACATACAGTCAAGGTGGACACACTTGATCTTGTACCTTTCCGGGTTGACACGGTCCACCTTAAAATCAACCGAGTTGAGCATGTGGAATTTTTTAATGGCCCTGATGCATTCCTCTCTGTTACGAAACTTGTCCCTCTCTTTTAAATTTTCATCCGACTGCATATACGGATTGAAAAATAAGTTAGTAGAAGGTTCATCTCCGCCCATGTTGAAGTTTGTCATGTGCGGAGGTGGTGTGTAGATTTTGTTTGCAGGAATACTAGGGATGCCATCATCGTCGGAATCATCATTCACCATTTCATCAAACTCTAACTCGTCATCTTCTTCTTCATCATCAACTGCATCTACCTCAGCTTGTTCATTCTCCAAAGGATCAACCTCTTGTGTCACTTGAGACTCTCGCAGCATAACGTACAACTCAATAGAGTCGTACCCAGAATAGACATGTTTGGAAAACATATTCTGGAGATCCTCGTCATCTTGAACTTCAACCTTATAAAAAATTACTTGGTTGTTTCCAAAAAAACTGGATTCTGATAAAATATCTGGGACACCGGGCCTCGTTCAAGTTTGGCCTCCAATCATTTTTTGAAGTACGAGAAATTGGCTTTCCCGTTTAAGAGAAATCGGATGTTGTCTGTGTCTCTAAACAAAAACCCAGTGGTGAGACAAATGTATGTCTCACCGTTGAAATGTGCTTTGATGACAAATTATGGTGTAGAGGCCATTGCGTAGAATTGTTTGAAGGTTTGAAGGTTGGAATGTTTGAATTTTATGAGTGATTCGAAGGTTGGAATGTTTGAAGTTTATTGATTGTATGAAGGTTTGAATGCTGTAAGGTTTGAAGGTTGGAATGTTTGAACTTTATGAGTTATTCGAAAGTTTATATGTTTGATTGTTTGAAGGTTTGAAGGTTTGAAGGTTTGATTGTAAGAACGTTTAAAGGTTGGAAGATTTGACAGATTAAGTGAATCAATGTTATGATAAACGTAAGACTAAAAATTTCAATTAAGTAAGGATGCAACCCCCAAGGCTGCCAATAGTGTTACATGCAGGGCATCCCAAAGGCTGTCACGTAGCCTGAGCCTAGCCTGCAACAAAGGACACCTCTTATTCGCCAATTGGGATGGCGACACCATTCATTTTTGTACTCTTTCGCCAAGTCCAATGGTGCCTCCCTTACTGTCCAATCGTGATACATGCATGCATATATGTAACCCCCTAGGCTGCCACCTAGCCCGCGCCTACTCTACACCTATAATGTATGTTGTAAGTCTCCTCCCATCACCTCCAATGGGGTTACATGCATTCAGGCAAGGCATCCCCAAGGCTGTCACGTAGCCTGAGCCTAGCCTGCAACAAAGGACACCTCTTATTTGCCAATTGGGATGGCGACACCATTCATTTTTGTACTCTTTCGCCAAGTCCAATGGCGCCTCCCTTACTGTCCAATCGTCATACATGCATGTAGATATGTAACCCCCTAGGCTGCCACCTAGCCTGCGCCTACTCTGCACCTATACTGTATGTTGTAAGTCTCCTCCCATCACCTCCAATGGGGTTACATGCATTCAGGCAAGGCATCCCAAAGGCTGTCATGTAGCCTAGCCTGCAACAAAGGACACCTCTTATTCGCCAATTGGGATGACGACACCATTCATTTTTGTACTCTTTCGCCAAGTCCAATGGCGCCTCCCGTACTGTCCAATCGTGATACATGCATGCAGATATATAACCCCCTAGGCTGCCACCTAGCCTGCGCCTACTCTGCACCTATACTGTATGTTGTAAGTCTCCCCCCATCACCTCCAATGGGGTTACATGCATTTAGGCAAGACATCCCAAAGGCTGTCACGTAGCCTGAGCCTAGCCTGCAACAAAGGACACCTCTTATTCGCCAATTGGGATGGCGGCACCATTCATTTTTGTACTCTTTCGCCAAGTCCGATGGCGCCTCCTTTACTTTCCAATCGTGATACATCCTTAGGCTTCCACCTAGCCTGCAAGAGTGACACCTTTCATTTTTTGTACATGTATGCATGCATATATGTAACCCCCTAGGCTGCCACCTAGCCTGCAAGAGTGACACTTCACATGCATGCAAGCACCAGCAACCACTATATGAATTTTTTTGCCTATAAATACATACCATATCATACACCTCTCACACCCACACAAGTCTCACTCTCTGCTACGAAATCTTTCATAATCTCTTACACTTTCTAAGTCTTTCATACTCTCTATCTCTTCCTAAGTCTTTCATAATCTCAAGCATTTTAAACAATGGCTCTTCTAACAATGGGCGATACTCACAAAGGCACAAGGGAAAACATTGCCGCATTTGTAAGTTTCTATTTTGGTTATACATTTTTCATACTTTAGATAATGCGTTGTTCGTCTTACTTAATCTTACACATGTTACATTATGAACTCAAGACACAAAAAGATTCAGAATCCGTTCTCACAACTACCTGGCTCCCGACCCATTTATCATACCATATATGGAATACGCAGGTTTTGGACATGTCATAAAGATCTCCAACTGAACCATTGACTCGAAGTTCATTCTTGCAATGTTGGAAAGGTGGAGACCAGAGACCCATACATTTCACCTACCAATAGGTGAATGTACCATCACGCTAGAGGATGTGTACATGCTACTAGGTCTCCCTGTCGACGGTAAGGCCGTGAACGGGTCGGTTCAACAACCCAACTCTCAGTGTGAAGAACTGTTGGGCAGGGATATGGTAGAAGGTGGTGGTGCGAGAGGTCAGGGAATACTACTCACTGAGCTGAAAAGTCATTATGCAAGTTTGGAATTAAACGAAAATTCCTTTGAGAATGACAGGGTAGTAAAAGCCAGAACTTATCTTATGATACTATTTGGTACCTTTTTATTTCCCGAAAGTACGGAAAATAGTGTAAATTTTATGTATTTACATTTACTAAGAAATTTTGAAAAAACAAGAAAATATAGTTGGGGTTCTGCAGTTTTAGCCCACCTATATAGTTCCTTGTGCAAAAATGCAGTCAAGGAAAAATGTACATTTTATGGGTGCACTTTTTTACAACAAGCCTGGGGTTGGTGGAGGATGGAGTCCTTAAACCCCGTCAACAAAAACACTTTCGGTTTCCTGTACGCAACAAAGTAAGTCATAAAGTTATATCATTTATTACTATTCATCTCTTCCCCAAATATATGCTAAGAATAAAATGTTTTTCATTTCCTTTAGGTACTGCGTGAGGGGTATGGATTACGGCAAGAATACAAGATTCAATGTCGCACTATACCGCAATCTGTTGGATCACTTAGGCCCGGATGACGTACGTCGTAGCTTTTAACTTTTCTTCATTTAAATTATTTATACATTACTTTTGCGTTAACCTGATATAAATTTTATCGCAGTTCGTCTGGAGACCATATTTAGGTTTGGGCCATGATCCAAACCTGGAGGATGCAGCAACTTGGACCGCGAAGACTGTAATCATTCAGTTCAACATTGCGGAGATGCACCACAACGACCGTGTGAAGATGCAGTTCGAAATGCATCAAGAGATACCAAGTGATCCAACTTGTTTGTCCCCATGGCATCTTAAAAGGGTCGACGCCCAGTGGGGTCTTACCAACTGGAAAGACTTCGCTCCGGAATGGTGTAAGATATGGAAGAGGCGTCACCGCTATGTCTTGCAATTCCCGGTTTTCCTTAATCAATGTAATATGCGACACACAGATCAATATTTGTCTTGGTACAGGTCGGTTAGTAACCCTGAAATGCACGTGTCTCATCCAAGGTACTTGGTTGACCCACGCACACAATGGGCACAACCCTCATTTCCCCAACAACAAACCCAAAACCCATCAACCTCCCACCAACCCCCAAGAAGAAACAGACCCACAAACACCCAACCATAGTCCCCACCATAACACAATTACACTCAAATGCCACACAACCAACCACAATCACCACTACACTACCAATACCCCGATATGCCTCACACCCAACCATAATACCAATCACAATACCAGCACACCCGCATACCTCACACACAATTTCAGTCTTTCGTATATCCCAATATAGGCCCCTCAACATCCAGCCTTAGCCCTGATATGGGAATGTCGGAAGATTACGAACAAACCGACCCAGCCTACCACCAACCAAAATATCACCAAACCACCCAACATCCTCAATACCAAACACCCCAAGATCCATTTCCTTTCTACCCACCATACTCAGACGATTAATTCTACAGACCCACTAAGGAACCCCACCCACCGCCAACACGACCAAACTTTGAGGGTATGGGTAACCGACTGTACCAAAGCAGATCTTCTAGATATGGAGATCTGACTGATTTTATGGATCCGAACCGCATTGACTTCGCTGGGCCATCGACCCTACCGCAGCAGGAAACGCGACGACACCCAGCATAAGAAAGACGAGGACGGGGATACGGAACCGGGGGTCATTACCGGGTTCCGGGGGATCACTGATTTATCTGTTTTTTTTTCCTGTATTTTTTTATCCGTTTTTTTTATCTGTTTTTTTCATCTGTTATTTTAATGTAATACAGTTGGATGTAATTATTTTTTTTTATAATAAAAAGTCCATTTTGTTGATCCTGTATCCAACACGCAACGCACCGGACAAAAAAAAAAATCAAATTTTGCCCTAAAATAACACCTAGGCGCCATCTCACTTGGCTTAGGGCATGCCCTAATCACATAGGCGCCAAGTGAAATTGCGCCTCCCCTTAAAAAATGGGTGCATGCGCCAATTCAGATGGCTCCTCCTTTGGGGAGTCATCTGAAACATGGTTATTTGCGTAATATTTTCCGAAACGCGGTTATTTGCGATTTTTTTTAATACATGGTTATTCATTAAAAAAATTGAAGTGTTTAAACCATTGTCCAAAGGATCTTTCCATGTATGGCATAAATTTACCATTGCTACTCTTAAAAAGCAAGCCTTTTGGTACAAAGTTTGTCTTGAGCCCATACCTTGCTGGTTTCTGATTTCACTCCACCATAAAACAGGGAAACCAACCCCTCTAAACCAGCAACTTTGGTACTTGATCTTGGAACCATGGAATACTTGATACTTTCATCCAAACCAAACCATAACATGTTGTTGGTAAACCTATTCAGCATTTGTTCATAAGTCCCTTGCCTATAAATAGAAGAAGCATTTGCAAGGCAAAGAGGTTAGAAAAAATAGAGAGAGAGAACAAGGAGAACAACCAGTAGTTTTATTAATAAACCTTCAAAAAAAGCTATAACAGTCCCTAAGACTTCCACTCTTGAGTTTTGAAGTCTAAACCTTAAAACCTCTCACACTTTGCATATTCCATCTAAAAACCATCCAAACATTTCATACCACACAGAAGTTGTTTAGTAACCTTCAACAAAAAAGAAGTCTAGCAGCCTGTTGGAGCTTCCTTAAGGTTCATACAACATCTTGAAGGGTATTTGGATTCAAAAACCTAAAGTGCAGTTTTAAGGTAAGTCATCTTTACCTTGCCTTTTCCATACATCAATTTTTATATTTATAGGATGTAGTAATCACTATTTTTGAAGTTAATCATTTTTTCATGTTATTCACTTATATGTTAAAAACTAACTGATGTATGCAAAGAATGGTGTTTAAGGCAGAAAAAGGCAATATGTATCGACACATATCCACATGTGTCGACCCATCTTAGTGAAAATGCAGGGTATGAGTCGACACATGACCCTCATGCATCGACCCATACTGAGTTCAGGTCACAAAACAGAAAACTGGAAAGGACTATGAGTCGACACATACGCATTTCGCGTCGATGCAAAAATGTGTATGAGTCGATACATCCCATTATGTGTCGACTCGTACTGATCAGATTTCACTTTACAGAAGCTGGAAAGGCCTATGAGTCTATACATACGCGTTTCGCGTCGATGCAAAAGGCGTATGAGTCGATACATCCCATTATGGGTTAACCCATACTGAACTAATTTTGTTTTATAGGGGATGAGAAAAGCTATGTGTCGATGCATAGCAGCATGGGATGACACATAGCAGTTCAAAATGCATTTTTCCTTTATTCTACACTATTTTCACATTCTTTTCATTATCATTCGATATGGTTGTAATATTTTAGTTCCTACTTCATCCCCATTGTTAAATTGTATCCCCATCCCCCTAAAGTGATGTAATAGCTTAGATTTTACTTTCCGCTTTTTACTTGCTTTTCATATATTGTTAGTAAATAAGATGTATGGCAAGATGAAATCAACAAATAGATGACTTTCGTAAAAACAAGACAAAATGCATGCAAACTAACACACTATTCACACATGCACCCTTAGGGTAATCCCATCTCGTTGCCCCTTTCGGAAAATAGTCATGTCCCTCGAGCATGGGTGTTTTAGCAAAGACCCTCGATAAAAAGATTTTAGTCCCTCGATGACCCTTGATGTTGCCTTCGGTAAACGATCTAGTCCCTAAAACGACATTGCTAAAACGTCCCATATGTTGCCTTCTATGACTATACAAACGTCCCAACGCCCGTCCCTTTACATCTAACGACGGGGCTTCTTATCAAATCAATGGTAAGATAGCAACATCTAAAGGAGGAGGAAAAGCACATTTAAGACCTTTTGAGTAGGTAGGTTCGCTCTCAGTTACTCGCTTGCTCACAACAAAAAAATTTTATACACCCACACTCTCACCTTTGAACTATTTTTGAAACAAACACTCTATAGGCGTTCTCATAGAAACGAGAACCATTACGAAGTTCCATTTTCAAAATACTTTCAAAAATCACCACCACAAGCACACATTCAAACAAAAGCAAGTGCTCTAGCAAGTAACTAAGAGCCCATGGAAAACCATGGATGAAAAGGTTGCTAATACCTTCCCTTTTCATAATCTACCCCCCAAACTCAAAAAAACATCTCTAAAGGTCTTTCCTGTGCTTTTTTCACCTTTCCTTTTTGGATAAAAGAAAAGTCGGTGGCGACTCTTGCTAACCACAACATTTGCGACAAAACGCAAAACCTCAAGTCAGTTCTCCCACCGTATCACAGTTAGCTTCAAAATACAATGATTACTACATTTATGTTCAACAATGAATCACTAATGATGTTTGAAATGAAAATCTCGAAGTTAAGAAGATTCACCTTGAGACAGCAGTTTGTTTTGAATCTGAAATTCTTTCAAGATGTTATGGTGGCTTCAATGATCCTCTAGGTAGCTGCTCTAGTCCTTCCTCTGTATTGGAAACTGCTGAACCAACTCCAACCCAGTCAAGCTATATGACACTGTGTTTTGTTTGTGTTTAAAAGGTGATGACAATGGCACTACATGAAATGTTCTTGTGTTTTAACAATCTTTATGTGATATAAAGTGTTTGGATGGCTGGTTTATGGGAAAAGATTGCAAGATGGAATAGTGGGTTAAGGGTTTTTATGTTTTATGAATGAAAAAATAGAGCAGAGTTTTTTGGATCAACAAAGATTACAAAGACTTATGTTTTTTCTCTTCTCCTCTTTTCTCTCTCTAAAAGCCAGTCCTATGTGTTGTGAAAATAGTTTACTTTATAGATGAAGTTTGGCTGAGATTTGGGGGGAAACAAATATGTTTTTGAACTGTTTGGATATGCTGTCTCATTTCCTTTTAGATGCAGCTCTCATGTGCTAATTTGGTGCAAATATGGGACTGATGTAGTGCAGGTTTGGATAAGGTTGGAGGCAGCATAACAAGACTGTTTTATAGCAGTTTTGGAGTGGAGTGGCAGCTTGGTGCAGAGATGTCTTGTAGCAGGACGACAAATTGTTTTTTAACATAGTTTTGGGTCTGTGGCAGCAAGCTTGGACTTGGCAGCATATCATATTTTGGGGATTTTCTTGATAACATCATTTGTAGCATGATACAAGTCTGGTTTTGTGGACAACATAATGGCAAGGTTTTGGAGATTGAGTCAAAGGAAAAAATTTAAACAAGATAAAGCTTTAGGATTTGTAATTTGCAAAAAATGCAACCTTGTACTAATTTGAATTATTTGTAGCATCTTAAATTATTCTGAATTGTAATGAAAAGGTGTCATGAAACAATGAAATTAACAAGTATACAAACACTTAGAGAAATTTCCAAGTCTTGTAAAGTTTGTCTTTCCAAAATGACCTTTAACTTTCTTGATTTTTGATGATCAAATTCCATATTTTTTTTAAATGTCTTAATGAAATGTGATCTTTGAAGCCCAAATTTAGTCAAAAGTCAAAGTTTTGACTTTTTAGTGTACAATTGACTTTTTCCATCAGCCGACCGAATTTCGTCTATCAATCTACTGATCTCGAGAGATGAATTGAAATATGCGATTAGGTCAAAATGGTGTATTTGGATCCTTGAAATCCATGTTTCAAACCAATAAGTCATGTACTAGGCCAAAAATTGAAGATTGGTCATTCTTAGTCAAAAACCCTAATTTTGACCATTTTGCCCTTTTGATGATTTGAACAACTTTCTTGGAAAATTGTGATCCCATCTTGATCGAATGATACATATGACTTCAACATTGATATTAGTCCAAAATCTTGAAGTTTGACTGTAGGTTGGCCACAATTGACTTTTTTCTAATACAACTGGTTTTAGGTCATTTGATCAATTGACTGTGCCATTTTGTGATCCAGGACTTGAAATTTGACAGGAATAATCTTGAGGGTCCATAATGATCCATGAAAGTCATTTGAGACATTAGAAATCCAACTTCCTTTGTATAAACTCAAACCCTAATTTGAGGCATCAGTGTTGAGGAGATGGCTTGACCTAGTCGATACTTGCGCAAACCTGAGTCCTTGAAGATCTTTGTAGGAAATATATTTAAGAAATGAGAGGGAAAATTTTGGGGTACAACAGGGTCCTTTCCTCGTTTTCCAATATGATGCCAGCGTCGCTTCCAGTTGAACTAGAGGCGCCGTCGACGGAGATCGTCCAGCGGCGCGATCTATCAGGATCTGCGAGCGAGGTCATTTAAGCTACGAAGTCGGCCAAGGCCTGAGCCTTAAGGGATTTCCTTATCTCATATTGAATATGAAATTCTGAGATCTCTAAGGACCATTTCAACATTCTTCTGTCCATGTCTGGTCTTCCGAGCAACTACTTTATTGGTTAATCCGTTCGGACGACTATGGTATGGGCCAGGAAGTAGTGTCTAAGTCTCCTCGCTATGTTAATGAGGGATAGAGCTACTTTTTCTATTTTTTGATATCTCGCCTCTGGGACTTGCAGGGCCTTGCTCGTGAAGTAAATTGGCCTTTGACCCTCTGGAGTTTCTCTAATCAGTGTCGCACTTATCGCCCCAGAGGCGACGGCCAAATATAGATATATGACCTCGTCTTTCACGGGCCAATGAAGGATAGATGGTTGTGACAATGATCGTTTTATATAAACGAGGGCTCGCTCACATTCGGGTGACCATTCGAAGCCGGCTTCCTTGTGTAGGAGTTTTAACAAGGGAAGCGCGTGCTGGGCGGATTTCGCCACGAATCGAGAGAGAGGGCTGAGCATGTCGTTCAAGATTTGGATGGACTTTTCGAGGTGGGCGTCGGAAATTCAAAAAATTCCCGAAATTTGTCGGGGTTTGCTTTAATGCCTCGTTCTGTTAGGTAGAATCCGAGGAACTTTCCCGCCTGTACACCGAAGGTGCATTTTTCCGGGTTGAATCGCATCCGGCACTTTCGAGCCTGCGAGAACACTTTCTTTAAGTGGGCAGCATGGTCGAGCTCCTTGGTGGACTTTACGATCATTTCGTCCATATAGACTTCGATCATGTCGCCTATCTCATTGCAAAAAACTTTGTTCATCATGCGCTGATAAGTAGCGACCACGTTTTTTAGGCCGAAGGGCATTACACTATAGTAATAGTTGCCGCCAAAATCGGTCATGAAAGTGGTGTATTTTTTGTCCATTTTTGCCATTGGGATCTGGTTATAACTAGAGTATGCATCCATAAATGATAACAATTTGAAACCGGCCGAGTTGTTGTCCAGTTTGTCAATATTGGGGAGGGGATAAGCATCTTTCGGGAAAGCCCGATTGAGATCAGTATAATCAATACACATGCTCCATTTTACATTAGATTTTTTCACAAGAACTACATTTGAAAGCCAGGTTGTGTACTGGGATTCAGAAATAAAATGTGTCTCTAGGAGGTCTTTTACATGTAGTTCTGCAGCCTTAGCTTTCTCAGAAGAATGTTTTCTTCTGCATTGTGCGACCGCCTTGAGGGCAGGATCTATAGTCAAGTGATTCCATGCAACTTCTGGATCTAACTCGGGCATCTCAGTTGCACTCCAGGCAAACAGATCAGCATTCTCCCTTAGGCAAGCTTTGAGTTGCCTTTTTGCCAAGTTGGGGAGGTCTGCTCCAATATTCACTCCTCTAGTGGGATCTTCTCCGAGGGGAACTAGCTCGAAGTCTCCGTCTGAGATTGTTTGTGCATGACTCGAGAGTTCATCGTAATCTATAGAGAGGGTTGAACCTTTACCTTCGACCATGGGCTCATTTCCTTTCCTCCTTTGCTCGACACATCTTCCTTGGAGAAGCGGTTGTCAAGGTTAATTGTGTCGACCCTCGGGAGCGGCTTGACTTCCTCGAAGATGGAGGGAAGTGTGGCTCTAATGGTCGTTCGAGGTTGAACACTGATGGAACTGAAGCCCTTGGCTGAAGCTTCAAAACATCTTCTTGCTGCTCGGATGTCCCCGTGGAGGGTGGAGACGAAGCCTTCAGCAGTTTAGTACTTAATTTTGAGATGCACGATGGAGGGAACCGCGATGAGTTCGGTGAGAGTGGGTCTTCCAAAGATGCACTGGTAGAGATACAAGCAATCTACCACCAAGAATTGGGTCTTGATGGCTTTGGATATTACCTGTCTCCCAAAGGTGACTATCAGTTCGCATATCCCCAGGGTTTCGTGATGGCTCCATTGAAGCCCTAGAGATCTGATTCCATGTATGCGGTCAAATGGCTTTCATTCAACTGCAAAGTGGTGAATAGCTGGGCGTACATGATGTCCACCGAGCTTCCTTGGTCGACCAGTATGCGTCGCACATTGAAATTCTCCATAGAAGCTCTCACGAGTAGTGGGATGGTCGAATTCGGGGCTCCGCCTGACAGTTCCTCTCTATAGAAGGCGGGGGGATAAGAGCCTCCTCAAAATTTATCGAGAGTGGCGTCCATATCCGAGTTGGCTTCGATGAGCTGGTCGAATCTCTTCTTTACCAACCCAACTGTGTGCCTGTTAAATGCTCCGTCGGAGATGACCATGGCTGCAGGGAAATATTCCCAAGGATTGTGGGAGGAGAAGTACAAGGGGACGTTCTCCATGTCCGGGTAATAGAAATCTTCCGGCCACGAGATGCTCATGGCGATCAAAATAGGTGTCGATGTCGGGGGAATTCTTCCCTTCCTCGACGTTTTTGGTTTATGGTGCTTCTTTGCAGGCACCCTCCTTCTTTTTGTATTGTTTGAGGTGCCCATCTCTAATCAATATTTCGATTGCATCCTTGAGATAAATGCAATCCTCTGTGTTATGCCCGTGACTTTTGTGGAACCTGCAATATTTGCTCTTGTCGATTCCCGATTTGGACGGTATTTTCCGGGGGAAGCGCACCCCGACTTGCTTAAATTCAGAACTGGCGCATTTACAAAGAATATGCTCCCTTGAGGTAGTCAGAGGGGTGTAGTTGTGGAAATGACTGGCTGGCCCCTTGTAGTCCTTGGAATCGTGGGATTTGTCTTCCCGTTTCTTTTCTCCCTGACGAGATGTCGAGGGCTCGTTGTTCTTTGAGGATTTGGCACTCTCTCTGTGCCTTGATTCCCAGGCACTCTTGACCACTTCCTTCTCCTCGTACTGGATGTACGCCTGGGCCTTGAGGAGGAGGAAGTCGAGCGTGTCTGGTGTCTCAATGCCCACATCTTTGGCAAAGTCACTGCAGGGACGGAGCCCACGCTCAAGGAGATATTTCTTCATGTTATCGATCGTTGAGACCTAGAATGCTTCCTTGTTGAAGCATTCAATGTATTTCCGCAGAGACTCGTCTCTGCCTTGGATGATTTCTTAGAGCGAAGCCTCCGACATCGGGTGTCGATGAGAGGCGGTGAAGTGCCTCGAAAATATCCTCCCGAGTTGTTTCCAGGAGGTTATGGATTCATCAGGGAGGCTCTTGTACCAAGATATCGCCCCCTTCCTAAGAGTGGTTAGGAATAGTTTGCATTTTATGAACCCTCTGACTCCTCGGTGGTCGAGAAGAGCGTCAATGTTTTCGATGTGCTTGTCGGGGTCTGCTGTTCCATCTTAGGCTCCTAATGGAGGTGGCTTCTCCAGGCCCACAGGGAGTGGGGCTTCTGTGATTTCCATTGATAGCGGGCCACAGGGCTCGTTGTCTTCACTATCTATGGGGGATGGAGAAGGGGAGTGATAATTTCTGCCCCGTTGATCGTCATAGTCTCGTCGGGGAGTAGGACTCCTCTGTTTCTGTCTTGGTTTGTGCGAAGGAAATTGAGCACGGTCGATTTGACGGTCATCTTTCCTCTTCTTGGATGAAGGGGAGTCTTGATCTGTTGTAGGAGGTGTGCAGTTGCGTTTCTTGAAGAAAGAAACGTCGTGCCTCTCCTTTCTTCATGGAAGGCCATGCCTAGGTGGTGATATACCGGGGGAGCTTTGTTGTTGGGTTCTCCGAGGAGGAGATCTTGAGCGTCTGTTCTCCCAGGCCCCTATCCTTTGATTATGTTGTAGGATAAGGGTGTTGGTGTGATTGATAGCAGCGAGCAATGCTGCCATTGCCGGGTCGGTGTTGAGAGGGATGGGAACTGGTTGCATGATTTCTGGAAGTTCCTCAGTGAGATTCTTGGGGCATCCCTTGTCCAAGAATTGGTCTTCACCGCGTCGGGCGTCAGTTGTATCTGGAGACGCAATCTATCAGTCTCAAAAACCCAGGTTATCCTCGAGGTGAGGATGTTCCTGACTTCCGTCAGTTTTGTGAGTAAGGGAAAGAATAGTCTTTATGGAAAGATGGAGATCATCATGGTCGGCCATGATTAGTGAAAGGAATCTTGAAAAGTTGCTTTGATCTTTGTATTTCGAGGAAAGAAATATGGGGAGAGCAGTTTCCTACAGACGGCGCCACTAATCTTACAAGTTGATCAGAACCGGTAAAGTGGCCAAATGATGACCTGTAGTCGGGGTGTGGTGTCGAGGAGGAAAAAAGGGGGTTGTACCTGCAAGGCACTCCAATGATCAAGTAAGAGTGGGAACAAGGAGATACAAGAAAAGTGTTAAGGTATTGGTGATGAATCGTGAATATTAGATACCTGGCCCTCACAGGTGTGAGGGTTTATTTAATACCCCTAGCGCATGGCCATTGGTTCCTGATTTTATGCCTAGATATACGGGTCTATAAAATCAGGTAACTTCTAGGACTTGGTCAAACCGGACAGATGTGCCCGTAACTAGCCGTTAGTTTCGAGGAGGATGCAAGTTACATGCATCTCTTTGGTCGGTTCCTAGTGGCCTGCACGACTTTGATGTCAGACAGGTTGTGAGATGCTCGTCGATCGTTCTATGCTAGTGTAGGCTTGGGATGAAAGGGTTAGACTGGGCCCATTCAATCTGTCGGGCCAGTCCAGAACAATTACTGGTTTGAATTTTGGTCCCCGACAACAACGTTATTTTGAACTCTCTAGACTATGGAACCTAGATTGAGAGTGCATTTATTTTTCACGTGAAGACTTTATCTTCTCAGCAGGAATATGTTTGTATTTATTACAATTCTTCTCATAACAGCAAGTGGCTGTCTCTTTATTTGAGCAGTTTGTACTTCCCCAGTAAAGTTGTTAGTCCCCAGTGAAGAATTATTGATATTTATGCTCCAATGGATGGTAGCCTCTTCATAATGGGAGGTTTTGCTCTGATGGATGGTAGTCTCTTTGTTATGAGAGATAGTTAGTTGTTGAGGTTTTGCTTCGATGGATGGTAGTCTCTTCGTTATGAGAGATAGTTTGTTGTTGAGGTTTTTCTTCGATGGATGGTAGTCTCTTTGTTATGGGAGATAGGTTGTTATTGATGTTTTTCTCTGATGGATGATAGTCTCTTCATTATGGGAGATAGTTCGTTGTTGAGGTTTTGCTCTGATGGATGGTAGTATCTTTGTTATGGGAGATAGTTTGTTGTTGAGGTTTTTCTCCGATGGATGGTAGTCTCTTTGTTATGGGAGATAGTTTGTTGTTGAGGTTTTGCACCAATGGATGGTAGTCTCTTGGTTATTGGAGATAGTTCGTTGTTGAGGTTTTTCTCTGATGGATGGTAGTCTCTTTGTTATGGGATATAGTTCATTGTTGAGGTTTTGCTATGATGGATGGTAGTCTCTTCATTATGGGAGATAGTTTGTTGTTGAGGTTTTACTCTGATGGATGGCAGTCTCTTTATTATGGGAGATAGTTCGTTGTTGAGGTTTTGCTCCGATTGATGGTAGTCTTTTCGTTAGGGGAGATAGTTCGTTATTAAGGTTTTTTTCTATCGTTGTTTGTTAGTCGGTATATCCCCTTTGTTAGTCTCATTAAGTTAGATGATGATTCCTTTGTCTTCTCTTTGAACTTTACCCTAGTAGAGTTGATCTCTCTTTCCCTCTGGTGGAGTTGATGATTCCTCCAATGGATTCAAGTTTCTTTTTCAAGTCGAGTCGGTAATTATTTGTTAAACATTACCTCCTTGTTGGCTCGTAGTTTGTATTAAGATTTTTCCATTTGAGTCTTTCACCTCTCATTTTGTTCTCCCCAGTAGTGTCGTATTTCTCATGTGAAGTTCGTCTTATCACATTCATAATCATAAAGCATTGGATAGTATCTCAGGGCCAAAAATAGGATTTTTTTTATATTTAAGTATTTTCAATCATGTTGAGACGAAGACTTTAACCTTCGTATCTTCGGATAGAAGACACTTAAATAAAGGCATCTATTATACCCAAAATTTCTCCCCCAAGATCCTTCATCACTTCATATCATTCCAATGCACCAAGGTCACACATTGGGGTTGGTTCTCTTTTTCCTATCTTGAAGTTTGTCCTTAGGAGATCACCAAGCACCTTGAGTTATGTAACTTTTATATGTTTTTTATTATGTTACTAAACCTCTAATCAAAACAAAAGAAATAAGTGTGTGTGTGTATTGTAGGTTTCAACCCAAGTGCATCTCACCTCTTAACCTAGGGCTTTGATGGATGATCCTTATTCAAATAGTTACTTCAATGGATTTCAAAAGCTTGAGCTTCAAGGATATGTGTTTTATATCAAAGTTCTTTGGTTTATAGATATCCCTCAATTTCATTTGGTCAAGTTTGTCTCAAGTGGATGGTGGGATTCCTCAAGGAGAATCATAGGTTCATGTATTTATTTCCATGTATTCTTAAACAAGTTTCATTGTGATATGAGATCTATCATTGACTATACTTCAAGATGATACTATTTCAAGGTCTATTATGGCTCATCAAGCCTTTATTTAGCAAAGAAAGTTCAAAGGATTCAAAGTTAGTCCAAATAGTTTGACCTAATTTGGACAAACTCTTGATTCTATGATTACAAAGGCATAACTCTCTCAATTTTCAATATTTTGATGTGGTTCTTCTTGCTATGGGTTCTTATCATTATCTACAACAACTTTTCTTCATATGGTAATATCCATTTATGTAATTAAAATCATCAAAGGTTGAAGGGAGCTACAAGTCACTTTTGCACATTCTGAGTATGGGTGTGTGGCTTCCAAAGGCTCTATATTGCTCAATTTTTGAGATTTTGAAGTGATTACAAAGCCATGATTCTCTCCAAAGAGTCCTTAACAACTTCTCTTAAAGGATCAAAATATGATTTTGGTTGGAAGATCATTTAAGTTTGAAGAAGATTACAAGTCCTTTGGAAAAGACATGGAATCCTATGATTTGACTTCTAATGATCATAACTTGGTCAATTTTTATCTCTTTGAGCTCATTATTTTTCCATAATAAACTTGAAGGTGTATACTACAACTTTTTTTCAAGGTAGAGGCTTGAAAATGCTTGGAAAGTTATTAAAGAATTGAAAATATTATAGGTCATTTGTGGATTTCCCAAGAAAATTTCATCACCTTCCAAGGGCCATAACTCTTTCAATTTTTATGATTTTTGAGTGATCTCAATTCCAAAATTCAATGAAGAGTCTATTACATTTCATCTTCAAGGATCAAAGGCTAATTTTGATTGGAAGGCCGTGTAAGTTTGAAGAATATTATAGGTCATTTTGGAAGGCTATACTTAGAATTTTTTCTAAGTGTGGAAGCCTGTGTGTTTTTCACAAATTCAAATGGACATATTTCTTAGCTCAAGCATCTAAATTCCACCTTTCTTGGCACATTGTGAATAGTGTGGAGAGCTCTTTCCTTTGCAAAAGGAATCATACCATAAAGCTTCCTACATTTCTTGCCTCATCTCTTGAAGTTGGTCACCTGAAATCTGTTTTTTTGCTTCAAATCAGATTTTTTACCATGAGCAAACTAGGATTACATGTTGAATTACTCAAAGTTTAGTTGCTAAACATGTTTAACTAATTATCCAGATGCATTTTTATAAGAATTACACTTGGTTTGAGGTTGTTTTGATGCATTTAATGTCAGATGTTTGGTATGATCACAGTTGACTTGGTTTGCACGATTTGCTCGCAATTCCTCTTATCTCCCATCTCCATTCACTTCCCTATAAATAGAGAATCATTCCTCACTTATTTCCCAAGCTTTTGATAGCCAATTAAGCCCTACCAAGATCCCATATGAACTCTTAAGCTTGAACTTCGTTTTCTTCTTTCCACCCTTCAAACACTCAAAAGCTTCACTCAGTTAGCTTCATCAACATTTAGTGAAGCTAACCAACTCAAGAATAAAGATAATCATGCAACGAATCAAGATATTGAACTCCATTTTCAGATCTCTGAAGTTGAACTTCAACAGGTATAATTCTCTATCAAATCACTCCAAATTTATTGCTACAATGTTATTTTTAACTATCTGATGCTCATAGTGACCCTTGTTTTTAACTGGAAGTGAGTTTCATAGGTTTATTTTCAAATCCCTTTACAAAAGTTTCTCTGATTTTTCCCAAAACGAGTAAGTTGTGATTAATATAAATTTGGTGCGAGGATACCATTAGAATCGTCTTGAAGAGACGAATCCAATGATACAAGTCTGGTTTGCTAATTTTACAGTTTGAGAAACACGATTTGAGGCTGGATGGAGGTTGAAGATGACCACTGTGTCATCTCTCAACCAATGAAATTTTGCCACACATTTTTTAAAATATGTTTTTAAATTAATGATTCAATGCTTTATTCACTAAAGACCATAACACACACAACGAGTCAGGTCCTTTAGATCAGCTTACTAACGCGATCTGACAATGATCAGATGGTCCATATTTTTTTGGTTTTATTTTATTTTCTTATTTATCATTTTAATTGTTTTAAACTTAAAAAAATCATAAAAATTCATTTCAACTTTTAAAATTATGAAAAAAATCACAAAAGTATTTTTGAATATTCTCTTTCTGATTCTTATTTTTTCATAATTTTATTTTATGATTTTATATTTTTATGATTTTTCTCATCTTTTGATTTGTTTTAATTGTTTAAAAATACTTTTTGGTCATTTAAAATTCTGGAAAAAATGTGGAAGGATCCAATAACCTCTTGACAAATATTGGTGACCTTATTTGATTTTTATTTTTGATTTTAGTATTTTTTTTGTGAATTTTGGTTTATTTTATTTAATTATTTATATTTTAACAATAGTTTCTGACTTTTAAAAATTGTAAACAAAATTTGTCAACACTTGTTGATCCTTGTTTGACCTTTGGTAATTTGCTTGGACTTTTATTTTGTGTTTAGATACCTTTTGTGTATTTCATCAATAAAATCCAATTAAATAACCATTAAAAAAATCATTTTATATTTTATTTTAATTGATTTTTATTTTCTTTGACTTGGTTCTAACTTGGTTATATATGGATGCATCTTGAGTCATAAATTTCCTCAACATCAATGGAACTTGGGTGTTGATAGGTCAAAAGACCAAATTCACCAAGATAGTTGATTGATTTTGATGAAATTAGACCTAGTTATAATTCATCCAGTACATGGATTCCATTGTGATTTTCCCTTTTCCCCTTCATCTTATTCCCTTTCTTCTCATCTTATTGATTGGTTCTTAGTGGCCCAAGCTTTAAACTTGAAATTGTCCAAGTATGATTAGGTGTTGAGATATGGCCAATAAACTTGAAAACTTATTGTTAGAAGGCTTTGATTCTATCAATCCTCTAAGGAGTCTTCATAAAATTTGACCTAGGATCAAGGCTCAAATCATCATGAACCATATCACGTGGATTCCCTTTCCCCTCTTTTAATTGATTGATTCTTAGTGGCTTAAACTTTGTGTTTGCAAGCCCAAGAATGATTAAATATTGAGCTATGGCCAATAACCTTGAAAGCTCATTGTTAGGAGGCTTTGATTCTATCAATCCTCTAACGAGTCTTCATCAATTTTGACCTAGGCTCAATGTCGAAATCATCATGTATCATTCATTTAAAACCTCTAACCACTAACAACTAACCACTAACTTCTAATAACTAATTTCTAACTTTTACTTTTATGCCTTTATTGCCTTATTTTATCTTTAGCATTCATTCTCATGTTTAAGTTTATGCAATTTTCCTTTTGTCCATTTGGACACTTTTGTTTATGCTCAAAACATTCATAAAGGCTTAAACCCTAATTTTTTTAAACTTGGACTTGGTTACGATACCCTATGCTTGGATATTGGATATTGGACTTAGGATTAGAGCTTGTACCTTGAATTGATGGATTCCTCTGTGTACAAATGTCACTCTGCTCAATTTGTGCATGTATTATTTTGAACTCATGGAAGTTCATCTGATACATTGGAACTTGAAAAAAAGGAAGATCTTGCTTGGTTCTTGATTCATCTGAGGCTTATTTAATTTGAGGCTTGGTATTTTTTTAAGTATTATGCTTGCTTGGTTTTTAATCCAAATGATGGGAATTCTACATTGACTTATTTATGTCAAGTGTTGGCTTCTTGTTGGTTAGACCATTCTTTTCCCTAGATTTTACTTTGTGCACATAGGATAGTCCCTTCATCTCCTCCTATCTTCTTTAATTTCAAAATCTTCTCCCTCTTTTCAAAACTCTTATTGTTTTCAAACTTGAACCGCTTTCATAATAAACTTGGACTTAGGTCCATGTATTTTCAAATCCTTTTTCTTAATCAAACCATTAATAAATTTAATCATGCTTTTGAATCTTTTTACAAAACTAAGAGTCATTAACCTCATTCAAACCATTTTTCCGCTTTGGCTTTTTATTATAATTTTTATTCCAAAAGAATAATTTCTTATCAATTCTTGTAGTGATGCAAGCTACTATACTTCTATGATATATAGTGAAGCGAGATATTATCCACTTGGATGTTAAGTGATGCTTGTTGATGTTAAATACAAACTATATTCTCCACTTTGAGATGGTGTGAATTCTCCTTTCTCATAAATGTGGGTAGTAAGTATGTTTTCCACTCGGATATGAGGAGATTTTTCTTCTTCTTAAAATTAACTAATACACAAAATTTGGTCTTTTTTACCCGAACTACATGGGTTTTGGGTTTTATTCGTTCTTTTCCTGTTTCTTTTGGAAACAATAAAGTGCGGTGGTGACTTTCACTGATTAAGAGTTGAGTCAATCAATTTCTTAGTCTTGAGATTTTTACCATTATAATCCCCACCATTGTAACACCCTAAATTGCCCAGCGATTAATAATATAAAAATTAGAGTAAATTAACTTTTTATCAAATTAATAAAAGGGATAAATAACACCTCTCAGATAAATAACAAATACCATAGTCTTAAAAATTAACTTTATTAAGAAGCGGAAAATAATTCAGGTTCGTCATCTAAAATAACTTCAATCCAACATGAATCATAAATCAATTTTCCAGGAGTTTAAAATACTCTACAACAATCACCAAAACAATTCAAAACATAATAAGCGTTTATCCCCCAACCCAATGTTACGTGTCAGAGCATAACGCTGACTCTAAAACAAGACTGAAGAGCAACCTCTTCCAACTCTGTAGCAACGAACTACTCCTGACTATCTGCATGTTACCTACGTAGAGACAACATTCAAACAGAAGGGTGAGCTATCATAACATTATAAAGGAAATTATAATAATAAATATACAGAGATATATCATGTATATTTATTCTATCCACATCTCACACCTTCACGTCATAATCAATATTTAACAAGCATAAACAACCACACACAACATCTTTATGCTAACAATAAGGCATGCAATGAGACAAAACATTGACTTTATGCATGTGGTACCAATATCACTCCCGAATCCACAACATCTAGGACCGGAGCCACCAATATCATGAATAATTTGATTCACTTTTCCCTCGATCCACTCCGTCTAGGATCAGAGCCAACAACAACAACAACGTGAATATTTATATTAACCTCTATCCCTATCCACGCCATTTAGGATTAGAGCCAACAATAATAACAGGACTAAAGTCCTCAACATGAAATGCATGCAACACGACCATAAAACACTACGCCATATTGATATCACCATCCACCAATTCAACTTACCATTATAGGCCACCTCCTGTCCTATGCATATAGCAGTACACCACATGAAAGACAAGAAATATGTGCAATCGTATTAACACATATGTAATACAGTGGGAGAACTGACTTGGGTGTTTTGCGTTTGATCACAAATGTTGCGGATAGAAAGAGTCACCACCGACTTTTCTTTTATCCAATAAAGGAAAGGGTGAAAAGAACAGGAAAGACCTTTTGAGAATTTTTCTTGAGTTCGGAGGGTAGGTTATGAAAATGGAAGGTGGTAGCACCCTTCTCATCTGTATTTATCTACGGTCTCTTAATTGCTTGATCACTTTAAAATGCTTTGTGTTTGTGTAAGTTTGAAAATATTTTGAAAATGCCTTAGTTCGGCAAACTTTGTAATAATTCTCGTATCGTTTGAGTATGTATACAAAGTATTAGTTTTGAAAATATTTTGTTTGAAAAATGAGTGTTTGAAAAGATATTTGAAAATGCCAATGCAAGGAAATTTTGTAATGATTCTCGTATCGTTGAGAATGTATACCAAAATGTTTGTTTTGACAAATGTTTTGCAAGTGTGAGGAGCAAATGGTTTTGTTTGTGAGCAAGAAATTACTAGCAATCTACCTACTAAAAAAGGATTTGTTCTTTTCCTCCTCCTTTAGATAGTGCTTGTCTACCATTGGTTGGTAAGGAGCCATATCATTGGATGTGAGGAACGGGTGTGGGTCGTCGTATAGTCATAGAAGACAACTTGTAAGATGTTTTGGCAATTTATCATAAGGGACTAAGATCATTTAAAGAAGGCAATGTCGAAGTTTCATCAAGGGACTACAATCTTATAATTGATGGTCTTTGCTAAAACATCCCACGTTCGAGAGACATGACTATTTTTATCCGAGGCGACAAGTGTGGGTTACCCTAGAGGTGCATGTGTGCAAAGTGTGTTGTTTTCAAGTATTTTGTCTTGAATTAGGGTTGTCTAGTATTGATTTCAAGTCTTGCCATACAAACCCTAATTACTTGTAATAATAAGGAAAACGATAAATTGTGGAATTTAAAGGTCATATGCTATTACAATACTTTTGGGGATGGGGAATACAAATTTACAAATGGGGATATAAAGCAATAAAGCCCTAATTACTATTACAAACCATGTACATGAATAATAATACGAAACAATAAAATGCACGAGAATAGTGTAAAGGAAAATAATTTATTTTTTGTGGGTTTTTGATAGAAAAAGTTTTAATTAACTTAATTAATCTAATTAATTTACAAGAAAAGTTAAATAATTATTTTACAAAAACCTAAGGTCTAATTTAATTACAAAAGAAAGTTAAATAGAACCTAAGTCTAATTATTTTTAATTCTAAAAAGAAATTAATTAGTTAAGAAAATGTTTTTTAGTGTTTTAGTTATAAAAATAAATAAGATAAAAATAAAATAAAATTAAAAAGTTTTATAGTATAATTATTTAAAAATATTTTTGTGTTTTAATAAAATAAAATAAAATAAATAAAGAGAATATAAAAAAAAAATAAAAGAAAATAAAAACATTGGGCCTGGTGTTTTAAAAGTAAACAAGGGTGTGTACAAAATGTTTTTGGTTTTAGGGTCCAAAAGATAGTTTTTGTTTGTTTTAAAATCAGAAATAAAAACAAGATAATGGGCCAGATGGTTGTAAGCAGATTGGAGGGTGAGAGTGTAGCAAAAATAAACAGGCCTAAGGGGGGAAGGTCCAGACGCTTTAAAAAACAAAAATCATACAAAATAATATGGAAAAATTCAAAAGGGTACCGCTGGGGCTCGAACCCAGGTCCCTATAGTTCAATGCCTTATACGCACGCGTCTTGCTACTGGGATAGCTTGTACATCTGGTTATGAAACATGTTGCAATAAATTTAAAATAAACCAAGTCCTGAATGTGTCATCTTCTTCTTCCTCGCGCAAGAAGCCATGAACAACATTTTTGAATTTTGTAACTTGTTCATTTCTCAACCAAATTGGAAAATGTAAACATGAAAATTGCTTGAAATTTAACCATGATTCCAAATATGTAAATCACTTAAGCTAACAATCAAAGATGAACATTGATTTTATATGGTACCAAATTAAACTCAATCTTTTCTGTAAGTTTAACTTCAAAGTTCTCTATGCTCAGGCAACATAAATGAAATCTAAGGGTATGGTTAGCTTCAGGGCTATGATGTCTACATTTTATCTTTTAAAATTGAAGGAAAATGATGCTTGTATAAGGATTTGAAAGCTTAGAAAACTTACCTTGAAAATGGAAATCGTGTTCTGAGTTTGAGCACTCCTGGATGTGTTGTGATGATCTGAGTAGCTTCAGTGGACTCCTAGGAAGCTAATGCAAAGCTTACTTTGGATTGAGAGTGGCCGAATCTCCTTGTAGAAGTCAATGTGCAGCTGACTAGTTTGGGAAATGGAGGATGGTGATGAAGGTGTTACATTTGTGTAACAGGGTCTTGCATCACTTCTAAATGATGTATGGAAGCTTTGTGATTGAATTTGAGTGAGAATGCACAAGTGAAATGTGAGTTTGGAATTCCAAGGCAGAAATGGCACAAAAATGGTGTTTGTGTGCAAATTATGATTTCAGGGAGTTTGAGGGAGTTTTTGGGCTTGTAAATTTGTGTTCTATGTTGCAAAATAGTGCCTCTAATACAAAGTTGTAGAGTTCATCAAGATCTACAACTTTCATGTTGAAGGTTTCTCTTGAATCATCTTGTATATTGGTGAAAAAATGTCATGAAGTGATGGATTTATCAAGTATAAAAACACTTAGAATTTTTTTTAAGTCTTGAAAATGTTGACTTTTTATGGAAATTTCTTAACTTTCTTGATTCTTGATGATCAATTTTGATATTTTTGAGTATCTTGATGAATCTTGACCTTTGAAATTCAATATTGACCAAAAAGTCAAAGTTTGAGTTTTTGTGTATCAATTGACTTTTCATCAGTTGATCCTAAATTCAACTATCAATCCATTTTTCTTGAGAAATGATTTGAGCCATGAAGTTAGGTCAACATGTTGTGTTTAATTCCTTGAGATCATACTTCAAGCCATTAGGTCGTGTACTAGGTCAAAAGTCAATGATCAATCATTCTCAATCAAAACCCTAATTTTGACCATTTTGCCCCTTTGATGATTTGAATGCTTTTCTTGAGGCATTATGATCAATACTTGATCAATTGATAAATATGATTTCAAAAAGTTGATGGGGACCAAGAATCATGAAGTTTGACTGTAGATTGACCATAATTGACTTTTTACCCAATACAACTGATTTTCAGTCATCTGAGCAATTGACTGAGCAAATTTATGGTGAAAGACTTAGAACTTGGTATGAGAAATCTCAGAGACCTATAATGAACCATCAAAGTCATTTGAGGCATCAAAAGTCCAATTGTCCTTGAGAAAAACAAAACCCTAATTTGGAGGCTCAGTGCTTAGGAGGTGAAGTTATCAGATCAAACTCTTGGAACTTCTTGAGCATTTGAGATCTTTTGTGAGAAACGTCTTGAGAATAAAGAGGGGAAATTTTGGGGTACAACAATTTCCCCTGTTAAATCTTCTTAAACCTGAAGAGTTAGATTGGCTTGTTCGACATTCGTGACTTGAGGGTAAAAGATGATTGAACACTTAAGTGCCCAGAAATTTGCACTCGCTTGTGCATGAAGTAAGATTGTTTGTTGATTATGTTGGGAATGGGCTTAAAGATGCCATTCAGAGGTAATTGTTGATAGAAGTATTAGAATGATTCTATGCCTGACTGTATTTGAAGAAATATCAGAATAAATCTTTGGTCGATTTAATCTGAACTAGAAAAGGTCTACTAAGATAAGTATTAGATAAAATATTTAGCCGATTCAATCTAAACCAGTAGATGTCTCTGAAAATCCTTAACTGAAAGAAGTATTAGAATAGATCTTTGGTCGATATAATCTGAGCCAGAAAAAGGTCTACTAAGAGAAGTATCAGAATAAATCTTTGGTCGATTTAAATTGAGCCAACAGATGTTTGAAAATCTTTAACTAAGAGAAGTATCAGAATAGATCTTTGGTCGATCTAATCTGAGCCAGAAAAAGGTCTACTGAGAGAAGTATCAGAATAAATCTTTGGTCGATTTAATCTGAGCCAGCAGATTCTTGAAAATCTTTAACTGGGATAAGTATCAGAATAGATCTCTGGTCAATTTAAGTTGAGCTAGAAAAAGGTCTATTGAGAGAAGTATCAAAATAAATCTTTGGTTTATTTAAACGGATCCAGCAGATGCTTGAAAATCTTTAACTGAGAGAAGTATCAGAATAGATATTTGGTCAATCAAATCTGAGCCAGAAAAAGGTCTACTGAGAGAAGTATGAGAATAAATCTTTGGTCGATTTAATCTGAGCCAACATATGTTTGAAAATATTTAATTGAGAGAAGTATCAGAATAGGTCTTTGGTTGATTTACTTTGAGCCAGAAAAAGGTCTACTGAGAGAAGTACTAGAATAAATCTTTGGTCGATTTAATCTGAGCCAGTAGATGTTTGAAAATATTTAACTGAGAGAAGTATCAGAATAAATCTTTGGTTGATTTAATATGAGCCAGAAAAAGGTCTAATGGGAGTGTTCATCATGCAGATATTTTCCTTGTCTTGGCCTACAATCTATTTTAATGATATGGGTTTGTTGATTGATCTTTCCTGAAAAGGTAAATAGTTAGCTGTGTGCAACGTATGAAATGCATTGCATAATGATGTTCTTAAAATAAATGAGATTGTGTTATATGTGTTTCGTATGCATATGTTATGATATATGAATGAATATGAAATGTTGTTGAAGTGTATTTTCATCGAGGAAAATAAATCCCTGACTATTGTTGGGGATGAAGAGTATGTGTATCTTCAATCTTGTCTAGAATACTTCAGCTGGGGATTCCTGCTTACTTATTTGAGGAAACTCTGCTGGGGATGTTGGTCTCTGCTTGGGGAATAGAGTTCAAGAATATTGGTCGTCTGTTGTTCTTTTTGGGAATTTATTTATATAACCTGATTGGGGATAAAAGAGATGGTTAAACTTCTGACTTGTCTAGGGAAGATAATTTCCATAAATTGTACTGATTGAGACTCCGTGGGGAGATTTGAAGAGATTTAAGCTCCTTTATTTATAAAAGTGATTTGTCGGGGAGATTGTGGGGAATGTGCTTTTATTTCTGAAGACTACTCCATGGGGGATAATTTCATAGAAGTGGCTCTGGCGACTTCACTGGGGATAATCTTATGAGATGGACTCTGGGGATTTACAGATAGTTTGAGTGTCATCCCAGCTCCTAGAATTTTGAATAAATGTTTATTCCTGTTCTTATCTATATATTTGTTAATAGTTAATCATGTTCATATGCATATGTTCATTTGATTTTAGTCATTGGACGTTTTTGCAAGCAAACAGAAAAAACAAAAAGTCTGGACTTTAAAGTATATTTGTATCGATAATTTGCCTATAAACAGGCGAGTTTTACAAAGAGACGGAAATCCTTGTAAGAGGAAGTCGTTGTGAAATGAAAGAGTACAAAGTGAAGACATATATATATCCATGTGGAAGTGATCTCATTGGGTTCCAACTCCACTAGTGCCCATATGCTTTTGAATATCTCATCCCTTGCCGTTAGAAGAAGTTGATTGAACTGGTCTTGTACCATTTGAACTTTTGATCTTGGTAATAAAGCTGGTTGTAAGTGATCCAATGGGACATAATCTTACGCTCTTAATCCCTAATTTTTGCCTGGTCCGCCCTTTTAGGTTTTCAGTCCACCAGGATACCCTTTTTTGCCCAAGTCGCTTTTTCAGGTTTTCGACTTGCCAGGTGTACAATTTTTGTATATATCCCTAATTTTTGCCCGAACCCTTTTTGGTTCGCCGGGATGCCCTTATTTTTGCCTAGGTGTGTCAACCTAGCGGGTCATTCTTATGCGAGTATTTTTTGACTATGCCTGCGTTTACAGGGTGCGAGAAATCTTCGCCATCCATAGTGTTTAGCATCATAGCACCGCCCGAGAATACTTTTTTAACAACAAATGGCCCTTCATAAGTGGGAGTCCATTTGCCCCTGGAATCGCCTTGTGGCAGAATGATATGCTTTATTACCAAGTCACCAGTCCGATATACCCGATGCTTGCTCTTTTTGTTGAAAGCTTTGATCATACGTTTCTGGTACATATGACCATGACAAACAACAACCATCCTCTTTTCATAAATTAAATTCAACTGATCCAATTTCGTCTGAATCCATTTGTCTTCGTCTAAGTCTGCTTCTTTCATAATCCTTAGAGAATAGATTTGAACTTCAATAGGCAGGGAAACTTCCATGCCATAGACCAAAGAGAAGGGGGTTGCCCCAGTTGATGTTTGTGCCGAAGTACGGTTGCCATGAAGAGCAAATGGTAGCATCTCATGCCAGTCTTTATAGGTCACCACCATCTTTTGCATAATATTCTTTATATTCTTGTTAGTAGCTTCCACTGCACCATTCATCTTAGGCCTATATAGAGAAGAGTTGTGATGCTTGATCTTGAACTACGTGCAGAGCTCAGTGATTATGACATTGTTAAGGTTGGTGCCATTGTCAGTGATGATCCTCTCAGGGATACCATACCGGTAGATGAGGTTGTGCTTGATGAAATGGGCCACGACATTCTTGGTAACTGAGGCAAATGAAGCTGCTTCAACCCACTTGGTAAAGTATTCAATGGCGACAAAAATGAAACGGTGTCTATTAGGGGCAATAGGTTTAATTTCTTCGATCATATCGATGCCCCACATTGCAAATGGCCAAGGAGTGGTCATGACGTTCAAATGAATCGGAGGCACGTGAACCTTGTCAGATAAATTTGGCACTTGTTGCAAGTCCTCGAGTGGTGATGATAATCGGTTTCCATGGTTGACCCATAGTAACCTGCTCTCAGAATCTTCTTGGCCATAGTATGTCCACTAGAGTGAGTTCCAAAGATACCTTAATGAATATCCTCCATGATCTTCTTTGCTTCCTTCTTGTCTACACAACGTAGCATAATTGAATCATGGTTGCGCTTGTATAAGATCTCGTTGCTTAGGAAGAACTTGGCTGAGAACCTTCATAGGAATTTCTTGTCGTTGACTGACGCCCCTTCAGGATACTCTTGAGCTTTGAGATATCTTTTCACCTCATGAAACCAAGGCTTCTCCTCTACACCATCAGTTTCAATCTCATAGTAGTGCACTGGTTTATCAAATATTTCGAAAGTAATTCAGGGAGCTTCTTTGTCCCATCTGACCTTGAAAATAGAAGATATGGTATCCAAAGTACCTACCAACTGATTTTCTTCCCTCAGAATATTCTCAAAGGTAACCTCTTCAAAGCATGGGATCAAGGTTAGCACAAGCTCTTTGTAAGGGATAAGATTTGGATGTTTTATATCCCACTCTCCTTTAAACTGACTGATGACCAAAGCTGACTCTCCATATACACTTAAGAATTTGATTCTTAGGTCAATAGAAACTTTAAGACCCAAGATGCACCCCTCGTATTCAGCCATGTTGTTGGTACAATCGAAGCAAATTCTAGCGGTGAAAGGAAGCTCCATCAAAAACCATAGTCCATCGGGGTATTTGTTCAGGTCCTTCATACGGTCCATGATTTTTACAATCTATAATCAGCATTATATTCTCGTCCGGGAATTCAAAGTTCATAGATTGGTAATTATCCACAGCTTGATGTGCCAAATGATCTTCCAGCACACTTCCATTTATTGCTTTTTGTGTAGTATACTGGATGTCGTATTCAGTTAAGATCATTTTCCATTGAGCTTATCTTTCGGAGAGAGTTGGCTTCTCAAAGATGTATTTGATGGGATCCATCTTAGAGATTAATAGAGTGGCATGAGTCAACATATACTGTCTTAGTTGGCGAGAAACCCATGCCAAAGCGCAACAAGTTTTCTCGAGCAGTGAATATCTTATTCCACAGTCAGTAAACTTTTTGCTAAGGTAATATATTGCATGCTCTTTTCGACCAGACTCGTCATGCTGTCACATCATACACCCCATTAAATTCTCTAAAAAAGTTAAGTACATGATCAAAGGTCTTCCTTCAACTGGTGGCGTTGGATTGGAGGTTCTTGTAAATATGCCTTGATCTTGTTAAAAGCTATTTGGCATTCGTCATTCCATCTTACCACTTAATCTTTCTTCAGCAACTTGAAGAGTGTTTTACAAGTAGCAGTCAGGTGTGAGATGAATCGGGCAATGTAATGGAGTCGTCCTAGAAAACCTCTAACCTCTTTCTCAGTACGAGGAGCTGGAATTTCTTGGATGGCTTTGACCTTTGCGGGATCAACTTCAATACCTTTTCCACTAACGACAAAGCCTAGGAGTTTACCAGATCTTACCTCGAAGATGCATTTTTTGGGATTCAACCTTAGCTTATATTTCTTCAACCTTTCAAACAACTTGTGCAGATGATCAAGGTGCTCTTCTTCAGTTTGGGATATTTCTATCATTTCTTCCATATAGACTTCTATTTCATGATGAATCATGTCATGAAATAAAGCCACCATAGTTCGTTGATAAGTTGCGCCTGCATTCTTTAGCCCAAAAGGAATGACTTTATAACAGAAGGTGCCCCACTGTGTGACAAAAGTAGTCTTCTCCATGTCTTCAGGCGCCATTTTGATTTGGTTGTAACCTGAGAAGCCATCCATGAAGGAAAACACCTTGTGTTAAGCATGTTGTCAACTAAGACATCAATATGCGGTAGTGGGAAGTCGTCTTTGGGGCTCTCCCTATTTAAATCCATATAGTCTACACACATACGGACCTTACCATCTTTCTTTGGCACTGGAACAACATTTGCAACCCATTGGGTATACGACGTCACGGCCAAGAAACCTGCATCGAACTGTTTCATCACCTCAACCTTGATCTTCTAAGACATATTAAGGCGCATGCGACGAACCTTTTATTTGATCAGAGAATAACCCTCTTTCATTGGTAAACGATGAACCACGATATCAGTATCGAGCCCCGACATGTCTTTATATGACCAAGCGAATACCTCAACATAGTCATGCAACATCTGAACTAATATTCTCTTGACACTGCCTTCCAGGTTGGAACCAATCTTGACTTCCTTCCTATCTGCCTCAGTACCCAGGTTCATCACTTCCACCGGTTCTTCGTGCGGTTGAATGGCCTTTTCCTCTTGTATCAGGAGTCTGGAGAGTTCTCCAGGTATCTCACAATATTATTCACCTTCTTCTTCCGCTTGATAGATTAGATTCTCGAAGTTACAGATGACAATAGTATAATTATTATCAATGAGACCCGAAGTAGATGTGGATCTGCAAATGTGTGTGTACATGTAAGGTTACATGGATATTTGAAAATGTAGTAAAGTAAAAGAAAGACAAGGAGCACAAAATTTGAATGCAAAATCGTCCAATGTTTTCATTAAATGAGCATATGATATATGAAATGACAAACCCTTAACAAATGGACCATTGTGCCCCGGGCAAGGCACATGGGTTAAAGTCATTGTTTTGAAAGAAATTATACAGACAAAGTTCTTAAAGCAATAAAAATAAGAAATAGTAATTACTCCTGGTAGAAGGAGATTTAAATGAAGTATTTGGCCTTCCAATTATTGAGCCCTCCATCAGCAGTTGGAAATATCTAGTTGTCTAAGTCACCATCACTATCAGTGTCTTCAAGTGCATTAACTTCATTCTTGCTAATACAGAGAGATGGTCCACCAGCACGAGCATGTCAGACCTCTTTCTGAGCATTTGAAGTAAAACCCAATCCAAATTCGTCAGATTTTTAGGGGATGTCAGAAAGTTGTCCCCAGATAGTCCAGCCTCCATCTTCTACAACAGCCCTAGCATCCTTTAGACAGGCTATTCTTGGGGTAGCAGGTATAGCTTTAACAACAACAATTGTTGTAGGGATTACTTCAAATGCTTGACAGTGTTTTTTAATGAATTCTTCATCTATTTCAATGTATTTGAAAGAATTCAAATGACTGACCATATATTCTTCCTCTCCACAAACTGTGACAACTTTCCCCTTTATAAGGTACTTCAACATTTGATGTAATGTAGAGGTAACAACACCTGCCCCATGAATCCATGGACATCTAAGAAAGCATGAATAGGCCGGGCGAATATCCATTACATAGAAAGTTGAATTAAAGACTTGAGATCCCACCTTGATCAGGAGATCAACCTCTCCATGGACCATCCTCTTTGACCCATCGAAGGCTCTTACCATAATATCGCTAGGTTTTAGTACCAACCCAATGCAATCCAGTCTATCCAAATCACCTTTAGGTAGAATATTGAGAGAGGACCCAATATCTACTAACACATGCACCATAGTGGTGCCTTTGCATTCAATAGAAACGTGGAGAGCTTTGTTGTGATTCTTCCCCGCCGGAGTTAAATCTTCATCAGAAAATCTGAATCCATTATCAACAGTTAGGCTTGAAACACAGTTCTCAAATTGATTAGCAGCGGTCTCTTGTGGTACATGGGCATTCTTTAGAAATTTCAACAAAGCTTGAGCATGTGCGTCGGAGCATAACAACAAGGACAACATGGATATTTTTGAGGTTGTCTGCCCTAGTTGTTCCACTATTTTGTAATCACTTTTTCAAATGATCTTCATAATTTCTTCCATATCTTGTCTAGATGGGTCTTCAATTGTTACTTCTTTTGGTGGTGCCTCCGTTAGGGCAGGCTCAGTAACTTTCTCTTTACCCCGATTGTCAACAGTAGGTCTAGCAGCAGGAATGCGAACAAGTGTTGTAGTAGTTGTTGGAGGAGAGATCTCAGGAGAGAAGACCCTTCCTGTCCTAGTGACCTTACTAGTTCCAGCAATGTTTGTAACTCCAGACTCTTCATTTCCATTAATCCATGGCTCTTGCCTGACACCATGATAATAAACTTCTGCCCCATAGTTCCAAGGCACGACTTTGGCGGGGGAATAGGGGACTGGCCCCGGTGTAGTAATGATCAAGGGAGCTACTATTGGCTCAGAAGAAATCCTTATAGGGGCTTTATAGGTGATCCTAATAGGAGTATTTGAAATGGTGATTATGGAAACATCTTGAGGTAAACTTTTTACGGACAAAGTTTTCTCGATCAAAATTTTATGGTTATCAATCAGGCGTTGAATACCTTTCTTCAGCCACATACAACCATTGGTTTGGGAAGCACAATGTTAATAATTTTCAAGGCAACCAAGAAATAAACCGACTCTCAGCAAATTCTTCTTAATACTTGAAACAACTGGCTGAACAATCAACTGATAATGAAATAAATGAAGTCTCCATCGAACGTTTTTTATCCCACAAGAGGGGAAAGGTAAACATCGAGTAAACCTGAGAAGGGTGAAATCAAGGTCGAACGACCAAGAGATACGAGTAAGGGAGTCTGTTACATGAGGGGAAGGTATTAACACCCCACACGCATGTAGTACTCTATGGTATCCACTCTTATTGTTCTAATAAAAGGGTGTGTCTAATCTATATCTAAACTGTACAGGGAATGCATGCAAAAGAAAAGAGAGAATAATATAGGGAAAATAAAAGTTGTGCTCGCTCGGGCCCTACCCTAATGCCTACGTATCCCTTTTAAGGACTCAGAGTAGTCATAGTTTGGCTAACTTATTTTTGTTGGTTTGTATTTTTTAATTGAACAATGTTAGGTTCGAATCAATCCACCGCGGCTCGACCTTTGGAGACTTACGACCTGTAGCGGAAGGGAACTAACATGTTATTAGAAAAGAAATGTCGATTGGCAAAAAGAAAGATGTTGGTTTATCTTTTTTACCTTGAGAAAGGATTTGAAAGTTTTAAGTGTTTTATGATTTGCAAAGAAAAAAAGAAAAGAAAGGTTTTTGTTTTATTATGCAAAGGATGTAAAAGAAATAAAAACATTTAAGAGAGACTAACCTAAACCTATCCCTAATATTATCACACAAATGATTGACCCTAAATTTGAATTTTGAAGGGGAAACTCTAACCTATGTTGACATGCATGGATAACAATGCTAATGTCTATCTCAAATCATCATCTATAGATGAATTAAGAAGTCCTAAAGGAGCATAGCAAGGGTCTATCACCTAAACTATGTCTATCTCGAACCATTATCTATAGTTGATACGAGAGCTCCTAAAGGAACATGCCGAGGGTATGTCATCTCAAAACATGCACACAAAGACGAAATTAAGCAAGCAAGCCAACAAACTCAAGAGAGCATAAACAATATGTCGAGAGCAGCACATACTAACTCAAGTCAAATGCCTAACCAATATATTGAGGATCAAGGTAGGAAAATAAATAAACAATTAAAAGGCTCAAGAGTGCACACCTAGGGAGATCCTATCTAGGCTAGCTTACCAAAGAAAGTCTAACAAAAACTATCCTATGGGGAACATGCAATGAGAGCGAAGTCGCGATCTCAATTTCTAAATTAAGTGACTCATCGATCAACAAGAAATCAAGGAAAGCGATAAAATCCTATAGAGGTCATGCATTGAGAGCGAAGTCGTGATCTCAATTTCTAAATTGAGTGACTCATCAATCAATAAGAAATCAAGAAAAGCGATAAAATATTATAGGGAGCATGCACTGAGAGCGAAGTTATGATCTCAATTTCTAAATTGAATGACTCATCGATCAACAACCAAGGAAACAAACACAAGCACAACACATATAGCAAATGAAGTACGAAATGCCTGCTACAGGTCTTTAAACAGCGACTTCGAGCGCACGCTCTTTATTTCCTGCTTCCTACCTCACATGATTTCTAGAAAGTGATAAATGCCCCTACTAAACATTATCTCTAGAAAGTGGTAAATGTAATATTATAACAAATGGCCTGAAACAATACTAAACGGATAATAAAAATCCATAAAAACCAAATCAATGCATGGAGAAAGCTCGGAGGGCGTCGCAAACAAGCATCAATAACAAATAGCATCAGAAGCGTGAACAACATATGCAAGCAAAGCGTATCCATCGCCAAAGCAAATGGTATCCAAATTGCTTCTCAAAGTATGCACATCTCAGAAAATTTGTTAGTAGATAACAACAAAATCAAATGTGATAATGGCAATTAGCAATATGTACAAAAATGAAGTATGAATATATACAAGACAAAGCAAACAAGTCAAAGAAGCATAACATAACATTCCAGACAGCAACCTCGTACTCACGGAAATAGGTGCAAAAACCGGTTTAGAAACATCTAAACTTGCTACCGATATTGAAGAAATGCTCAAATAAGTACAACAATATATTATTCACAAACTAAAACTCAATGCACATGCGAAATACAAGTTCCGGACATCATTACACGCCTTTTGAAATTCATCATGAATCGATTTGGAAATCAAAGTTTTAGTGCATTAATCTTGAATATTAGCATGAGATGGCTATCCAGAACTTGCACATAAACATGTAACCTCAAGATTGATCTAAAAATCAAGAATTTAAGTCTAAAAACCACATAAATTTAATGTATCAGAATTTAATCAACAAATTGCAAATTAACTCCAATTCATGAGTTTATGTATTTATGCCAAAAGTGTGATGAATAGGAATCAACTCACAATTTGTCAAACGCAAAAGTTGTGAATCAAAATATATTCTGATACATTAAATTCACAAAGTTCTCAAGCAATTAGTTAAAACCAAATGATATTACTTGACATCAAAATATGAGTTAACACACAAAAGTATTACAATTCAACAATGAAACACAGGATAATGTGCAAAAAAACTTAAATCGGAAAGTTAGAAAATTAATTCAAAAGCATCCGAAATCAACTGCAAAAATTAAGGTGGCATAGAAACATGCCAACGGTTTCAAAAATTAACTCGGTTCGGCCAAATTCCGTTTCAAAATATGATTTTCGAAACTGCTACAGTAGCAGAAAAATGGAATGAAATTTGTCCGAATCAAAAAAATACTTGCGTGAGAGATTCCGGAGAAAATCGATTTTCATTAAAGAAAGTCGATAAAACTCAATACGAATGAAAAGTTAGAGCAAAAACACCAATTATGTCAAACTTTACCATTTACCAAGTATTGAGATATTTTCTATCAAACTCAATCAAACTTACTTCAAAAATGTTTAGCAATGACATTCGAGTCCATTAGAAATTACCTCAATTAATTGAAATGACAAGCAACAAGTAATCAACCAAAAATTGGTAAAAGATTAGTTTATGTCAGGAATTAGTAACTTGAGATTATATGCAAAAATGCATTTCAAATGCACAAAAATATTAATGATCATCAACAAAAAATAATTGGAAACATGTAGTAAAGCTTGAAAATCAAAGATTAGGCATAAACTACACTAATTGTTAGTTTATATTACAACACCTAAATCAAATTTAGTGTTATAATCTACCTAACCTAAACTATTAACAAATTCTACCTCAAGAATTAGGAACTAGTGTTAATCTAATCAAGAGTTCAAAATCTCAAACTAGTGTTAGTGCTAACTAGTTTTCTATAGTTAATTCAACTTAAACACTAGTGTAACTACACCTAGAGATAAAAATCAACATAACAACACTATGTCAACTTCAAGTTACAACTAAAATCAACTTCTCAAGTTCAATTAATCACTTATTTCAATAAGAAATTTAATAAAATGGTATTAAATTCTCAATTTAAATCAATTCTCAATAATTAAACCTCTATTATACAATTAAAACCTCAATCAACACAAAACCAAGAAAAAGAACTTATTCAAGAAATCACTTATTTAAAAAAGCGCTTAATTCAAGAAAACTCACTGATATAAGTGAAGAGAAGGCTTAGGTATAGAGATCGCAATGAACAGATCAATAATCATAGAATAATTGCTCTTGATCTTGACTTTTGGATCTTGATGTAATTGTTATTGTGTTCTTGATGAAAAAGGTGTAGAACCTTGATTTGATCTTTGAGAGAATTGAGAGAATTTTTTTAATTATTTTTTAGATATTTGTGTGTTATGAGAGAAATTGGAGTATAAAGAATATATAGTATAGACTTATGTGAGTGGATTTGGTTAATGGGCCTCAAATATCCATAGATACTAATACAAAATTTTAATTCACTTGAGTGCGACACGTTCCGGGAAAATTCACAGGAATCTAGGTGAGACTTTCGAAGTTGAAATGTGAAAATAAATTGTAGCCAACATAGAGAACAACATCATGTCTGAAGATAGGCTCAATTGGATAAACGGTTATTTAGTTATGATTTTTTGAAGTTTCATCTCAGATGAAAATATTTCTCGATTCAGGATTTTCAAACGCGTTGCGCGCGCTTCGGACTAAAAACGAAGGCCTTCGGGATACCACTTTGTTGTACCCCAAAATTTTCCCTCCAATTTTTACTCAAAACATACTCATTGAAGTCCTCAACTTGCTCAAGGATGCCCAAGAATTAACCAGACAAATGCTCTCCTAAGACAATAAACCTCAAATTAGGGTTTCCATTTTCATCAAGATGTTTGAGTTCCAAAGGTCTCAAATCTTTTCCATGGTCTTAATATGTTCTCAAGATCATACATGTCAAGTTTCATGCCTTGCACAAGAATTTTGCTCAGTCAACTGCTGAAATGCCTGAAAATCAACTGTACTAGGTCAAAAGTCAATTGTGGGCCACATACAGTCAAACTTCAAGATTTTTGGTCAAAATCAACATTTTGGAGTAACATCCATCATTTGATCAAGGGTTGATCATGATTCCTCAAGGAATGCTCCTAATTCATCAAAACTCAAAAGTTGCTAAATTAGGGTTTCTACAGGAAAAGTTAACCAAACTTTGACCAGACATAACTTTCTCATACTTTATCAAATATTTCCCATCCTAGACTCATTTTGAAGAGGATGAAATTCCCTACAACTCATCTTCATCCCTCAAGTTCAAAAAATGCTCCCATGAAAAGATATCAATTCAGACATTATAGGTCATTTCAAAAAGTCAACAAAAACACCTTTTGGGTCAAAGCTTCTTACATGAACATGGAAGATCCAATTGAGGTGAAACTAAAAGGGTTGTTTATAGGACATCATAAGCTTTCTAAAAAGTCCAAGAACACCCTCTTAGGGTCAAAATTGAGAGACATGTGCACAAAGTTGGCCATTTTTTTTGGAAATTTGCACAAAGTCAACCATGTCCAAAATGCATTTTTCTTCAAATGGGCCCAACTTTTTATGTTTGAAACACACTCCTAGCCTGGTCCACGACCCAAATACCTTTCCATGCATTTTTGGCTTTATTTATTTAATTTATTTTGATTTTAATCATTTAAAAATCAAATTAAGTCAAATAAATGATATGAAAATAATGAAGACTTGTTTTGATTTGATTTTGAAGAGAATCACAATCCAAATGTGTTGTATAATACCAAAAGATTCGTGCAAGCTTGGAAATGGAGGAAATATACACATTTGGAAATTTTTCAAGATTTGATTTCCTCTTAAAGCCATGCCTTTATTCTTTGGATTTTTTCCATACATGTTAACCTAAATCAGTCCCATATATTTCCACAATGCAGCCAAAGCAAAATAACAAGGATTGGGTCGTGAAAATCACAAGAGCAAAACTCAATTTTTGACAAAAAAGTATGGTTCAAATTCTGATTTAGAGGGAGATTCAAACAATTTCAAAGCCATCAATCCACTCCTGGGAACCACCAGAAGCTAACAGCATCCTTTGCACGCATCAAAGCTCCAGGAATCATCGCATAACATCATCATGGTTTGACACTTCTTTCAAATTCGTATATGTGTATTCTTGCGTTGTTAGTCTATTTTGATTGCATATTTGTGTTCAGATGGATTCCTAGAAGCTTTCTGTACACTTAATTTCCAGTTTTGATGCATAAATGCCAAATTACCATTGTTAGGTTTTTAACCTCCGTTTTAGGGCTTTGAGATGCAGGGAAAATTAGACCTATTAACGTATGCCATCATACTCACGAGATCAAAACGAGTTGATCTGTATGTTTGGATTTGATTTATCTTTCCTGGTATTGATTCTTGAGATTTGCAGGGTTATAGTTACAACTTGTGTCCGTTGGTAAATGTCACTGGCTAAAACGACGGTTGCAGGAAGAAGACGATTGCATATCAAATCCCTGTTGGCTGATTTGAATTTCGCACGCGCGTTTGGGAAGACCACTTTATTTCCTTTATATTTTATTTATTTGATTATGTTAACAAATAAACCATCCAGTCCAGACGGTAAAGCAAGCGAGCGTGTGAGTGGAAGGACCTGGGTTCGATCCCAGGTCCAGACATTTTATTATTTTGCTAAAATGCTTTGCAAGATCCTATACGCCTCATGTTCCAAGCGTCTATCATTCACCTCAGATCCATCCATTGGATCAATCTCCTGCCAGATCTGACACCTCAAGCAAGCAGACACATGGTGCACCCTCAAGCGTGGCCCTCATTGGATCTAAACAATTGACTGGGCTTATGAATCTTGGGCTTGGAAAATCAGTAATTCACCCCCCAGAGTTGCTTTCACAACAGGCCCAGTTTATTTCTTTTTCTATTTTCTTTTATTTTATTTGTTTAATCATTTTTTTACAAAAAACAACAAAAATCATTTTTTTATTAAATAAAAAAATCACAAAATATAGATTTAGGTTTTTATAATTAAAATTAATTTTTGAAAATTAATTATTTTAATTATTTCAACATTGATTATTTTGTTAAATAAAATTAACTATAAATTAGGTTTAATTTGCAATTTAATTATTTTTTCAATAAAAAAAATATACAAAAATATTTTTTAATTAATTAGATTTTTTAGGCTTCTAATTTATTCCCGTATTTAATTCGTCTCGCGTGCATTTACTTATTTATAATTATTGTAACTGTTTCGAGGTTTTTAATAAATTAATTAGGGTTTTGATTTTCGCATCTTTATTTTCAGTCAAATATTTATGTATCTGCCCAAAAGCCTTGTAATAGTAAGGACTTTAATTTCTCATACTCTTTAATTTCCGCGACTATAAAACTGCCTAGATGTATGGATAATAGGATTGTATGCAAAAGATAAATCAACGATTAAAATGTAGATAACCCTAATTGTGCAAAGGTAATTAACTAAAAAAAGCATACTTGCACATGCTCACTCCTAGGGTTTACCCCACTTTGGTTGCCTTCGGTAAACAGTCATGAAGCATAGGGAATTTTAGTGGTCGTCCTCTAGTCCCAAAAGATAAAAAATGACCCATTAGGATGCTGCTGTTAGAACATAGTTTGATTCTACAACCCTTAATTAGAGTTTTGATGATAACAAACACAAAGAACAAACATGCACTTTAATATTTGTGTTATTTTATATGCAGAAGTTCTGACCAAAGCAACATCAGAAGTTAAGCCATAGAAGCTTTCATGCTGAGGTAATAAGAATCTGCGCTGAAGAATGATGATCAGAACCTGCGCTGAAGTGAAGAATACTCTGATTCTGAACAGAAGGTTCTTATACAATCAGATCCTCACAATTCTAAGTCATCAATGTTCTGAAGCAGTTGCAGCATACAAGATTATAAGATTCTGAAGCATTACTATTCAATAAAGAAAGCATCATATGCAACGGCTTCATTCAGACAAGAATCTTCTCAATATGGAAACAGTTTAAATGTCCATTATCACGCTTTATGTTGGACAGGATTCCTATGCCTATATGAACAAAGCTAAGAGGACAAATCGTCAATGATTTTTCAACACGACTGCAATACATCTCAAAATGCTGCAAGCTTACATACTCTTTTCTACGCTCAAAATTGTGTAAAATATCACAGTTGTGATAACTGTTTTTGTAAGGAAAAACAACCATACACAAAATTCTTTTATCTTAATTAAGCTAGTTTTCCTTGAGATTAACCGGGTTGTGGTTGTACTCAAGAGGACTTTGGCAGTTGTCAAAATAGTGATTGTAATCAGTTATTGATTAGTGGATTAAGTCCTCGTTGGAGAGAGGCGAAATCACCTTGACGGGTGGACTGGAGTAGTTTGAGATCAAATGAACCAGGATAAAAATATCGTGTCTCTGCGCATTTGATTTTAAGTTTTCAATTCAACCCCCCCTTCTTGTGTTTTTCACTTCTTCAATTGGCATCAGAGCGTCTGGTTCTGAGTTCATACACTTAACCGTGTCAGTACAAGATCCAAGCTTTATAAAAACACTATGGTGGGGCCAAGCCAAAACATCAGCAATGACTATCATGAGGACAAGGACAGAATCAGTGGCAAACCTCCAGTCTTTGATGGAGAAAATTTTGACTACTGGAAAGACAAAATTGAGAGCTTTTTTCTGGCCTATGATGCTGATCTACGGGACATGGTAATTGATGGATACACACATCCAGTGGATGAAAGTGGTCAGAAGATAAACAGCAAAAGGATGTCTGACCAGCAAAAACGTGACTTCAGAAACCATCATAAAGCCGGAACAATACTTCTCAGTGTTATCTCATACTCAAAATATGAGAAAATATTAAATAGAGAGACAACCAAAAACATGTTTGACTATCTGAGAATGACGCATGAAGGAAACATACAAGTCAAAGAAACCAAGGCCCTTGCGCTCATTCAGAAGTATGAAGCATTCAAGATGGAAGACAGTGAATCTATAGAAGAAATGTTCTCAAGATTCCAGATCCTTGTTACTGGGCTGAAGGTTCTTGACAAAGGATATTCTACTGTTGATCACGTAAAGAAGATCATCAGAAGTCTACCCAAGCAATGGAGGCCAATGGTCACAACACTTAAGCTAGCTAAAGATCTCAACAAGATATCTCTGGAGGAACTAGTCAGCTCCCTCAGAAGTCACGAGATAGAGCTAGAAGAAGATGAGCCTCAAAAGCAAGGTAAGCCACTAGCATTAAAATCTAACAAAAATCTGATTCTAAGGTTTTGCAGGCTATGGAAGAAACCTCTGATGGATCCTCATCAGAAGAAGACAAATTGTCTCTCCTCTCTAGAAGGGTAAATTAACTGTGGAAGCAGAGACAAAGGAAATTCAGAAACCCTAGAAGATCAGAGAATCAAAATTAATCCTCCTCCAGATACAAAAAGTATGAGTCTTCCTCTGGACACAGAAGATCTGAAGGTTCTTCAGGACACGGAAAGTCAAATAACAAGGACATCATCTGCTATGAGTGCAATGAACAAGGGCAATACAAAAGTGATTGTCCAAGGCTTCAGAAGGAGAAGCCCAAAAAGAAGTTCTTCAAGGAGAAGAAGAAAAGCCTCATGGCAACATGAGACGATTCAGACACTTCTGATGCTGAATCAGAGTCAGATGATGAAAGAGCAAACATAGCTCTCATGGAAAACGTGTCAGAAGACAGTGAAGCTTCTGGTTCAGACTCATAATCAGACACTGAAGAGGTATTCCCTGACTTCATTATTAATTTTACTAAGGCTGAATTTGCAGAAAGTCTAAATGAAATTCTGGAAAGGTATCAGCAAATCAGAGTCAAATTCAAGAACCTGAAAAAGGATATTGTCTGACTCTGAAAAGACTGAGAGTATCAGATTAGAGAATTCTGAGTTAAAAGAAAAAGTTTCAAAATTAGAAAACGATTTTCAAAACTCTCAGAAAGAAATAATCTCAGAGACTCCCAGTAATGCTGATGAGATCATCAAAGAGTATGATCACAACTTTCAGAATTTTCTGGCTAAAAACATAGATAGAAGCAAGATGGCTTCAATGATCTATGGAGTTAGCAGGAATGGAAGAAAATGGATAGGATATCAAGGTAAGGTATCTAAACCAAAGAAAGTCACGGACCTTGTCATAAAATGAACACCACTAAAATCACACTTCACATATGGGCACACACATGACCTAAAATACACTAGTAATGATTACTCTGTCAAACCAAAGTTCAACCAGAATTTTGGTAAAACAAACAAACCAGGACCCAAGAAGATATGGGTACCTAAGGACAAAATTATATATGTAGTAGATATATTTAGCAGCAAGGCTAAAACACCAGTCATGGTACCTGGACTCTGGATGCTCTCGACACATGACGGGAAGAAAGCATATGTTCCAAAGCCTAGAACTTAAACCTGGAGGCTACATGGGCTTTGGAGAAAACCAAAGAGGAAATATCATTGGCTCTGGAATAGTAGGTAATGGAAATCTTCCTTCTATAAATAATGTGCTCTTAGTTGATGGATTAATGCATAACCTATTATCCATAAGTCAATTAAGTGATAACGGTTATGATATAATCTTTAATCAAAATTCATGCAAAGCTGTTAGTCAGAAAGATGGAACTATCGTTTTTAATGGAAAGAGGAAAAACAACATTTATAAGATAAAACTTTCTGAACTAAAAAGTCAGAATGTGAAATGTCTTCTCTCTATTAACAACGAGCAATGGGTCTGGCACAGAAGATTGGGGTATGTTAGTATGAGAAGAATATCTCAGATTAACAAACTCAATCTGGTCAGAGGACTTCCTAATCTGAAGTTCAGCTCAAATGCTCTCTGTGAAGCATGTCAGAAAGGAAAATTTGCAAAACCTGCTTTTAAATCTAAAAATGTTGTTTCCACCTCTAAGCCATTAGAACTTCTGCACATAGACTTATTTGGACCAGTAAAAACTGCGTCTGTTAGTGGCAAGAAGTATGGGTTAGTGATCGTAGATGACTATAGCAGATGGACATGGGTAAAGTTCTTAAGACACAAGGACGAGTCACACTCTATGTTCGTTGCATTATGTAACCAAGTTCAGAATGAAAAGGATCTTAGAATTATCAAAGTCAAAAGTGATCATGGTGGAGAATTTGAAAATAAAAATTTTAAATCATTTTTTAATGAAAAAGGCATCTTGCATGACTTATCTTGTCCTAGAACTCCCCAACAAAATGGAGTTGTAAAACGAAAGAACAGAACACTGCAAGAAATGGCCAGAACCATGATCAATGAGACTAACATTGCTAAGATCTTCTGGGCAGAAGCAATTAACACAGCGTGTTACATTCAGAATAGAATCTCTATAAGACCTATTCTAGAAAAGACTCCATATGAACTATGGAAGAACAGAAAGCCCGACATTTCTTATTTTCATCCTTTTGGATGCACTTGCTTCATTCTGAATACTAAAGATTATCTGAACAAGTTTGACTCTAAAGCACAAAAGTGTATTATGTTAGGATACTCTGAACACTCAAGAGGGTACAGAGTATACAATACAGAAACACAGATTGTTGAAGAGTCAATTAGTGTTAGATTTGATGATTAGCTTGACCCTCAAAAGTCAAAGCAGAATGAATTCCTTGCAGATATAGAAGTTGAATTCACAGGTACTGAAGACAACTCATCAAAAGTTCTCAACAGAGACGCTCCAACAACTTCAGAAAGAAATGTTACAAGCAATCTAACACCTTCTGTTGATCAACTCAAGAAAAGGTTATCCAGAAGCAGCATAGCTCACCCAGAAGATAAGATTCTGGGAAAGAAGGATGATCTAATCAGAACAAGATTAACATTCAGAAACTCTAAAGAATCCCTCATGGGACTGGTCTCTCTGATTGAACCAACAACAATTGATGAAGCTCTTCTGGACAATGACTGGATTCTGGCAATGCAGGAGGAATTAAATCAGTTCACCAGAAATGACGTATGGGATCTGGTTCCCAAACCAAAAGGATTCAACGTCATTGGAACAAAGTGGGTGTTCAGAAACAAACTGAACGAGCAAGGAGAAGTCATCAGAAATAAAGCACGACTGGTGACACAAGGTTATAGTCAGCAAGAGGGGATAGACTATACAGAAACCTTTGCTCCAGTCGCCAGGTTAGAATCTATCAGACTCTTAATCTCATTTACTGTAAATAATGGCATCACTCTGTATCAGATGGATGTCAAAAGTAAACAAGCTCCCAGAGCTTGGTATGGAAGACTAAGTAACTTCCTGTTAGAAAGGGAATTCACCATAGGGAAAGTGGACACAACCTTGTTCTGTAAGACATTTAAGAATGACATTCTAGTGTGTCAAATTTATGTAGATGACATCATCTTTGGATCCACTAAACCTTCTATGGGAAGAGAGTTTTCTAAGTGCATGCAGGCAGAGTTTGAGATGAGCTTAATGGGGGAACTCAAATTCTTTCTGGGTATTCAGATAAACCAAACCTCAGAAGGAAATTTCATTCATTAGAGGAAATATGTCAGAGAACTTCGGAAGAAATTTGATCTCTCAGAATGTAAGCCCTCAAAGACTCCAATGCACCCCACGTGCATTCTGGAAAAGGAAGAGGTAAGTAAAAAGGTAGAACAAAAAATCTACAGTGGTATGATTGGCTCTCTCCTTTATCTGACGGCTTCAAGGCCTGATATTTTATTCAGTGTTTGCTTATGTGCTAGATTCCAATCAGATCCTAGAGAATCTCACTTAATAATAGTTAAGCGAATTTTCAAGTATCTAAAAGGTACTACTAATCTGGGTTTGTTTTATAGAAAATCCAATGAATACAACTTAGTAGGATACTGTGACGATGATTTTGCTGGAGACAAAGTAGAGCGTAAAAGCACTTCTGGAAGCTGCCAGTTTCTGGGAGACAATCTGATCTCATGGACCAGCAAGTGACAGTCCACAATAGCATTGTCAACAACAGAAGCTGAATAAATAGTAGCTGCTGGATGTAGCACTCAAATGCTCTGGATGAAAAGTTAACTTGAAGACTTCTACATATTTGAGAGTAACATTCCTATCTTCTGTGATAACACTTCTGCCATATGTCTCAGTAAAAATCCCATTTTGCATTCTAGGGCTAAGCATATAGAAATAAAACATCACTTTATTAGGGACTATATTCAGAAAGGAATTCTTACCTTAAAATTTATTGACACAAACCATCAATGGGCTGATGTATTTACAAAACCCCTTTCTGAAGATAGATTCAATTTCATTCTGAAACATCTCAGCATGAAGTTATGCCCATAATAAAATGTTTTATTTGCATATCTTAACCCTCAGAACTTTATTGTTTTTTGTGAACATCTGATCAACTTGTCTTCAGAAGTTAGAAGTATAGTTGCCTCAGAATCTACCTATGAAGATCTGAACATTTCATTTCAAGGATAGAGGCGTGCAATTCTCATCATCAAACATCTGTCATCCTATCACAAGATACCTTCTGAGATTGAACACGCGTTCAAATTTGGAAGGGTCCAAGGCTCTGATTGGATGCATTGAGAAACTTGTCAGTGGTAACCGTTTAATATCTTTCTAAATCCCCTAATTTCAGGTTTCATTAATGCATATAATCATTACTTATTTTCTTGCTTACTACTTACGTTTTAAAAACCTATATAAACTCAATTTACTATTTCATTCATTCACATTTTACTCTCTTCTATATTCTCTCTTGTTCCAAGTTTTGTTTTCAAAAACCCTTTCCATTTTCTTCAAAGAACCTGTGTGAACAATGGCATCATCATCAAGTCTCAAGAATCTCAGTGCTCCTGAATCTTCATCAACGAAACAATATGAAGAACCCATTAGAACGCTTCTCACTCCTATTGACAACCTGTAAGTTCTCTCTAAGTTGATCATTGATTTTGAAAGTTTACAAGAAAATGGGTTTAATCTCTATGAAGACGTAACTGCACAGGGATGGAACACATATTTTGACCGTCTGTTGGGTCCAACGTTTCCCATTCTCGTCAAAGAGTTCTGGATTCATGCTACCTTATCCAACCACCAGGTTACATCATATGTTATGGGAAAGAAGATAGTGATAACAAAAGATTTAATTGGGAAACTCATTGGATACAATGGCGGTGGAGTCAAATGCATTGATATGGCTGATAGGTGTTCTGACCTAAAATCTATTGCCAAGGAGATCTTCACTTCTGGACAGCCACCCAGCAAGATCAAAGACTTGAAGGATCACCATAGAATCCGGGCTACAATAATTCTGGGATGTATCTGAAAATTCTGGCTACAGATACTCAATGTCACGTCCAATGTTATGACACCGTATCTGACTTACTATATGACAGTAAATACAAAAGCAGTAAATAACACAGTCAATTGTTTACCCAGTTCAGTGTGCAACAACACCTACTCTGGGGGCTACCAAGCCAGGGAGAGAATCCACTATAAGAGATGTTAATTCAGGAATAAACCAACCAGTTTATCTCCTTCACTTAAGACCTACCCAATGCAATTCTAATCTAAGTACAACTTAAACCTGAGTTCCTACTCACTCCCCCTCAATCACAGCAGTGATACATAAACAAATTTGACTTGAGAATTGTTGAAGACACTCTTCAAAACACACACTTGATTAAGCTTCACAGCTTTTTAATCAAGTAACACAATCACTCGTGCTTCACAGCTTTGAGTGATGTACACAACTAACTTGACTCTGCTTCACAACTTTAGTCAAGTAACATTCAAACACTCTTGCTTCAAAGCTTTGAGTGCTACACAACCCTTACAATTTAAGCCTATTCCAAGACACTTATCACAATGATAATTGCTTGGAGTACAATAAACAAATCTATACAGATTACAAACTTGATCTTCTAATCAATCAGCAGGGATGCCTTCAAAAACCGCAGCTCTGTTGAATATATAGCAGCTGCAACTTCAGTTAGGGTTTCCAAAAACCTAGGGTTGATTCCTTTTGACCTAATGACCAGGTCACAGTACTTTGTTGATCAGGTTAGGATTGAGCGAGGTTACTCCTCAGAAAACGCAGGATTCTGTTTAGGAAGGACTGAGTTATTTCCTGAAAAAACTCAGACTTATCCAATCCTGTAATCCTGCTAGTTCAGAACAGGATGTCATAACATCTGTTATGATATCTGAGAAAACCTGTCTACTGATTAGCTAAATGTGATCATTTTGCAAACATGCTCAGATACACACTTATAAACATCAGTATTTGAGTTACAATATTTTTCTGCATATGTACCTAAAGAGTTAGTACAACCTGAACTAGAATGTTATGACATCAGTCATGACATTCACACATACACTTGGAATTTACCAAAAATGCAAGCCAATACCTAAACACCTACAAACTCCCCCTTTGGCAGATTTTTGGCTAAAGTCCCTAAACAATCAGAGATAGATAGATAGCAGCAGAAATAAGTGACAGCAGAAAAATATAGTGTTAAGTACTAATTAGGCAGTACCAAAAATATTCTCCCCCACTTTAGCCACAAATGGGCCAAAGATTACATGTTTATAAAGTTATACAGTTATCCAAGACAAAATAATGAGATCAGCAGCAGACAACAGCAGAACATACTTCCAAACTCCACCAGCAACACCACCAAGCAGCAATCATCCTTCAAGTACTGTCATCAGACTCAGAGGAGTCACTTTCTTCAATGTTGAGCTGTCCTTCATCTTCTTCCCTTATGCTTGCTTCAGCTTCTTCCTTTTCTAGCTTGGCAATTAGTGCTTCTAGGGTCCTTTTTCTAGCATCCAGATCTTTGCAAGTTTCTTTTAAGACAGCTATGACATCTGATGTTTTGGACTGGCTCTTTGCAGACGATGTCTCAGCTGATGTTATGACAATGTCTGGAGCATGGGATCCCTGAAACAGTTTGTAGTGCAGGCCAAGGGCAGGGGCTCTTTTGCAGACTGTATCTCTTGCTACAAGTATGTCAGGATATTGTGCAAGGATGATTCCACAAATGAGGGAGGGAAAGGCAATTGGTCCTTTGACAGCATAACTGCCAGCATGCTTCAAGGTTTGTTCAAAAATGTACCTTCCATAGTCAAAGGCAGTCTTGGTTCCTACAGCATAGATGAATCTCCCCAATCCTGTGGAGATGGTTGATTTGTGATTTGTAGGCACCCAGTTTGCTGCACCTATTTTATGTAAGATGGCAAATTTCATGCTGAGTTTACTAGCATTCAACTTCCCTTTCAATGGCCAGCACTTTACTTGCCTGGCAGTGATGGTCAAGCATACTTCATTGTCAGTTGCCTCTAGGTCAGGACAGTCCTTATTTGTTCTTCCAAGAAACTTGTTGATTTCTGATGGAGAGAACTTGACCCTTCTTCCTCTAACAAACACACTCTCAAAGTCAGCTGACCTCCCATCAGCACAATCATTGGATAAGTTCACTACAAACTCTTTAACCAGATTTTCATAGCATTTGCCAAACTTCAACACAGTCTTTATTAGCCCAGCATTCCTGATCAGCTCCATGATGTCTTTGCACTCCAAAGCATCATTGTTGAGTTCTCTCTCCAAGGCTATTCTCTTCAAGCAAACATACTTCCACCTGTTTGCATTATCAGGGTGATGAAAGGAGATGTTGTCTGTTGGCACTTCAGGCACTCTAGCAATCTTGCTGGAGGGGAGCTTCCTTCTGATGGGAGTATTGTCAATGTCAACCTCAAATTCTGATTCAGAATCAGAAGTTTCAGGTTGTCTAGCAGTCTGCACCTGTGCCTTCTTCCCTTTAGTCTGAATTTTCTCAGCCAACCCTTCAGCCTTGGATTTCTTAACATCAGGCTTAACAATCTCAGTACTCTTTCTTTTCATCAATCTCCTAGCAATGCTAGGGTTCACATTTGCAATCAGTTCATTATCTGAGTAATCTTCATCCACATCAATGATAGGTGGATCAGCAGCCTTTTGAATGTTGTCTTTTGGTGTCACAACATCCTTAGTGACATCTATATTTTCAGAACCTTCCACATTTGGACTTTCTGATTGATTCAAAGGGATAGAAATCCCCGGTACAGATTGGTTGCCACTCAGAATGCTAGAAACCAGTCTAGCAATAGCTTGGTGTACTTGAACTGATCCTTCTTTATTAGGTGTAGAAGACGAAGGAAGAGAAGAGTTACCAGAGATTGTAGCTTGAGCTCTTCCTGCATGTCTGGTCCGGAGCTTTTTGACTCTGGTTGGGTCAGTTGCCATCTCCCTGAGAGGAGTGACCTCAAGAACTTCAGATTCTAAGCATGTAGTGATTGCCCTAGAATCTTGATCAGATGATGATGATGATGAGTGAGACGAAGTCGCCATGGTGGAGGATGATGTCTGAGACATTGTGTTTAACGTTGAGTAGCAGTAGCAGTTTGAGAAAACTCTTTGATTGAGAGGAGAAAACAGGTTGCAAGGATGAGAGAGATAGGGAGTACAAGGGAGTCTTTTCAACTTCTGAAGGCTTTTGAAGGAATTGTGAGTGAATATGATTAACCCACTAAATATAGACTTAATAGAATTAATCCTTTTAACCCTTGTTTTCAGCAAAACTAATTGCTATAATTTCTCATGTTGGTGAATGCCCAATCTGCCCCTCAAATTTTCAAGTTGATTTCCAACAAGCACCTTGATAGAAGAATCAGTTAGCTGAAGCTCAGAGAAACTATGTTTCAGTTTAAATGATTTCTTCTCTCCAAAGTCAATAGGGTTTAAGGAAATGTTGAATGTTTTCAGATTATCACACCACAATGTCACAACATCTTGTGTAACATTGTCTTCAGGTAGCATCTGTGTTGACCAGAATTTTTGAGAACAGAATTTATGAGACTTGTTCTTTGCCACATCACATATATTATCAGCCTGTAGTTTAGGAGTTCTTCTGACATCTTCCATAGGAATAGCTCTTTTCATTCCTTCAAGTTTATGCTGCCACTGTTTCATATCTTTTTCTTCTTTGATGATTTGACTCAAAGTGGGGATATCAGTGTTCTCAGGCTGCCACACATAACAGTTATTTTTGGATTTTATTCCTCTCATTACAATATCTAGTTTTTCATTAAGCACTAGACATTCAGATCTTGAGAAGTTGACCATAAATCCTAGATCACATAATTGACTGATGCTGATGAGATTAGTAGTCAACCCTTTTACCAGCAGTACCTTATTCAGACTTGGAACTCCAGGGTAGTCCAATTTACCAACTCCTTTGATCTCTCCTTTAGCACCATCTCCAAAGGTCACAAAACTGGTGGTGTGAGGCATAACATTATTGAGGAGATTTTTGAATCCAGTCATGTGTCTGGAACATCCACTGTCAAAGTACCAATCTTCCTTTGCTGAGATCTTCAGGGAAGTGTGTGCTATCAGTGCAATAGCCTTTTTCTTCCATTGAGGAGCGTGTGGTACCTTTTTAGACTTAGGTTTGACATCTGATTTCTGATTAGGATATCCATGTAGTCTGTAGCAGAAGGGCTTTATGTGACCATATTTCCCACAATGATGACATCTCCATCTTTGGTACCTCTTCTTCATGTGTCTCTGTCCCTGATGTTGAGAGTAATGTTGAGACATCTGGTTTGACATTTGCTTCCTGGTAACAATTTTCTTTGTTTCCACACATCCTAGGCCAGATTTATTTCCCATATTTTGTCCAGCCTGAAGAATCTCTTCCAATTTGTCTGTTCCATTTGTCAACATCTTGACTGATTTGGTCATTTGATTCAGTTGTGAGTTCAGCAGTTGAACTTCTCCTTCTAAATGACTTATAGTTTCAAGATTTGCTCTCTTTTCAGCCTCCAGCTTTACAATGAGTTTCGATTGTTTCTCATTTTGCACACAGACTTCACCACTTCTGATACACAATTTCTTGTAGGTATCAGCCAGTTCTTCAAATGTTACTTCTTCATCACTGGTGTCACTTTCAGAAGTACAAACACTAGTTAGGGCAGTAACTAGTTTGGCAGATTCTTCTTCAGAATTGCTTTCTGAATCATAGTCAGACCAAGTAACAGTCATTCCTTTCTTTTGCTTCTTAAGAAAGGTAGGACATTCAGCTCGAATATGTCCATATCCTTCACAGCCATGGCATTGAATTCCTCTGCCTTGGTTTTCCTTATCTTCTGATCTTGGTCTTCTGCTGGAACTGTCAATGTCAGAAGGAGTGTTATGAACATTTGACCTTGACTTTGGGTCCATTCTTTTGATGAGCCTGTTGAACTGTCTTCCAAGCATGGCAATGGCTTCTGATATGTTTTCTTCTTCATCCTCCTTGTGTTCAACATCAGTGTTGGTTACAAGTGCTATGCTTTTGTTCTTCTTGTCACCATTATCAGTGATCCCCATCTCAAAAGTCTGAAGAGACCCAATAAGTTCATCCACTTTTAACTTGCTAATGTCCTGGGCTTCCTCTATGGCAGTTACCTTCATTGCAAATCTTTTAGGCAAGGATCTGAGAATCTTCCTTACCAGTTTTTCTTCTGACATTTTTTCTCCCAGTGCTCCTGAGGTGTTGGCAATCTCCAAGATGTTCATGTGAAATTCATGGATGGTTTCATCTTCCATCATTTTTAGATTCTCAAACTTAGTGGTCAACATCTGAAGCCTTGACATCTTTACTTTGGAAGTGCCCTCATGAGTAGTTTTGAGGGTGTCCCAAACTTCCTTGGCCAGTTCATATTGATGTACTAATCTGAAGATGTTTCTATCAATTCCATTGAACAAGGCATTTAAGGCTTTTGAATTTCCCAGAGCTAACTCATCTTCTTCTTTACTCCACTCTTCCTCAGGCTTCAGACTGATTGTCCCATCTCTTTCAGTTATGGTGGGATGAATCCATCCTTTGTCAGCAGCTCTCCAAGCCTTTTTGTCCAGAGATTTTAGGAAGGCAATCATACGAGGTTTCCAGTAGTCATAATTAGTTCCATCCAGAATGGGTGGTCTATTTCCAAAAACTCCTTCTTTGTCCATAGTGCCAGAAAGTGATATCCCTAGATCTCACCCAGTAATACAGGCAGGGTGCCTGCTCTGATGCCAATTGAAAATTCTGGCTACAGATACTCAATGTCACGTCCAATGTTATGACACCGTATCTGACTTACTATATGACAGTAAATACAAAAGCAGTAAATAACACAGTCAATTGTTTACCCAGTTCAGTGTGCAACAACACCTACTCTGGGGGCTACCAAGCCAGGGAGAGAATCCACTATAAGAGATGTTAATTCAGGAATAAACCAACCAGTTTATCTCCTTCACTTAAGACCTACCCAATGCAATTCTAATCTAAGTACAACTTAAACCTGAGTTCCTACTCACTCCCCCTCAATCACAGCAGTGATACATAAACAAATTTGACTTGAGAATTGTTGAAGACACTCTTCAAAACACACACTTGATTAAGCTTCACAGCTTTTTAATCAAGTAACACAATCACTCGTGCTTCACAGCTTTGAGTGATGTACACAACTAACTTGACTCTGCTTCACAGCTTTAGTCAAGTAACATTCAAACACTCTTGCTTCAAAGCTTTGAGTGCTACACAACCCTTACAATTTAAGCCTATTCCAAGACACTTATCACAATGATAATTGCTTGGAGTACAATAAACAAATCTATACAGATTACAAACTTGATCTTCTAATCAATCAGCAGGGATGACTTCAAAAACCGCAGCTCTGTTGAATATATAGCAGCTGCAACTTCAGTTAGGGTTTCCAAAAACCTAGGGTTGATTCCTTTTGACCTAATGACCAGGTCACAGTACTTTGTTGATCAGGTTAGGATTGAGCGAGGTTACTCCTCAGAAAACGCAGGATTCTGTTTAGGAAGGACTGAGTTATTTCCTGAAAAAACTCAGACTTATCCAATCCTGTAATCCTGCTAGTTCAGAACAGGATGTCATAACATCTGTTATGACATCTGAGAAAACCTGTCTACTGATTAGCTAAATGTGATCATTTTGCAAACATGCTCAGATACACACTTATAAACATCAGTATTTGAGTTACAATATTTTTCTGCATATGTACCTAAAGAGTTAGTACAACCTGAACTAGAATGTTATGACATCAGTCATGACATTCACACATACACTTGGAATTTACCAAAAATGCAAGCCAATACCTAAACACCTACAGTATCAATCATAGGAAGCCTACAAGTTCTCCTGATTACATCAATATTGATCAGCAATTCCTGATTTACTTCATTGCAAAGAAGACCAAGATAAACCTTCCATACTTGCTCTTCAACCATCTCAGAACAAGTGTGAAGGAGATAAGAGAAGATGAAAGAACTAAGAGGGATTGGATTCCCCTAGGAAGACTGATTTCAGATATTCTAACAGAAAACCTGCTGATAGAACATCTGACAGAGGCTCAAGAAATAAGTACTTTGGAAGAAACCGTTGGGAAACCTTTGAATGCCAAGAATCTGAAGAAAATGAAGATTATTGAGAATATTAAGAGGGAACCAAGTATTGCTTCTCATGAGGCCATTACTTCTAGGAGAATCCCTCTGATGGATTTTCCATTATTTTCTGAGATAGATGCCTCCCCAGAAATCATAGTCAGATACCTTGAAGCTTGCAAGGCTGATGGGACTATTCCAGAAATCAACATTCAAGATCTGCACAAGCCAGCTCCAGAGGTTGTGCTAAAGAAATCCAAAAAGATTAAGGAAGCAGGAGAAGGATCCTCTCAGAAGACACCTAAAGCTGCGAAAAAGAAAGGTAACCCATCTTCTGTTTCTGTTGTAGAATCAATAGCTGTTCCAACATCTGAAACCATTCCCCCTCAACCAACAGAAAATCCTTCACCCCAAACATTTGAGGATTTTGACATAGAATTTGACCCATCTGTAACTCTTGGAAACTTTTTGAATGAACCTCACTCCCCTAAACAAAATCCAAATCCAGAACATCATCAACCAGAACTTGCCAAAGTTCTATCTGACATTGAACTGTTTGATCAAGACTTTTCCTCACCAATACCAGAAAACCCAAACACTCAATCTCCACTCCCAAAAAATCCAAACACTCAACAACAACCAGAAAATCCACAACCACACTCTCCCCAACCAGGACATCTGAACCTCAACTCACCACAACCAGAGAATGGAAACTCTCTCTCTCTCTCCTCCTTCTGAAAACCCATCTTTTGAAATTCCTGAACTAGAAACTCAACACGCTACCGCAAACCAATCTGAAGACTCCCCTTCAGATTCTGATACCACTATCCCAATCCCTGGAATAATAGAACCCCTTACAGTTTGCTTACCTCTCATTATTCATGATATTCCAAAAATCCCTTCACCATATGAATCTACACCACCAAACACCCCTAACACACCAATTCTAATTTCTGACTCTTCCACTCCTTCACCCGTCAACCATCCAGCTGACAACCTCAGACTTGTCATTGATCCACTAGTGCTTGACCAACTAGCTTCCACCTCAAACAAAATTTCCATTCCCAAACCTAAACAAACCACCACCAAATCAGATGTTGGTAAGAATCTGTTGATTTTTGAAACAGAAATGCAGGAATGGATCAATTCTTCGAAGCAAGCAAGCCAAGAGATTTCTAATCCTGCTGCTTCTGATTCTATGTGGGAAAGATTCAGAAAATGGCTCAACTCTGAAACTCAGAAGCTGAAAGAATTGGGCTATGAAAGGGCTCAGCAGAACTTCAGTGATCAGCTGAAAGCCTTCCAAGATCAAGTTCTGAGCCAATGGTACAAGAAAGAAATTCTTCCGCTGGATAATGCTCCTTGGAAAGAGCACCATCCTTCAGAAGTCACTGAACCAGATTCTGATAATCTCTCTCTGACTACTGCTCCAGAAAACATGATTTCAGCAGAAGAAGTGGCTCAATCAGAAGAGGCTGCAGAATGTTCTGAATAACATGCAATCCCTAAAGATACACCATCTTTGTCTCTAGTCATGAAAACTCTGGAAGAGTTGAAGAAGGAGAATGCCTTAATCCATGTCAGACTGGATAAACAAGAGGATACAAACAAAGAGATCAAGGGTATTCTGGATAAACAAGAAGATACTACAAAAGAAATCAAAGACATCCTGGGAAAGCAGGAAGAATCAAGCACTCAGATCAAGAGCTTGTTGGAAGCGTTGTTCACACGTCTTCCCCCTCCTTCTTAGATTTTCTTTAAAACTATTTATCTGTAATTTTTTAATCTTTACCTCCTTGTTTCTGAAACTTTTCATTGCATTCTGTTTTCAATATAATTCATCTTTTTGACTCTGATTATATTGCTTTTTGATACCTGACAAAAAGGAGGAGAAAGTAAGATATTTTCAATAACAGTATACTGGGACAAAGTCTCAAACATTCTGAATATATTAACCTCTACTTTCTGAAAAGCTTGAACAGGAACACATTTTGATAAGAACAGAAGTAGATGCATCAAAAGCTCTGACGAGAAGGAACTTCAGGGAAGTAATCAACTCAGGGGGAGTCTCTCTTAAGCTTTTTGTTCTATATTTTTCATTGAAACTTCTAGTTTTTGTCATCATCAAAAAGGGGGAGATTGTTAGAACATAGTTTGATTCTACAACCCTTAATTAGAGTTTTGATGATAACAAACACAAAGAACAAATATGCACTCTAAATTTGTGTTATTTTATATGCAGAAGTTCCGACCAAAGCAGCATCAGAATTTAAGCCATAAAAGCTTTCATGCTGAGGTAATCAGAATCTACGCTGAAGAATGATGATCAAAACTTGCACTGAAGTGAAGAATACTCTGATTCTGAACAGAAGGTTCTTATGCAATCAGATCCTCACAACTCTAAGTCATCAATGTTCTGAAGCAATTGCAGCATACAAGATTGTATGATTCTGAAGCGTTACTATTCAATAAAGACAGCATCACATGCAACGACTTCATTCAGACAAGAATCTTCTCAATATGGAAACAATTTAAATGTCCATTATCAAGCTTTATGTTGGACAGGATTCCTATGCCTATATAAATAAAGCTAAGAGGACAAATCGTCAACGATTTTTCAACACGAATTCAATACATCTCAAAACGCTGCAAGCTTACATACTCTTTTCTACGCTCAAAATTGTGTAAAATATCACAGTTGTGATAACTGTTTTTGTAAGGAAAAACCACCATACAGAGAATTCTTTTATCTTGATTAAGCTAGTTTTCCTTGAGATTAACCGGGTTGTGGTTGTACTCAAGAGGACTTTGACAGTTGTCAAAGTAGTGATTGTAATCAGTTATTGATTAGTGGATTAAGTCCTCGTTGGAGAGAGGCGAAATCACCTTGACGGGTGGACTGGAGTAGTTTGAGATCAAACGAACCAGGATAAAAATATTGTGTCTCTGCGCATTTGATTTTAAGTTTTCAATTCAACCCCCTTCTTGTGTTTTTCACTTCTTCAGCTGCCTCAGAAAGATCTTTACGACTTTAGGGTAATTACTAAATTCTCCTAACCATTGCTTTTGTGACCTTAATTGTCCCTTCGAATGTCCCTCAAAACTCCAACGATGGGGCTACCTACTCCTTAATAGTAGGATAGTGCAGTCTAAAGGAAACGAGAACGAACAATCTTTTTTCGAGAAGGTAGAAAATCTTAAGTACTTGCTCAAAACAACAAAAACGTTTGCACAAACACTTTCAAAATAGTTTTCAAAAACAACTCCGTCACACTCTTGAGGACAGATACAAGGGTTATCACGAAGTTAAACAAAAACTTTTTCAAAACACACGCAAGCAATTTCAAAATGAGCAAGTACATAAGAGCCCATGGAGAACCATGGATAGAAAGGGTGCTAACACCTTCCCTTTCTATAATCTACCCCCCGTACTCAGAAAATCTCGAAAAAAGATTTTTTCTGTTCTTTTTCCTTTTCCTTTGATGGATGAGATAAAAGTCAGTGGCGACTCTTGCTTACCACGACATTTGAGAACAAAAAACGTAAACCAGTATTAACAGTCAGTTCTGCCACCGTATCACAGAACTGGCGACTCTGCTGGGGAATAATAAAGGGGGGGTATACCTTAGGATCTAGGTCATTTTAATTGCTTCTCTTGCTTGTCTTGATTGACTTATTTTAAAGGCATCTGTTGGGGTTATGTAGATCCTACACCCGGATCTGGGAACACCTTTTAGGTAAGTAGCAATAAACTGTGAGGGAACTGTGCGGGGTATACTGACACGGTTGAAGCAGTAGCTACGTTGATGCAACACTTTGGTTGGTACCGGTAACCCTTGAGTCAGTCACGGAGAGTACGGGGCTAGTGCGTGGTGTCATAAAGCATCAACTAACCTTAGAAACTTTAAATGCACAACTTGGCCAGTAGGACATAGCAAGATGGCCGACTTTGGTGTATTCCCAAGGTCGACAAATACTCGATGCTACACTCATTGAGGTTTGACTCCTGAGTTTTGTTTGGTTGCGAGTCAATCGTCTATTTAACGAAGCTTGGGGGAAAGATCGGTGATATTGAGATCCCTTAGAACCCGATTACTATTTATAGGACAGGTTGAGCCAATCCAGCTTCAAGAGGATATGACCTTAAAACTCATGCAGGATTTAAACCTAAGGACTTGGTGTGACTTGTTTGTTGCTTGCTATACATGTGATTTCTTAGCATAACATGACATCATAAGCATGGCATATCATATTAACCATTTCAAGGATTTTTCTAGGGCTCATCTTTGCTTTGTTTTGTAGGACATGGCATCCGCCCACAGGAACACTATCCAGATTAACCTTGTGGAAGTACCTCCCCAACTAAAGGACTTGGCATTAAGGATTCCTGAAAGCTCTCCCTTCACTGAAAAACATGGTCAGCTGCTCAATTTGGTCACTTCAAAACCTGATGAAGAGTTGTTAAAAGTACTATTTCAGTTCTTTGATCCTTTGCACCACTACTTCACCTTCCTGGATTTCCAGCTAGTGCCTACTATGGAGGAATTTTCTCGGTTATTAGGGGTACCTATTCTTGATCAGTTACCTTTCAACGGTACAGAAAAACATCCAAAGCCTGAAGAGATTGCTCGAGCTCTGTCCTTACAATGGTCCGATGTAGTGAAAAATTGGGAAACTAGGGGAAGTGTCCAAGGAATCCCGGTTAAATTTCTATTCGAGAAAGCTCACTATTTTCGGGATACCCTGGATTTACAAGCTTTTGAAGAGGTATTGGCACTCCTCATCTACGGGATGATACTATTCCATAATGCAGACCAACTCGTAAATGTGAATACGATTAAGGTTTTTTTGTCTTATAATCCGATGCCTACATTACTTGGGGATATTCTACACTCTTTGCATGCTCGTACTCTAAAGAGAAGGGGGACCCTCCTGTGTTGCACCCCTCTATTGTCTAGGTGGTTTATTTCGCACCTACCCAGGTCTATTTTGAAGAATGAGCAGGGTATGAAATGGTCTCATAGGCTGATGTCCCTTACACATTCAGACATTCATTGGTGTCCACGGTCTTGGGAAGATGTTACCATCATCGATCGCTGTGGTGAGTTCCCTAATGTTCCTCTCTTAGGCATTAGGGGAGGAATCACTTATAACCTTTGTTTGGAACTACGACAGTTTGGTTATGCGAGAAGGGATGGTCCTCATGATACACTTATCCAAGGAATTACCTTCGACTATGAGAATGATGCTCGGGGTTATCGTAGAAGGTTCATGCGAGCTTGGGGCATGGTACATAGAATTTATAGCAAGACATTGGGGCATAAGAATTCCATCCCTCTTGAGCCTTATCTCCGATGGGTATGTGCCCGCGCCCAAAGTCTTATGATGCCTTACCATGCTTTCTTACCAACGATTATGGAACCAGTTGCTGAAGGAGACACTTCTTATCTTGTTCTCCATCCTGACATGCCAACTGATCATGAGGAGTTACAGAAATCCTGGGTTAAACTTAAAGAGGAGCGGGATACGTTTGAAGCTCAATTCTATGCCAACGAGAAGAAGGTCCTAGAGCTCACTAGGTTACTTCATGAAGAGAGGAACATAAACGCCTACATTGCACCAAAGAGGATGCGCTCCTGGGAAACCTCATTTCTTTTTTTTTGCTTTAAGTTTTATTTTGTTTAATTGTAAGACTAAAAGGCACTCTTTGTAACAATCTGAACTTTTTAATACAATTAACGTGTGTTTTTTTGGTTAAACAAATTTGAGCCTTTAAGAGTCCTTGAAATCATTGCATACGCATACCATCCATGACATTTCATAAACAGGTACCATTACAGGTTCTCATCTTCTTCTATGTTTATTTCAACAATAATGTCTTATGAACAAAGAATCAAAGATCTCCAGGCACAAAATGACAAATTTCAACAAATGTTCATAGCTTTGGCAAAAGGGAAGGAAGATCTGAAGGCCCTTATCCTGAAGGAGAAGAAGAAGAAGAAGAAGAAGAAGAAGAAGACCTC